>OW052220.1:183203459-183803459 GCA_932526605.1 Nephrotoma flavescens | reverse complement strand
TGACGAAACAATATCATCAATGAGTTCAGACGAAGGAAGCATAATCAGAGGAGTACCGATATCGAGTAGACCTCTGAACGAGTTTACACATCAACTAGTTTTAGAAAGGAACGACAATTTGAACCCAGATATAAAACTAAAAATATTATTTACAAATAAAAAAAGGTATACAATAAAACAAAACAATTTGGATAATGAGGACGTTATAACGGATATCATTAAAAATTATACCTTGTCAAAAAAGGTTACAGGCATTCTTGCTGACGATGAAACATTTAAAGTCATAGAATTAGTATATAATAAATTTTTTGATAATGGTATTTTTAAACTAGTTAGATGTAAAGTATTATTGTACGATGAAAGCAATAGGGACAAACAAGAAACTATTATTCGCGACTACCATAATAGATCAAATCATCGAGGAATAAATGAAATATGGTTACACCTAAAACGACAATATTATTTTCCGAAAATGAAAACGTTGATAACCAAGATCATTAATAATTGTGACATTTGCAGTCGATTTAAATACGAAAGGAACGCAAAACCTTTAAAATTCGAATTGACAGAAACCCCAACTAAACCTCTGGAAATCCTACATATGGACATCTATTCGGTACATAACGAAACCTTTCTAACTATAATTGACAAATTCAGCAAATTTTCTAGTGCTTATTTGCTAAACGGTAGAAATAGTATAAACATCATAAAGGCAATCACACACTTTTTCTCACACCATGGAATTCCAAACAAAGTAGTTGTAGACAACGGGGCCGAGTTCGTCTCGACAATTTTCCAAGATTTTACTAAATTATATAAGATTCAATTACATTTCACTTCAGCGAAAAATTCCACCGGAAATTCTCCCGTGGAGAGATTTCACTCCACTCTAACCGAAATCATTAGGATAATATATAACCAGAATAAAACTAAATCAATAGCAGAAATAATGGATGAAGCCATTATAACATACAACAATTCGATCCATTCGGCAACTAAATTGACACCCTTTGAATTAATATCAGGTCACATTAATAAACCTAATCCAGTAACTATACAACCTAACATGATTAGTGGACAAGATTATCTCCAAAACCATATTAAAAATTACGAAAACCTCGCTAAAGTAATTCACGATAGAAATTTAGAATCAAAACAGAAGTTGATAAACAAATTAAACGAGAAAAGAGTCGACCCTATAGATTTCGAACCTAATGAGCAAATATACGAGTATGAAAACAGAAGGAATAAATTGGCCCCTAGGTTTATGCAGCATAAGGTAGTTAGGAATAATAAAATAACATTAGTAACTAATAGACGTAAAGTTCACAAACAAAAGGTAAAATGTAGACGGAAGTTTCAAAACGAACTAAGTAGGAACGAAGATACAACCGACCCTAACTCCAATGAGTAGGTGAAATTTTTCCCAACACTTAAGTTGAGAAGTGCGATAAATCTTATTTTTAATTTTTTGTTAGCAACCAACGAGTAATTAATAAACGTACTTACAGGTTTACCCTGCTTAAAGCAGCAGCCGCACAAAAACTGGAAATACACGACTTGACGAACAACAGAGGATTGTTACCACTTAGACTAGGAGACGCAAGAATTATCGAAACCCACTCCAAATTGATACATATAGTTAACATAACGGAGTACGAAATAAATACAGAACTGATACGACAAAACATTAAAACCCTAACTAACCAGACAGGAAATACACCACATTACAAACCTAAACTTATCATATTGAAACAAAAATTTAGCACATTATTAAACAATTTGGATTTAATTACACCGAAATATAGACTAAAACGAGGACTCATTAACGGACTAGGATCGGTTATCAAATCAATAACGGGAAACTTAGACCATGACGACTACGTTGAAATAAATCAAAACATAGATATTCTCGTGTCAAACCAAAACAATCTCAAAAATCAAGTTAATAACCAAATATTAATCAACGAAAAAATGATATCGCGATTCAATAGTATTTCAGAGCATATTAACGATCAACAATCTATTTTAGAAAAGCACATTAACAATTTCCAAAACGACGTTGTCGATAAATTGAATAATGTAGAATATATGTTAAAAGTAAATCAGTATTTCGACCAGATACTCTTTGACATTGACACTTTAAATAATCACCTGGAGGACATTTTGGAATCAATACTCTTAGCAAAATTGAAAGTAATCTCAAAACACATATTACATCCGCAAGAAATAAGCTACATTTACGATAAATTCAAAGAGAAAAACGTCGCAATTAAAGTAGACGAGAATATATATGAGTTTTTAGAATTGAACGCCTACTTCAATCACTCTAACATAATTTTTGTTATCCAAATACCTATATTTTACCCTGATACCTTTTCATTTTATCATTTAAAACAACTTCCAATCAACAATACCTTTACCTTAGAGTTGAAATCCCAATTCCTGTTACTCAGTAAATATGTACACCAATATGTTAACGAACCATGTGCAAAGATAGAACAAGTAAGATATTGTTCAAAAATCAACCTGGTCAAAAACACACCAAAAAGTTGCATACCAAATGTAATTCATAATAAACAGTCGCATTGCAACATACTCAAGGAGACAATTGAAGACACAATTGAGTTGATAGAACCAAACTATTTACTCATAATTACGCATACCGAACTTTTGATAGAAACAACATGTAGTGAAAGCACTCGACACAAAACGCTGAAAGGAATGGTTTTAATCCACTTCGAAGATTGTACCATCAAAATAAATAATATACAATACTCAAGCAAATATGCAACCTTCCGAGAGCCTATTCAAGTCATATCAACCTTGTACAACGATATTAATCTAACGGAAGTAACCAACAATTTAACATTGGAAAAGCTAAATGAATGGACATTAGAAAATACGGAGGCTATCTACGTACTAAATTTGCAACGTAATACTAATTACATTTTCATTATAGGAACAATATTTGTAATAATCCTAATAGTAGCAATGATGACAAGACAAGGCTTCAAGAAAATCTGGAAACCCAGGACTCAAATTTCATCGGAACCAGCATTCGAAGAAATGCAGTCTACCCCGACCGGTCAACCGCCATCAATTCAACTCTCCTGGCCATCACTCCATTCTTAGGGGGGAGGAGTTACGACATCCAGACATCCCGGATGTTCTTAACAACAACAACAACCACATTAGGAATTATATTTCATTTTCTTTCCCACAAATTAATTTTATCAAATTTATTTTTTATATTAACATTTCATATTTCAAATTCTTGTTTAAATGCTTATTATAGATTTTCATATATTTTATTTCATTTATCACATTTCAATTTTATTCTCACAAGTAATTTTGTTAACGTAATCTAAAAGGTACATTTTTATAATTTTTATATTACATTTTCATTTTAAAAAGATTAGATTATATTTGGAAGCGAACGACGGAACATCGTTCGTAGGAAGTGATAACTTGTGCTTGAGTTATATTGTTAAGTTAAATTAAGTGTTTTAAGGTGCTAAATTGTGCATAAATAAAGAAATAAAATAAAAGTTATAATTCACGCTGCTGCCGCTTGGTGTCTTTTGTCCTTGAGTATATAGAGATCATTCATTGGGAACATATTTTATTTTCTGTTCAACTTAAAATTCGAGGAACGGTTATAACGAATTAGCTAATACCCCTATTATGGTTCACTCGTCACCGGGTGAACCATATTTCAATTACGATTCTCATTGTGAGTGAAAATCTCACATATCCTCACCTGCAATTTATTATGAGAATTTAAATTTTTTTCTCATAAAATGATTTTTTTTTATAAAGGGTTATCTAATTCGAGGTTGATAAAGTAAACTTAAAAAAAACACACAAAATATTCGGAATGTATTGTAATTTTTATTTCATTTTACAGATTGATCCTTGCCATTTTTAGTTAAACAAGATATCATTCAAATGTCCTCCACGGGACTTCTTACAGGCCTTGATTCTTTTGAGGTAATTTTCAATGACTTTTCGGCACATTTCGGGTGGTATCTCGGCCATTACCTTACGAATATTAGTTTTCAATTCGTCAAGAGCTTGAGGATTGTTTGCGTAAACACGATCTTTCGCGTAGCCCCACAAAATGAAATCCAAAGGCGTTAAATCACAGGATCTTGGAGGTCAATTGACATCAGCCAATCGCGAAATCAAACGTCCAGGAAATTTCTCTTGCGAAAGATCTCGATTTGCTCGTGTTACGTGACTGGTTGCTCCATCCTGCTGGAACCACATATCGTCAAGATCATAATCTTCGATTTTCGTAAAAAAATAATCGGTTAACATGCGGCCATAGCGCTCAAAATTGACGGTAACGGTTCGTCCATGGTTGTTCTCAAAAAAATACGGCCCAATCACACCACCAGACCACAATGCGCACCAAACAGTGACTTTTTCCGGGTGTAATGGCTTCTCTACAATCAATTGTGGATTTTCTGAGCCCCAAATTCTACAGTTTTGCTTATTAACGTATCCACCAAGCGAGAAAATTTTGTTCGAAAAATCAGCATCGACGGCCTGTTTTTCCAACACCCAATTTGCGATTGTTAAATGCTCCATATTCTTAAATGGCAGAATGTCAACTAAATAAATGACAGAGTACTTGACGTTTATCTTGTCGTGACAGATGTCGGTATACAGATTTCTACTTTATCAACCTCGAATTGGATAACCCGGTATATTTTAACTCAATTTGGCAAAAATGCTCAAATTTCCATTTGTTTCCGACTAGAAATTGTAGGTGAGAATATGTGAGATTCTCACTCAAAGTGAGAATCATAGCACCAAAATTGAATTATTGTGACGTCTCTTCACCCGGTGACAAGTAAGTGAGATTCATAATAGGGGTATAAAGTGCATGAAAAAGTGATGAAAGTATTATGCTGTGGCTCCTCGATATTCGAACAAAAAATTGTTCCAAATGCATAATCTGTGTGTTTTTGTCCGTGTTATAGCTAATACTTTAGAAATGGCTACTAGATAAAATTTCAAAAAATGTAAATACAATAAATGATTTATCTGACTATTTTATACAATCGGACAATTATAATGACTATTTTGTACAGTATCGAGGACCTAATATATTTTCACATTCTATCATATTCTATCATCTACGAAAAGTTTAAACATAAAAAAGTGTCACGTAAAAATTTGCACACAATAAAACATTTGCATTAAATACCAAATAATGACATTTGACAATTAAATTGAAAAGCTACCTCGCCAGCAGACTTTTCGTTTGTAAGCTAGCGGCGAATAGCGTCAGGTCACCTAAATAAAGTTTTGTTCATAATTTAGCTGAAAAATTTGATCTGAGGCACTCAGCATAAGTGCCAAAATATATGAAAACACGTATATTATTTGAAATGCTTCAATCGTGATACATAATTTTCAAAAAAACGCAGGTAATTAAAAATATTACCTGCTTTTTTTTGAAAATAGTCGAGTAGAGTTCGCGATAGCTATTTTCAAATTTGTCCAATTCAAAATTAAAAATTTAATTTTTTTTAAAATTAAATAATTTAGATTTAATAGGAATCTAACATATGTATAACCAAAAAAATTCATCATAAAAGTTGTATGGATTTCTTGTAATATCGTTGTTCTGTATCATAACGAAATAGTTCAGAACTACACAGAACAACGATATTACAAGACTTTTATAATGGATTTTGTTGGTCATACATAGATTCCTATTAAATCTAAATTATTTAATTAAAAAAATTAAATTTTTAATTTTGAATTGGACAAATTTGAAAATTGCTATCGCGAACTCTACTCGATTGCTTAAAAAAAAAACGCAGCTATTTAGAGTGAACGAAGGAATTTTAGAAATAGGATTGGATCACTTTCTGTTTGTCTCACAGGTCTTAATGATAATAACTACTTAAAATATTAATCATTGTTTCGAAAACAAATTCCGAAATAAATTAAAACATTCTTAATATATTGTTCCCTAGTAGTAAACCAGCTACCCAAGTGGACAAAAGTAAATTAAACTAATACTACCTCATTTCTCGACGAGTTCTATGCATCGCTGGCTAAATTTTAGGCGAGATTAATAATTACAGATTTATTTCATTCTGCATTGTCTATATATCGATCGACATTTTCAATTTTTTACCAGGTAGAAGCTTCAAAAATTATTTTAAATTGTATTAATTTAGTATATAAAATGTGTGTTAATAAATTTATTTTAGAGATTAGTTTTCTTTCTGCCTTGTGTAATTTACAACAAAATGCTAAAATACAATCAAAACAAAAAAATCAAAATTTTTCTTATGTCGGTGTGCAAAACCCATGGGCCAACCCATCTTCCATGCCAGTATACGCTGGCATGGAGCTTGCAATGTGCAGATGGTCTTAAATCGGTCCTATAGCCATATGTCCTCGAGTTTGCCGGGAGGCGTAAAGTAAGGACGTAAAAAGCATAACCGTGGAAGAGCAGGGTGAGCCTTGAGCCCCAAAATAGATCGCATAGTTAACAATAAAAAAAAAAATTCTTAGTATGTTCATTGGTAGGCAAGCACAGGACTGTAGCTGTATGGTAGTCAGAAACTAAATTTCTTTTTCGTATCGATATTTAATTGTTCAAATAATGTGTCCAATCTGTTTTGTTTCGTTAGTAAGTTTGTGTACAAAATTTTTGGAAAATTCAGTTTCTCTGCGTTATCTGTATTGTTCGTATGTGTAAAATTAATTCTTAATTTTTATTAGTTCTGATTCTTAACATTTCATTTGCATATTATAATAAATAAGCAACAACTAATCTTCGCCTCATAAATATCAATTGATTTGCCTTCTAGTGACAACAAAAATGAACATATTTAACCTTCACTCTGTACATTGGGGTAAAATTCAACCCTAGACCTACAAAAATCCAAATGAAAGACTAATTACTAAAAATTATTGAAAATCCATTGATGTCTTCTTCAATTAGATTAAAAAAAACCGGGTTATAATCGATTGATAGAAACTAAACGCATATTTGTGTACTGGGGTATCCATTTAAAATAAATAAATAAAAATCTGTACAAAACAACGCAAAACAAACAAATTATACTGTTTCCGTTCGTCTTCTATCGAATTTTTATGTTACTAGGTGTGCAACTATATTTCCGGGTTTTTATGAAAAATGGAAAGTTTCAATAGAAATACAAACAATGGTTAATTCAAAGTATTGGCCTTCGCTATCTGCACATTTTTTTCACTATCTGCACATCTCCCGTCTGGCAATACATGAATACCACGACGATAGAACGACGCGTCTTTGGACCGAAGCCATTGGCTGATGGCACACGGGGTATCACAGAAACCGTATTTTTCTTCGTTTCTTTCCCCGTTTACCTATGATACCGGTTTTAACCGGCGACTTAAACAAATTTTCGGTGCAACTACACTAACACAAACATAAATGAAATAAAAAATATTTCAAGGACATTTTTGACCCATTTTAGTTTAAATTTTATTTCCGAGAGAGCAGAACAAAACAAAATAAAACACATACATATATATACTTAATAAACACATTTTTATTAATCACTTGTTTTTTATTCCGCAGAATATTTTGAATGTCTTTCAAAAAGTTTAAAAAATCACTCGATCGATTTCGACTTGTTAGGTCATCATCAGGAGTATCTACTCTCTACGTAGATACTCCTGATGATGACCTAACAAGTCGAAATCGATCGAGTGATTTTTTAAACTTTTTGAAAGACATTCAAAATATTCTGCGGAATAAAAAACAAGTGATTAATAAAAATGTGTTTATTAAGTATAAGTGTGTTTCGCCAAGTGCCTACGGCAAATAGCGTTAAAAGTACATACATATATACATTATCTATTACGACTAGTTGGCCTTGAAAAACTAATCAAACAACCAAAAATCTCGTGTGGAGTGGGGACATTCGTCCAACCAATTATGCACTTCTTCGAAACTGACCAAGTGTAGGCCTGCCAAGCCATGCGCCATCGACCGGAACAAGTGATAATCCGAGGGGCCTGGTCCCATCGCCCAGGGTGTGCGATGGAATGGAGCGTACTGTCGTGCTGCAATATCATTCGTTCGTGTTTTTCGAGGAATGCATGGTTCACATTGATTAGTTGTTGTCGGTAGCGTTGCACTGCTCTTTCTTTCATGCCGTGAAAGCAAAATTTCGCAAGTGGCTCTTCGATTTTCCAACAGTCTCTTAGTCAACTCATGCGGCACCCATTTTCCCTTTTGAATTTTTCCCATACCATGTAAGCGTTTGGAAATACATTGGCGAGTCGTATTTAATGCATCCGCAAGTTTATTTTGAGTTGGCGTATCATCTTCATCCAATAGCGCTTGCAGCTGCGTCTTCAAATGTTTTTCATCTTCCGAAGCGCTTTTTCACAGACACAGGCGCAGCCTTCACAGACAGTTTTCGATGGTGCATGTACGCCGTAGGCTTCCTCAACCATATGACATGCTTAAGCTGCATTTTTAACTATAGATAAATTAAATATTTTTTTTTTTGTCGTAATCGTATATTAATGTCTCAATTATACATTTAACTTTGTCCTGAAAATAATTAGGCTAATTGGCATTGTCTTGTGGCCACAAATTGATTTTTAGAAGGCATAGTTTTTAACAAGGTGAATTCCATCTAGCAGCCATAAACCAGTGTTCGGTTACAAAAGGGGCCGCAATAGGGACTGTCTTCCTTTTTTATGATCACTGACAGTACAGCAATCTGTTTGGTAAACATTTCTAGTGAGGAAATGTCTTTAATGTACTGTTCAACCAAACTTTACACCGAGAACTTTGCAGCCGACAAATATATTGAATAATTGCCTCGTCTCTACACATAGCTGTTCATAAAGGTCAACGACATTCAACGAATCAATTACTTCTGCTTTAATTAAAATATATAATTAAATCTTCGTTTTATTATACACAATAATTGCAGAAATTTTATTATGCAAATTTGTTACCATTATTCGCAAAAGTACACCACAAATGTCCATTGGCCATAAAATTATTATGTATGAAGCTTTGATTAAACAATGTTAGTACATAATTGCTAATGCCCACACCCACGTAATAAATAATAAAGAAAATATAAAAGAAAATGTATATAACTTCCATATCTCTTCTTAATCTAGATTCTATTGTACATAGTTAATTTCTTTAGAAGGCTATTTATTAAACTAAGCAAAAAGCGTTTGTTTAGTAGTAAATACCTACTGCTGTTGCTGTATTGTTTTTTGAATCAACAAGTACAAGGTTTTTCCTTTTGTATATTTTGTCATTAATTCGTATTTTATTGATTTATTAGCGTATAGCACCCTGCATCACCCATAGTTTGAGGTTTTAGGAAATCAACGACCACCACCCCTACTATTGTTTGCTTTGTCGTTTCATACTTCGTAAACAGATTATACACACCACACCGCATTCGATAATTAATAGTTACGGGGATCATAAGTATATGGCGTTAGATTGACATTTTAGAAATATGTATAAGTTCTAAATATTGGTATGTATACTACAGTTATTTTGTAGTTTTCAAATTAAAAAAAATATTCGTAAAATCACGCAACAACGACGAAAACCCATAAAGCTCATAAAATATTAATTTTAATCAAATTCAATTTATTTTATGTTGTTTGTGTCTTAACCCTGTTGGTCATCATTACATGTATGTCTGAGCACAGTTGTTTACTCTGAAATCGTTACTATGTTCGAAAATAAAATAAGTTGTATGACGCCAATTTTATAGTTAGATAGACAATTTGGCACTAAAAATCGATATCGATACTACCGAAGAGATATTAAGTTTCTCCCTATAGTATAAAATAGTGCTGGCCAAGTTGCAAGCAGCGAGCATGAAAGAGGATTCCAATAAAAATACCGATTTTTGTCAGAAACCAGTACAAAACATGTTTTTTATCGACTTAAGTCCTTATGCGCATTGTGTACATTATGGTCGGATGGGAAGCATTACAATTAAATACCAATTGCACATAATAACTTAAGCGGAAGTGCGGTCAATTACGGTTGACGTTGTAATTCTAAATGGTGCCGATTCAAACCTGCAACCATGATTAACCGAATGAAAATATCGTAGAGAATACCGACTTGTCCCAAACAAAATCAGACTGTAATTTTGGATATGAATTGGCACCCAAAATTGATCGAAGTTGAACAGCGCTGTTATTTATAAATATTGTTCATACGTACGAGTACACATACTTTCTAGATGTTTAAGGTTCTTGACTTCCTTTTTTAGTCTGTACATACACATGTCATAAGTAATTAAAATTTATTCTTCTTTAGAATTTTAATAAGATTATTTTACAAAGGGATGGTTTATTACTATAGTTCGAATAGAGGAGATAAGATTTTTGTTTTACTCTTAGTCCATTAGAGCGATATAAGAAGGAAATTGAAAAGTATTGCAGCAAAATCGCAACAAAATTTTAATGGTTGTTGTTTTGGAATAAAATATAAACTTTTAAATTTATAGTCCCTTTAGCAAAGTTGAGTCGTGAAACGTGATCAAATTTAATTTGTTATATTTATCTAAAGATTATAGTGGCATATGCTCAATTAATTTTTTTTTTATAATTTGAAACCCAAAACCTGTAATACTCGAATTATGTCAGCCTTAAATACACAATAAAACAAAACCCTCAAGATTCAGAGAAAATAGAGTAAAAAAATGTATTACCACTCATTTCTATACACTCTCTTATAAAAGTCTTTTTTTCTTTACGTTACGCCCATTTACTTATGTCGAATTCTGTTTACATCAGTAGTCAAAGAGAGCGTGTAACTTATCGTGCAAATGTCAAAATGTTCACACTTTGGCTGAACTATTAATCCTTTACGTAACCAACGAAAACGATCGAAAGCAATAGTAGGCCCTCAGTCTTCATCCAACGGTCGATTGAATATTATTGATCGGAAGGGTAGGATGATAATCTGCTTTCTGTGGTAAACGACAACGGAATTTTGAGAACGTAGTTCTTAGATGTTATGGCTTTTAATGTTTAATTGCCCCGGACCTAATCAGTCTCGCTTGCCTCACTGAAGTTATTGAGCTATTAGGGCCATGGTACAGTAACATCCAAATCATAGAGGAATTTCAACCTTTATCTGTTGGAATGGAATCTCTGGTTTGTCCCTCAGCCCGGATGCGCACGATTATTCCAATATTTTTTTTTTTTAATGAAATTTTTATTTATTTATTTATATTACGACTGAGTCTTGCACCCATTTAGTAATTTACATTGCATAATAAAGTATTTTGATTAGTCAGCGTAATCAAGTGATTATTCCCAGTTTCATGTAACTCCTACTCAGATTGTTCGCCACAGTAAGTCTACTAACCTCCTGGTCGCGATAAGTCCAGTGGTTTGGTTCTTTGCAGTCTTCTTGTTGGTGTGGTAGTCAGCATACAGCGTATGTCCAGATTTTCGTGCTGGTGCAGACGTTTCGAATGTACCACGGTGCATTAACAATACATCGCAGGATTTTATTTTGAACAGTTTGTATGATTTCGATATTTGTCTTCTTGGCACAACCCCAGAGTTGGCTACCATATGTCCATACAGGTTTCAGGATTTGTTTGAATAGCAGCAGTTTGTTATGGATCGCTAGTTCAGATTGTCTCCCTAAGAGCCAATGCATTTTTCTAAATTTTATGTTTAGTTCTTCTTTCTTCTTTTTTAAACTTAGATGGAAGGAACACATCTTCCATCTAAGTTTAGCATCTAGTCATGCCGAGATATTTAGCAGTGTTTGCATGTGGTACTATTATTGAGTTTATCATTATTGGTATATGATTAACTTTTAGATTTGTGAAGTTGACTTATTATTTTTAGTTGGGAGTATTCATTCTCATACTTTACTCGGAAGTGCCTTTCTGATATGTATGATTTTAAAATTTGAAAAAATTGCTCCGGAACATCTCGATGAAGTTTGAATTCTAACCCCTGGTGCCATACTTATTCGACAAAGTGTAGCCTGCGCTACATTATAGCTGAGCATATTTGTTTGCTTTCTAGTGATTTCTCGATTACATCAGTAATTCGATGTACTTGTTCTATCGTAGAATGTTTTTCCCTAAATCCAAACTGATGTGAGGGGATAAGATTCCTTTCTTCGATAATTGGTTTTAGTCTTTTAAGAAGGACCTTTTCAAATAGTTTCGATAATGTTGGCAGCAGAGAAATTGGCCTATATGAAGCTTTATCATTCGGAGGTTTGTTCGGCTTAAGTATCATAATTACTTCTGCAACTTTCCATTGTCTTGGTACATATCTTAGTCGAAATGCTGCATTAATTATATGCAGTAGTTTCCTCAACGCTTTCTCCGGTAACATTTTTATTATCTGACCCGTTATAAGATCATATCCTGGAGCTTTATACGCATTCAGATTATTCTTGATTTCCCATTTTAGTTCTTTCAATGTTACAGGTGTAATTTTTAGTTCATCCTGTTTATTTATCGGGGTGATATTTTCCTCTTCCGTTTGTTTGGGGTAAGGTTGGAATGTTTGTTCAATGTGATTTGCAAACAAATCTTCTTTTTGTTTAGCATTTCGGGCCCAATATTCATTATTTTTAATTGGAGGAACCTGAAGTATGGGTCTGTTAAGATTCTTAGTTGCTTTCCATAATGAATAATCAGTACCTTTTTGCCCAGTTAGAGTGCTGAGGTATTTATTAACTGACTGATTTTTAATGTCTTTTATTAGGTTTTTTAATTTGTTGCACAAATTGTTAAATACCCTCTTATTTTCCTGGTTTCGATGTTTTTGCCAATTCTTACGTGCTTTTCTTTTATTTTTAATAAGTTCTCTCATTTCCTCTGGATAGCTAGTATTGCGCTTCATTTCCTTACTATTATTAGGAGTGCTTTCCCACGCAGCACTTTGGATATTATGGATGAGCTTATCTAGTTCGTCTTTTATTTGGGCTGGTCCCTGTATTGGGTTCTGCAGACTAATTCTTTCTGTTAACTGTGTTTGGAAGAGATTATTCCAATATGGACCTTGATTCACTATTTGTTGATTACGCCGATCTCGTCGTATTAATTACAAGCTATTGGATATTCATTCCCAAATTGCAATTCTTGATTTTTCGTTGTTAACCTTGCTCTCCTACGCATCCGTGTCTGATGGGATTGAAGTCATTTACTACATGCTTCTGGAACTTGGTCAAATTGTTACAGCAGGAACTCATTTTCTTCTTAGGCTGGGAGGTTGTACAGCCAGCGGCGTTTTTTCCAGACTTGGTTCCCTCTGATTGACCGCTTGAAAGACCAGCGGTTCACGAAAGCTGAAGATGTGCAAAAATGACTATTTTGCTTCGAAACCACCAAAATACCATAGATGCTAATGGCAAATATTTCGATAATCAATTTTTCTAACAATTATATTTTCAATAAAGTTGAATTTGACCAAAAAAGCAGTTTCTACTTGCACACCTAATATTAAAATTTATATACTTCATGTGCCGGATTGATTCTATCTGCGTCTCAAATTTAGTGTTGCTTATGTTAAAATATGTTTTGTCTTTCTCCGATTTAACTGTCGGCTCTGGATCATTCTTACTTTGCAAATCTAAATGTGTGTATTTAAAAGTAATCTAGATCACACATTCCGTTCGCATAAACTGTTCGAAATTAATTTTGAAATTAAATTTGTTTTTGTAAAACACATTTGTTAAGTCCGAATTTATTTAAAAATATGACTTAAAAAGGTCCATTTTTTCATATAAAAACGCCTTTTTTAAGTCAACCTTCTTAATTTCAGCCTTTTTTAATTCAGGGAGCCAAATAAATATAATACGTTGGATTCTATCACTGTAAATTATTTTAATTCATTTAGCTAAAAATAATACAAGTTGACATCCAAAAACATTGAAATTAAATCGAGTGCAAAGGGTTAAAACATTTGACAGGTTCGATTGTTATTATCTCTTGTGAATTTTTTATTTTTTTTATTGCGAATTCGAGATAACTTAGTTATTTTTTTCAGTCTGTCAGCACACGATTTCGGCAAAACAGGATTACTTCGTTTATAGAACGGAGGGTTATAGGAAGAAGATAAATGTGTAATATCCCTTTTTCAACCAAAAATAAAATGGCTCAATTAAAGTCCAAACCACACAAATGTGTGAGTATAAAATCATAGTATGTAATGGCATTTTTGATAAAAAATTTCGCTTGATTTGAAGTACAACCAACACAATTGTGAGTATAGTTAGTTGTAGTGTTTTTTTTCGGACGAAAATAAGTTTGAAAGAAAAACACAAATGTGTAAGTTTGTTGAAAACACATACAAAAATAAATTTTTGATATGGTACTTTTACCGTACCCTCCCTACTGGAAGGGAATCGATGAACTCATCGATGAGTTCACCATGACTCATTCAATGAAGTCTCAAATGAACTTTATTCTGTGCCCGGGACTAAAGTCATTTATATATTTAATGAAGTGTTACGTGATCTAATGAAAGATGTTCATAAGTAGTTTGCTGTATAACGCATCGATGAATTCATACACGATTTTTGTAAAGAAGTCATTGAGATAGTAATAAGGCAGTTCTTACGTGAATTCATGTAAGTAGTGTGCTATAATCTATTAAGGGGCATTTCGAATGGTTCTTTATGATTTGTGATTAATATTTTATGTTTTAACTATAAAATAAAATACGTCTTTACTTTGTAAGTCACTTTTAGTTCAGGTACACATATTGAATTATTTTTATATTCTTATGTTATTGAAATAACATCCCATAATTAAACGAATTGCCCAAGTAAATTAAGATTGTGTGTTTAATCACTTCTACAATTTTTACTAGAGTAACATGTTTATACAAGTTAAAAAATTAAATGATTTCTCTCAGTGAAATTGGATTTTACCGTTAGAAAAGTACAAATAGCCTCTCCACTAATGACTTTTATTAACAAGTTCATTAGTTGATTCAGTAGAACGCCCAATACATAATTTTAATTTCTCACGGAGAGAAAAATAATCGCAACATATCTTATGACCAGAATTTCATCGAGAAGTTCACTTATGTTGTCATCAATTGCTTGACTTACAAAAAATTCAGTCACATACAATCAAATAAAATTTGAAGACTTTTCAATACTAAATCAAAAATTTATGTAATTCGTATGTTTGTGAGAGTTTTTGCTTTACTGTGTTTGAGCCTTGATGAACATTTTCCGGTAGGGCTTTTACCGTACAATTGTGTTAGTGGGCAGCAAATGCGATATAAGAAAAAATCAGTAGGATTGTATGGAGCTGGGTAGCATAAGTTATTTTCATTGAATGTATACAGAAAAATTGTTAGATTGTAATTTAAATTTTAAAATTGTATAACTGTCACAGAAATTATTTATACATTTAGTTTATATTAACTTATTGTAACTGATTCGATGTAATTCAAAATCGGCAAATACGCATTGAAATTGTTTTATTTCATTAATTAAATATGAATTTGAACGTTTGCAGAGTTACAAACTCGGGTTTGTGTCTGTCACCATAATTATAAAATCGTGATTTTATTTGTTTGACATGCAATCGCGATTGTAAGAAATCACGATAATTTTTGTGTCTGTCCACGGTATTACGCGCTATTACCAACACACTGACACCAAAAACAACAACAAAAAAAGTACGTTCCTCAGCAACTGTTTAACAGTGATGAGACTTGATTTACTTTTTGGTACGATAGAACTTCACATTAGGCTAATTATTACTCACATAATTTATTATAGCAAACCAATTTTAAAAAATTTCGTAAATTATTCAAAATAATTATAGGGCATATTTTTTACCGCAAAATTAATACTATTTTTGATATTTTAGTAATTTTAGGGATATGGGATTATTGTAAAACATTAAAAATAAAGATGAGTTCAGTTTTTTTAAATAATTTATAGGTTAGTTTTGTTGGTGTCAAAATTTCCCCAACTTTTTATACCATAAAATAAAAATGTCATGTCTCAGTCGCTCTAATTTAATTTTAGCTCTTGTCTTTGTCACATTCTCAGTAAAAATTTTGTAAATTTTCTCTGTTTCCTGTGTCCCGGGGGATTACCAGAAATTGGGGAAAGAATTTATATGTAATTTCTGTTCAAATATTTTTTTCCGGGCTACTGAGGAGAAAAGTTTGATGTAAATTTTTATAAATTGGGAATAATTTTTCAGTATCTAAATTGGGAGGGATAATTATTCCCAATTCAATTTTGAGAAATTACATATAAAATCTTTCTCCAGTTCCTTATTCCCGGGAATTCCCAGAAGAGAGAATCAGAAATCAGAAGTCAGAATAGTGCCACTGATGGAATAGCGGCCTTACCCAAAGACTAAAAATTTGCAGGATGTGATGAACATTTTTTGTTTATTCTGTCACTCCTATTCCCTTAGATGTATCACTTCATGCGACGTGACTATGGATCTTCCTGGTTACTAGATTTTAAAATCAAAATTTACTAAATAATTATGTGCAAAACTCCCAGTGAAATCTTTTTAAATCTTAGTTGGCTTCATTAGTTTGAATTTTTTTTTTCTTGTCACGTCAAAATTTCAAGTGATAGAAATTGTGATTTGGCGTGATAGTAGTCGCAAGGAAATATTTATAAAGCAGCATACTAAGATTTAAAAAACAGCCAATATGACTTTTATTGAACAAATATCTGGTAAGTTTCGATTTAATGATCTAGTAACCAGGAAGATGAGTAGCCACGTCACTTGAAGTGATGCGACTAAGGGAATAGGGGTATTTAAAATAAATTTGTTACAATTGATCGTGCCCCTCTAAATAAACTAATCTCCAAAAACTATTTTCTGTTTATTTAATACAAATTGTTCCTCGAGTGTAGATGTTTGTGTCGATTCAATGTGAACCTTCTTTTTTTCTTTTCTTCTATGCTGCTATTTTTACTAGGAAAACTCGATGCATTTAGCAAGCAAGCTATAAATTTAAATAAAAATTTTGAAATAAATATCGAGTTGCTTTTGAAATAATTGAAGAAAAGATAAATAGATGATGTACAAGGAATCGACACCATTATATCGCACTCTATATGACACAATGTTCCTGTTGCATACCATGACTTTTAACCTTCAACAGACGCAACAAACATAACCACAAACGCCAACGAGTGTTAAAATTATTGGATAAATATTAAACCAACCATCGTCGCATGGTGTTTACCATGTAGTAGTAAACAAATCGTTAATAAAAATGTATGTAAAAATATTTTACCCTTGAAAGAACATTATTATAATCACTGTAGTAGTGACGCATCAGCCGTTCAGTTTGATTGTACATTTTTATACAAGTATGTCTTATTCGCCTCTTTATTTAGTATTTCTTAAAAAATTAATATTTTATTCGCGCGACGTCATTATACTTTATCGCTAAAGTTTTTTTTTTTTTTTTTTTAATTTTTGTTGATTTTTTTTTATTTGTATAAAGCTTAAGCCCACTTTGGAATTTAATGTAGTTCACATTTAAACGTTTTTTAATTAAGTGTTTCTTTTAATTACTAAAGAAGTTTAATATATTTTTTGTGCGTTAATTTAACTTTATTAAATTAATATTTTTTTTAAATTATATGCAAACAAATAAAAGTGTGATATTCATATATTTTTTGTAGCTGCTGAGATTGAACAGCTAAATAGATTTCCGTGCGGTGGATACAGTGATGAATCAACGATTGTTTATTTACAGCATCCTTGTGTAATTTTAACAGCTCTAGAGGTTTGTTATTATTATGAATGCACACAATTGGAAATATTTTTTTTTTCTAATAGTACAAAATTTTTTTTGTCTTATTTACATAATCCATACATGCATGCAATTATATTAGAGTAACATAGCGTATAAAGAAAATTCAATACGTTTAGTAAAATTATCGTGATTCGGTTAAATTTCATATTTATTTTCATTTCAGTAACGTTGTTCAGATATCTAATCGATTTTTTATTTATCGTTACTGATATAATTATATTTTGTGGTGTACTTATTTTCCTAGGATAAATTATTTTTTAGAATTTATGCGGTTTTGGCAAATATGCTTTGGTTATAGTTTAGTAGTGATAAAATATTGGTGTTGGATTGTTTGGGGTTTTCAAACAAATTATCATTGTCGTTATCTATTAATTGTATAAACTATTGATATACATTTTATTTAAAAGTACATACAATGTAAATAATAGTAACCAGACCATAATAACAATTTAGTAAAAATTTTATATTATTATTTATTCTTTTTATTATTTCTAAGTTATTTTTATTAACTAAAAATTGATTTATTGCCAAAAATTATTCTCTGGCATGCACATTAGTGACTGGATCGTTAAATTTTTTGTATATAATTCGTGAATGCAATAAATTTGTATTCATGCTTATACTTTCCATTCCCCCTTATCTTGTGGTGGAAATATTTGAGTTATAGCGCATAGAAATAATTAAATGTGAATTACATTTAAGAAATAAGAAGCTGTTTTTATCCTCGAGTTTGCAAAACCAAGTACATATATACCATTTATAATACATATAGTGAAAATATTTTGAATCAAACCTTGGGATTATTTTGATCATATTAAGAAGCATTTTTGGCCTTGTCTGTTCGTTTACAGTGTTTGATTGAGTTTCAAGTTGAGAAATAAGAACTGCTCTGCTTCATTAACTGGAGCGTTAGAATGAAAAATTGTATTTCAATTTCTTTTTTGCTCTGATTCAATAATTTTAAATTTTATTGTTGTTTCATATATGTACACTTGCTAAGGATTGTACACATGCGACAGTATTGTTTTTGGGCAATTAATTAGTTAATAATATTTCATGCGCTTTCCAGAAAATAGGGGTAATAATTGATATTTTATATACCAATTTCCTATTGGTCTCGGTCTTCCCGTGTGACGTACACCTGCTGGTTGTAATTCGTACACTTTTGAACATTCTCTCAAGTGAGATTTTTTGGGTCTGGTCTACCTCTTATTCGATTGTATTTTATCCGAAAATCTTATAATTTCCCTTAATTTCCGAATACCGATCATGATATTACCTTTCTCTCAATTGTGGTGAGTAGTATTGTGGACTATAGTCAGAAATGGTCATGATCCAGGTTTCGCTTCCGAAATGTATCACCGGACGGTTAAATGCTTTATAAAGTTTGAGTTTGCACAACTGCGATAAAAGTTTCGACCTCAATAATCTCGAATGTTATTATTAACCCGAGATAACTTAATCCAGCTAAAATTCATTCTTGCAGGCAATATATTGTGACAGCCTGTTGGCAGGCTGACTATTGCTTTCTATTAATTTTTCCGGGTGCGACATTACCAATTCTGATTTTGTTATTTCCGAGCAATTTAATAGTACTTTAATCTGCCTTACTAGTACTCTTAGCCTAGTCTGATTTGGAGATACGATCGACTGACATGGTCAAACATTTTGGTGTTATCGCAGACAGTAAACTTTACTGGAAATTTCAACTTGTAAATAAACTTCTAAAAGCCACTGCCATATTTTGGTTATGTAGAAGTGCGTTTAGAACTGAGTGTCTGAGTTTCATTTTTTTTCGCTTGTGGCTCTCGTTCTGAATATGATACGAAATTTGGAACCAACTGTTCTTCACATGATATGCGATCATTTAGGCTTAAACTACACTGTGTTCCAAGCTGAGCTGATATTACTCATACTCACAGAATCTTATGACCCCTTTCAAACTGGTCAAGGATTGTAAACATTTTATTAGACTTCTCCGTTCCAATAATAGTGTCAAGGTTATGTATACCTACGTAGGTTCCGCCTTTGTGGTATTGATAGAAATGTGGTAATTGATTCGTTAGTAAAACGGGTTGATTATCTGAAAGCTAAACGTAGCGTGCTAAGAGTTTTGGTCGCTATTCTTACAGCCAAGGCCGTTTAAACTCAATTTGTAATAAATGGGGCTTACTCAATATGTGTTTCTTGGTGCTGACTGAATTATAGATCTTTGAATGTAGGTCAGTTGTCTTCCCTTCCCTGATTCAATCTCAGGCAATTTGTCAAAGCAGTAGAGCGCAATTGTGAATTAGAATGGTGTTTCCTGTTTGCGCCATGAACCGTGTGTGGCATTGGGTACGGATTCTTTTTGGCCCCAGCCAAACTATCCTTGATATCCTTTGGTCTTCAGCCTAGAAGCGTAATATCATCTGCGTATCCAATAATTTCCCCTGATTTACAATATAGAATGTTGTTATTCGGTTTTAGGGGAAAATTTGTGGAAACTGCTCTGCAGAGAACTCATTAGCAACGTTAGATCGGTGGCAATTACATGACTGGAAAACAAGATTATGATAGGTCCTCCATTACCAGATTTATGAGTATAGAGGCACCCACCCGCAATGTAGAATGATATTCTCTTGTGTTAAATTTGGTCATTGTACACTGATACACCGGCTTTAAACGACAATCATTTTGTTATATATGATTACAGTATTCTGGCCTACTTTAAATATTCTGGCAAACCTAAAGACTTTGATGAAAACCAGTGAACACCTTATGCATCAGTGCGGCACTCGAGAAGCCTCCGACTCAAGCACTGGAAATTATTTTTCATCTTGCACCTTTGGATATGATAGGTAAAGAAATGGTTGCAAGCTCAGCCTTAAGACTTTTTTACACTATTTGCCGTATGCACTTGGTGAAACACACACTTAATAAACACATTTTATTAAACACTTGTTTTTTATTTCGCAAAAATTAGATTTTTTGAATATTTTAATTAAAAAATTTGTTCTAAAAGTTAAAAAAAAATCACTCGATCGATTTCGACTTGTTACGTCATCAGGAGTATTTACTCACCCACTCAGTGTAGATACTCCTGATAATGACCTAACAAGTCGAACTCGATCGAGTGATTCTTTTTTTTTTTAATTTTTGAACAAATTTTTTAATTAAAATATTCAAAAATCTAATTTTTGCGAAATAAAAAACAAGTGTTTAATAAAATGTGTTTATTAAGTCTCAGCCTTAAGGCTCAATTCCACCTTTATGTGGACCTGCATAAACTTAGGACACTTATTTATCCAACTTCAATGTCCCAGCAACCTTTTGACTAGAACTAATATTGCCACAAGAGAGAATATTTCGGTATTTTAATGCCGCTCGTTATATGCAAGCTAATGTTTCAGGAGAAATCTATAGGGCCATTGAACGGCAGATGGAATAATAGTGTACATGGCCAAGACTGATCCTGTCCAGTTCCAGACAGCTGATATCTCTGCGAAGACCTCATATGGGCATGGTGGTGGGTGCTATTACAGGACACAGTCTCATAGGTAAACACGCGGTTACTCTATTAGCTCCGAAGATGAGAAGGAGGAAGAAACCTGTGTATATCATTAAGCAAATACAAAATCCTGGTAGCTAAATGATCTGAAACCCTCTTTGCGGTGATCATCAAGATAATTTTATGATCCGTTGGAAGCTCTGGATAGTTTCAATAAATAGGAGAGAATAGTGCCGCTACTGACCAAAATGTATCCGGCAGGAAAATCATACCTAACCTATTCATATTTCTCCATATTAGGTACTTGACGCCAGCTAAACATCACAACACAGCTGCGAGGGCGGTCTTTATCGAATAATTTTGTCACTCATAAATTATTCGATAAGGTCACCTTATAGATCGCAACGATTAAATCGTCTAAATTATTCCAAAATGATTCTGTCGTGACCGGCTGCTATACCGTTCTTTAACTATAAGGAGATGCCGGCGTCTGAGAAGGTGTTTAGTTATTGCTGATTCTAGAGCTTCCCAATGTTACTGAATGTTACGCTGTTCATAGTGTCATTGAAATAGTGAAATTGTCGGATACAGTCGATACATTGAAAACATTGATGTTCTAACGCTTGGTTTTTTCCTTGTTTATTGAATGCGTTTCACAATTTGTCATTTTTCACATCCACATTCCTTTGTGGAGTGTGCTTGCGGCTGCGTCTCGAACAAAAACGATTAGTATTACTAGTTTGATGTATAGGCTCTTAAGACTAATGTTGCTGTGTCTGCATGCCGAGTTTAGAGACCTACGTGTAATGATCTTGTGTCATGGTAAGGAGTGGTATTAATGACTGTTTTTAGTTCAACATAGAATATATGGTCCGCTTGTTTTCAACCCTCCCGGACCATATAAATTCATCTAGCTAGCACGTCGAGTTTGTGGTTATGTGCCTGGTTCGCAGGGTTTTGAAAATATTCATGTTTTAATAGAATACACGTTCCATATTCAAAGTTTTAAAGGGTGCTCCATGTACAATTTCTGAGGTTATTGATGTTATGGATCCGATAAAGTTATTCGAGGCCTTTGTGCACAGTTGTTAGCTATTGCGAGATATACGTGTGGGACAGGCGTCGGGACAACCGACCCTCATCTGAAGAACAGAAATATATAATTCGAATTTCCTCTGTATCCGCTCGACCACATTGCCTGAATCATTTAGAGTTACCATGTAGCATCGCGATTTTGAGAGGTTTTGATGGGAATGCGCCACTAGCATGTAATGTGTGTGCCTATTCTACAGAAACTGCAGTAACCTACCGAAAAGTAGTGTGCCCAAATTAAATTAGCGCCATTTTATTCGATGGACACATGCAAATCTAAGACACCTAACAAATGCATTCGCTATAAAGTTTCAACCTAGGTACTTTTTGAAAATTTTGCATTTTAAGAAACTAACTATAAATCTAACAATGTGCAGGTAAAAAAATGAGTCGTTTAATCCCCATCGTTTTCCATCTTATCATTTATAACAAGCTCACGAATAACTAAGGTGCACTAATTTCACTTATCCATTATTATCCATACTTTCCATTTTTTTCAACAGTTACTGAATATTTGTTTGCTTATTTGTTTATTCCCAGGTATTAGGCTATCGAGTAGTAGCGTCATCCTCAACAGCCGTAAAACAAGATTATAATGAGTACATGTGGACTATGAGAAAAGAATTTAGTGAACCAGAACCAGATACATCGTCATCATTAGTCGAGCGCGATAATATAACAAATATTGGACGTGAAACGCTTGCTCATTTTCATAAGGTCGATTCACCAGAATAAAACCGTGTGAATCATAAAAATAACAAAAATAAAATAAAAACTACCAATTCTAAACATTCCAATTGATTTAATTGGATTGATACTCTAGTAACTAACTAAACAAGAAACCAACCAAAAAATAAAAAATACAATTTAATCTAAGCCAAAACATTATGGGATCACCAACACCGCCCGTTACAACGGCAACACCTAATTTAGTGACTGTACCAATACCAGTGTTACCAGCGCAGGAAGGTACATACGTTTACGTAGCTGTTAAGGGATCACTACATGCCGAAGATAGCGCTATATTTGGATTGAATAACGATGAGATATTGGCGCTTCGCGATCGATTCTCATTTAGTTCGGCTCAAATTGTAAACGGTGTCCTAATAAAAGCATCCCTGACGAATGTGCTTAACTCGTTAAGCCAATTGGGCTATAAAGTTGTTTGTAGTACAGGTGAAAATGAAATTGTATGGACTATGGCTCGGGAAATTTAAACTCGTGAAATATTTATGTTTGTTTTTTTATTGTCGTATAAGTTAATTAGAACTTTTATTTTTAATCAATACTATCAGAAGTGAAACAAATACAATAAACACGACACACAACTTTATTAAAGCAATATTTATTTAAATAAATTACATTTTTTTGTTTGTTATAATTTTTAAATTTTATTAAATTACATTTTGTTAATATAAGTTGCTTTTATGTGTGAAAATAAATAAAACCAACAAACAGAATTATGTCGCACCATAAGCAACATCTTAATTGTAACTGTGTACTAGCAACAGCCAGTGTAGCACAAACTTTAGACGAAATTGAATTTGAACGAGGAATATGGACAGCTGGTGAGTTATATATTAAATTGTATTCTCTTATATTTAGTTATTTATTATACCTCATTGTTTTTGTATTCACACACAGCTCTCTACAATGAGATCACGGATTTAAAGAAATTTATTAGAAATGGTTGTGTAAACGATCGTGATAATTTCTGTTACACAGCTTTACATTATGCGGCGCGTAATGGACATGTGGACGCATGTAAATTGCTGATTGACGGTGGCGCTGATATAAATGCTGTAACTTCTGGAGGGGCAACTGCTTTGCATCGAGCTGCGATGATGGGTAATTGTTTCTATATGTTATTTTATAGATTTCATATTTAATTGATTTACTACCTTAAAAAATGTAAATAATTATTATAAAATCAAACGTATTCTTGTACTAAACTAAATTTTAAAAAAGTGATTCGAATTCGAAAGTCAACGTTTTTTTTGCTTTTTTAAAACACATTTTGTATAATATTGTGATATTTTATTTCAAATAACCTTGACTTTTCAATCAATAGAAAACAATGGGCCCAAATAGACGTGCTCGTATGAAATTGATTTCTCATTACTGGATTGGTTCTTTACCGTTCTGATAAATTTTAATAGCAATATCGGAAATTCATTTTCATTTAGGCGAATTTACTCACTACATTTTCTATTTGATCGCTGTTAAGCGATTTGAAAAATTTGAATCTCTATTCTCTTAGTCGTATCACTTCATGCGACGTGACTATGGAGATCTTCTTGGTTACTAGATTTTAAAATGAAAATTTACCAAATAATTTTAACAAAACTCACAGTAAATGTTTTTTTAAATCTTAGTTAGCTGTTTTAAGCTATAACCAGCGAATCTGTAAGAAATTTAAGTAACAAGGTGCGATATGAAAAATGTATGTTTATTGACATTGCTGACCAGCGAAGGTTAGGTTTCATTGGTTGACACTTAGGCCATTTTTGGCCCATTGTGATACCACGCATTCGTGCTACATCATTAACCCATTCACCTATTCACCTACTCACACAACTACAGTATACCATCTGCACATTGCAAGCTCCATGTCAACCTGTACATTGACATGGACGGTGGGTCGGCGCTGAATTCTGCACTCCATCAGAGGGTCATAGTTGTGTTTATTAACATCGAATCTCAAATCATATTAACAGCGAATCTCAAAGTACTTTTCGTTAAATTTGAATTGTCACTTAGCATAGCTGTAACAAGAGCGAAAATTATGCACAAGGTCCATCAGCATGTTGAAAACCTCACATGTCATGCGAATGTGGATAAAAAATTGCTGTTGATAATTCTTAATTTCTAAAATCGTTACCTAAAATAAATTATGTACATTACATATACCTCTAAATACTCGTAGTTACATACATAGTAATCTGTCTCTTGTGCGATTTATTTTTCGTACCACACAAGACCTTTTTTCTTTATTTTTTACCCCACGTCCTTTAAATAGGGTAAAAAGCTGTTCAATTTTCTCAAATAGATTCATTTTTCACGAAAAACCTGGTGTGGTTAATTAGTAATTTTGCAGATTGATATTTAAAAATTCAATTGACAATAATAATCGTGTTACAGATTCGCTGGTCAAACTGTCAAATATTCTGTAATAAAACATTCTCGTTAAATTCTGTAAGGTTTCGTTACTGACTCTTACAGACTCGCTGGTTAGAGCTTTAGTTTGGAAAAAATTCTATTTATTGGTCGCGTCAAAATTTCAAGTGATAGAAATCAGTCGCAAGGAAATATTTATAAAGCAGAAAACTAAGATTTAAAAAACAGCCACAACAAGTTTTGTAAACAATTATTTTGTAAGTTTCGATTTAATAATCTGGTAACCAAGAAGATGAGTAGTCACGTCGAATGAAGTGGTACGACTAAGGGAATATGAGTGTTATTTTCATCAGGATGGGATTACTACGTGCCAAGTCGGGGTAATAATTTAGTTCATTAGAAAAATTTACTGTTTCGGGATCGTCGTAATTTTAATGCGTAACTTTAATGCATTTCCTGTTTGTATTTCTACAATTTTTAAACTTACTTCATGAGTCATAATGTGTAAGATTCAAAAGTAAGGAAAGTGTTGTGGAAAGACAATTTTTTTAGGTAATGACATTACTACCGACCGTATAAATACGAGTAGCCCCGTAATGATATTTTACATGAAGAGCACTAACATTTTTGTTTCGTCCCATTTCATAAGACGGCAAACAGCAAAACATAAAAATAAAAATTCGACGAAGTTTAGGATCTCGCAAGAAATTTTGCAGCCAAAAGGAAAATGTATTTATTTTGTTTCGTTGGCGCTTAATCTGGTGTAGGGGGCTTAGTCGACTCAATGAGGTTTAATAAGCTCATTCAAGGGAATTTTATGATGTTGTCGCATTGCCTCGATTCAGTTGAAAATCTTAATTTGACGATTATAGGAGTTTCTACTAGATCATTCCGTTATTTTTCCGATTGATCGATAGAACTACGAAAATGTCACTCCATATTTAGGTTGTCTTTTAAAATCAATTTAAAAATTGGATAACTTAAAACTTTCTTAAACATTAAAGGCTCATAACTAATCCTTTAATTTGTTAATTATTATGTTCATTCTAGATCTTAGGTCCATAATCATCTCGATTATGTTAGGATTGTGAGTACAACTTTCGACTTACCCCTCGATTCTGACGTACAGTCACAGACGCATTTTATTAAGTTTTAACGAAAACTTCTGTCTTAACGAAGACTGTAGACTTTAAATTCTTATTCGGCAAATTTTATCTGTCAGTAGTCTTACAAAATTGTCTTCGTTATTATCTGCAAAATAGGTGGTCTTAGGAATCATAATTGTGTCGTTTCCAGTTAATAATTTTGACATTTAAACAGAAAGAAATAATTATATGTAATTGATTATTAAAAACAGAAAAATTATTCAAAATAAAATATTAGTTTATATTATTGTAATACACTCTTATTAGCATATGTAGCATGTACTTGAGTAACATTTTAACAATTTCGAATTGAACTGTCGCTTTTCGTTCATAAATTTGAAACAACATGGTGAAATTTTGGTATTGACATCTCTACAAATGTATTTGGAGAGTTAATATATTATTTAAGACTACTGCCTTCAAAATTTCAATGAAGACTTTAGTCTTAAAAAAAAGTCTTAGCTAAGATGGTCTTAGTAGTCTTATCTTCAGAATCGGGAGGTTAAACTATTTTTGGCAAATTTTCTATGAAAATAAAAAATAAATTCATTATTTATTCATTATGCATAATCCACCCATCAAGTAAAACTGTTGTAGTGAGTTCATTGGTTATGCCTGTTTTGAGATTTCCTATTTTTAAAATCTACACCATCATTCAGTCAATTCAGTGCCTGTTATAGCTTACTAATTATTTTTTCAAATTCTTTGTAAGCAGCCTTCGTTATCGTCATTTATCTTCTCTGATTTTAATGATACAGGGCGTTGATTATACATTACGACTTCGGACTTATAACAAATGACGTCAAAAGGCTTTTGTATTTAAACTATTTAGGCTTGTGTAATTGAGACTTTCTGTTTTTGTCTTACTCGTACGTATTTACAAATTCGAGGTACAACCCGTAATGATTTTGTTTGTTTTCATAGAAAGTTTGTGAAAATTAGTTTCAGTCGAACTCGTAATGCTTACATAATCAGCACCCAATACTTGGGTAAACTTTTACGCTTTCCAGTTTTTACCTTTTTTTAATATTGATTTATGTTATTCTACATCTGGCTTATAAGCTACTTCGCTACGCATATAAACTAATACATTTTTTCCTATCAAGAAGTGAAATAAGAAAGATGAAATGCCGACCAAAAAGACCATTACTTGTTTTTGCAGAGGCTTCAAACACCACTCTTAACCTTGTTTTGGCGCTTGACGGTTTAATGCCGCCATGTTAGTGACCTTTGGCGTATGCCCGAGTTTTCATATTTTTTCAGGACGTTTCTGTTTTGGGCTGCTAGGTCGTTGATCTTTGTGAGTTGTTTTTCCATTTGGAGGAATCTAGCCATTGCTATCTTTAGCAACAAGCGTTTGACAATTTTTTGGCACAGCTATTCACACCTTTCTTCTTCAGTGGGTTTTCAATTTACTCTAGCGATTTTTTCTTGCTTGTTTCAATGTTTTTCCCAGAATTATCCATCCTAGCCCTGAACGATGAGCAAGTGATTGTTGATTACCTTACGTTTTAATATCAGGTAGTGTGATATTCGCATAATTCTATTCCTTTATCTGTGCTGGTAAATGTTTAAATGCCTTGGTTTCTGTGGATGAGCATGTATTATTTTAATTACTGCTTTAATGCTCAGTTGAAATTTGAAGTTGAATCGCGGCATTATTATTATTAATGTGGCTCGCTTTTCTATTGTTTCTTTTTGGAATCCATAATATTCATTTCAGCTTTGGGACAGAACCAAAGAGCACGTGGTTTTCATTACTTCTATGTGTCTCGTAGCAGTGTGGTATGGTGTGGTGCGATTTTCTGGGGCTCCACATTTCTTATTATGTAACAATTGTTGATGATGTCCGCCCCACTGTTTACATGAATGGTTTAACGCACATCCCACTGTTGGATGGTTGTTTTTAAGACAGTTTTTCTGCAGAGTTCCAATAGTGACACGAGTTGGTATTTTTCGTGAACATTCATTATTTTGAATTTTTCAGCCCAGCTCATGACCTTTCAGCAGATATTACATGATGTTTTTATATTTGTTGTCTACGAGGTTCTTTATTAGATTGTATTTTTGAGTAAGGGTTGAAGGTTTGCGAATATTGATGGTATTTTCGCGAAACACGGATTCTAATGCGATAAATCGCTTTTCCGTTTGTTAACGACCGCTGTGTTCCTTAATGTTTGATCTGATCCGGTTTAGTTCATGTTTCATGAAACAATGCAAAAGCGCTTACTAGGTTTGAAACAGAGGCCCTGTTCCTGAATGTGCATATCCATACAAGAGTTACTTGAAACCGGTAACTTCTTCGTTTTTCTCCCTTTACATATTGTCGTGGATTCTTCTTTAAACTAAAATTTTTGTAGATTCAAAAATTTCAACACACCAATACAAACAAAAATGAAATAAAAAAATTCTCAAGGTCATTTTTTTAAGTTTGATTTTGTTTTTGAGCCGTGCGCATCACAAAACAAAAATTTTAATTGTATTAAAATTTCGAATTCGAATAATAAAAAAATAAAATTTAATTAAATGATTTTTAATTAAACGATTAATAAAATGATTAAAAAACACATAGAAAATTTAAAAGTTACCGGATTCAAATAAAATGTGTGTGGACGTAAAGGGTGTAAGCCATAAAAGTTACCAGATTCAAGTTACCGTAGTATGGATATGCACAATACGATACGAAAACGAAAGTACATGATTCCTATTCAATTTTAAAAAAGAATCGTACGAACCTGACTCAATTTAAATATCAATCTTGTAGTTTCGTTTTCGTATCTTATTCAGGAATAGGGCCCCGAATTTCAGGTCTAAAACAAAATTTGGTTTTCTATATAAAAAGGTTTTCTATATAAAATTTAAGCTGATCCGGATTAATGGGTGTTCTGAATTAGGCGGAGTCGTGCTTCTTGAATATAACGTATAAATTAGATCCCGAGAGTCGATGTTGACTCCTATGTTTGTTATTGCATGCCAACATGTAAAATGTAGCATGGCACTCATTGGTGCTGTGCTCCGTTAAAGTGTGGTATACCAATGTTTGGAAGTACCATTTCCAACGAATTTTCCATGTTAGCTCGCATCGTTTACAAAAAAACGAATTCGGTAATCTACATTTATTACGAGGCATAATTAAAGATTTACTACGTGGTAACTTGGACAACGCGAGTTTATCAAATAAGTTCGAAGGGTTATGTGTAATCTAATAATTTGTAAATAGCCATGAAAGAACGATATATGTATATATACATATATAATACTTCCTTAAGGAACAACCAATAACAAGTGTTAGAAATGTAGCCATATATGTGAATACGGAAAACCTAACCTCGGCTTTAAATGCTCTAAACAGTCTTTCCATATTAATAGGTAGGGGAAATAGTTTGTGGCCTTTTTTGGGTGACATTTAAACAAAGAATTTTCTTATTTCAAATTAACTTTATTAAACCAAATATGTATCATTTTATTTTGATCGATGATCTTATGTCATTTTTCTGATAGAGCCATGATCTCATCACTGTCCAACTTCTGTGGTTTAGAGGCGAAAAATCGAGGCAGCTCGTTTTCGCAGGCCTCTTTTGAATTTAATGTAAAACTATTAAGATGGTTCTGCATGGACCGGAACAAATGGTAGTCCGATTTTGCAAAGTCAGGGCTATATGATGGGTACATTAAAACTTCCCAGCCAAGCTCTCTCAGTTTCTGCCGGGTCATCAATGATGTGTGGTCTAGCGTTATCATGATGAAACAGAACGCCCTTTCCGCTGTTCAATTCTGGACGTTTTAACTGAATTGCTTGCCTTAAATAAACGCGTTAGTTGCTGACAGTAAAGATTAGAATTAATCGTTTGGCCCAGTGGCAGCACCTCATTAAGCACGATTCTTTTCCAATCCCACCAAACACAGCATTAACTTTCTTGGCGTCAATCATGGCTTTGATACCGTTTGGGAAGCTTCACCTCGTTTCGTCCATTATCTTTTTCGCACAACGTTGTCGTATCTTATCCACTTTTCATCACCAGTAATCATTCGCTTTAAAAATGGCTCGATTTCTTTCCGTTTCAGAAGCGTTTCGTAGATAGAAATCTGGTCCATTAAATTTTTAACCGTTAATTCATGTGGTACCCAAACGTCAAGCTTTTTTTGTATCCAGCCATTTTCAAATGGTTTAAAACTGTTTTGTGATCAATATTTAGTTCTTTACCAATAGCATGGCTCTGCTTATATGCCGGTCTTCTTCAATTTTCTGCATGATTTCATCGATTTTTCCAACGGTTGGTCGATCGACCAAAGCGAGGTTCATCTTTGACATCCATATTTCCAGAACGAACCGGAGCGGGCGAACCATTTCTTTGCTGTTGATTTTGATAAAGCACCTTCGCCTGAGCCGCGTTTTTGACTTTGTCGTAATAAAATTACAAAAGATATCGATTTTTTTCATCATTTATCTCCATGTTTTAAATGTTGTACCTTTTTATTCATTTCACCGATTTTAATGTTTTGTATGTCAAAGTCACCTTTCAAACACACATAAGAATTGCCCGATACGATCCTGACATATATGAATGTAAAGCCATCTACCGGTAAAAAGGCCACGAACTTGTTTCCCCTAACCTTTATAATCCAGCATACCATAAAATATTATATTATCACCCAACAGATATATAAAATTCCTAACAATAGAAATATGTATCACCATAACAAAAATTAGGGAAAAATATAAGCTAACCATAATTTCCGTCTAAGGTGAGTTGACGGAAAGCTCGATTTCTCCAATAGGTTTTACCATAAATCAACTTGATTTGCTCATCTCACGATAACCCGTTACAAACAATAAACGGGCGGAACGAAGCGGGTGTTAACATTAGCCGCGTTAGTAAAGTACTCGCAAGTACTTCTAGCTACTCATAACAACTCAATTAAAATTTTTGTTTTCTTATGTTTTTCGTCTAACTAACAAATTTGCATTCCATTGAACATCTACTCACAATTACTTGCAAGTACTTTGCTAATGCCAATGGAACACGACTATTATGCGAGTCAACAATGGATTGAGTCTTGTTACGATTTAAATTTAAATCATGTGGTTTAGTCCAATTTTGGATTCTGGAATATTATAATTAATAACCTTATGATTAATAACACCTAACTTCCTGAGAACAATTAACATAAATCAGCACGTTATCAAGATATGATAACTATAGTCGTCAATAAACGATAACTACACATTAGGTAAATCGTTAATGTAAAGCAAAACTGGAGGTGAATCCAATACAGAGCCGTGTGGAGCACCCCAGGGACTAGAGAAAATATCTGAATCGGAATCATCACGAATATCCGATTAGCAAAATAACTTAACATGAGATATTGAGATATAACTTAACCCATTAGCTGTCATAATCCCCATTTGCGGATTACATTTTTTTAAGTTGTAGTTTGGTACCTCTGTCTATTTGGTTTCATATTATAACGAGAATTCATACAATACACTTAAAATTAATGTCCAGATACTAAATATTTCATATTTCATTAGTTTAGAAACTACAGGTGGACTTAAAAAAAAAATAAAATATTTGGTAGTTAATGGGTTAACATGTAGAATTGACCACTGCGAAAAGTAGGTCATGAAAAGCGATCCGCATGTTTTCTTAACCAAATTTTCGATACCAGGTTACGCAGAATAAAATAAAGAGATCCTCACCTCCCATACGACTATTTTTTCAAAACTAATCAAGTAACCACTCGGAAGGAATAGATTACTACCACAAACCTCGACACCCTGTTATCCGAGTCATTATTTTAAAAATGTTTATAATAATTTATATGAATTCAAAAAATTGAGACTCGTGTAAAACTTAATTTAAATCGAAAGTACACTTTAAAAATAAAAATAAATAAATTCGCACCACTAAAGTGTAATTCAAATATTCTGCCTTAAATTAAATTCTAATCAATTTATTTTTTTAATTATTTTAATAGGACATACTGAAGTTATAAAAGTACTATTGACCAAAAAGCCTATAACAAATCTACAGGACAGCGACGGTCAAACAATATTACATCGTGCTGTCCTAAAAGGAAATCCAGACACAATCGAACTGATCCACAAATACGATGCATCCTTAATACACATTAAAGATAAAAATAATAAAACTCCTTGTGATTTAATTAACGATAAGTTTCCTCATTTAAAATCAATTTTATCAAAATCGTCGTCATCATATTGTGAAAAAAACGTTTAATTCATTCTTCGTTTAATAACATTACTTATTATTATGTTTCAACAATATTTCTTTATAAATAAATTAAATAAATAAATGATAGAAAAATTGTGTTTTATTACAATAACAAAATGTTTATGTAATAAATAATATTTTAGTTAACTTGTTAATAATTGTTTTGTAAAATTCTTAATTCATGTAGTGAAGATTGTGCGAGCACTTAAAAAGTTCTTAGGAAACAATAATAAATATTACGATAACATTTTATTTCGAAATTTCTTATATACCTACCTATATTATACCTATTTTAGAAAATTATATTGTATTTTATTTGTATTGATAATATATTGCGTATACTTAAACACAAATGTTTTTATTATAATGTTTTTTACTCTGTTTATTATTTTAAATTAATTCAGTTGTTATATTGTTGGGTATAGTACCTAGTACCAAATTAAGCTAGGTTTTTGAATATTTATTTTTTTATATGTCGAGAGCCGGGACTAATCTAGAAATTCAATTCGTTCATCTTTTCTGGCGTGTTAAAGTAAAATAAATTCCCAAAATTCTTAATAGAAATTTAACTAATTTAGTGAAGAAATAGACCAATATTTACTAAACATTGACTCAATGATAAAGAACTATACAAGATACTATCATGAACTTCAATCAATATTAAACAACATCAAAGATTTAATAAAGCAAAATATCAAGACTCAAATTAATTAAGTATGGACATGTAAAATAGAAATGTTTCAAATAAATAAAAACACAAATTTTATTAAAAACTTAAATCAAATTTTTACACCTAAAGATAAAGTTTTGACAAATAATTTTAATATGAATTTATGCAATAGTGAGGATCTGATATTGCTTAATTATCAAAATAAATACTTAATTGATATAAATGATAAAAGTAAAACAAAACGTGTAGATAGTGAAAATATTGGATCCTGAGAATAATAAATGTGATTGGGGCTTATATTAGAATACAAACAGAGAAACACACAAAAATTCGAGAATGGAAAATACTATTAAAAACCACATACCAAATACCAATACTCAAATACTTATATCGAATTGTATCATTGGAGACGACTACTGCATATTGTTCAATAATGCATTAAATAACAATTACTTTCCAAGTGGAAAATGAAAAAAAACAATATTCACAAATCCTATAAAAGTTACCGCCCTGTAAATTTAGTACCGAACATTAGCAAAGTTTTTGAATACTAACATACGCCGCAAAGGACAACTTAGTAGATACTTGACATACAATTTGGATTCAGATATACAGCCATTTCCACCGTAAATGCGATCAACAAATTAATATCAGACATAATTATAGGCTTTAACAATACTTGTGTAATCGGCGCTGTGTTGATAAACATCGAGAGAGCTTTTGATTCTGTCTGGATAGAAGGATTAACCTATACACTACAGAAAATGCGATTTGATATAAACATAAATGTATTTTCTTTATGAAATCTTAAAAGATAGGAAATTGACGTCTTAGACAGATATAACGAGTCGCGAATTTCAATTACACAGAGGTCTTCAACAAGGAACACTCTGTTCATTTTATACACGGCAGGTTTATCATGGTATAGAAAGAACATTACAAACAAATGTAAACTACAATACGTAAATGAATATTTAGTGTAAAATGGAGCTAAAATTAAATATTTCTAAATGTGAAATAATTCTATTTCGACTTCCTTTAAATGAAATGAATAGTAAATAGAACAAAAAAATTTAGTCAAATACCTATGTCATATATTATATTTCGATACACATGCAAATCGAAAGAGACTTCGGATTGCTCAAGCGACTATTTTTATTACAACACCTAAATAAACAGGTCAAATTAATCAATTACTAAACGATAATAAGACTACGATTTTTCGAAAATAAATGCCTTAAAGCCTGCTTTGCAAAATATACAAAAACAGAAAATAAGGATCATTATGTTTCTATACCGGGTGTTTCTTTTAAACTGAGACGATCAAATATCTCGAAAAATAGCCACTCTACGGAAAAAATGTCCATTATCAAAATTTAATCATACCGCGGGGGAAATACATTAGTACAAAAAACTAGTCCCCCACCCCCCCGCTTTGTAGGTGGGGCGGGGGTAACTTTTATACTAAGATAGAAAGCCATATTTTTTATTGCAGATACGGATTCTACGACTAAAAGTACGTATGATTTGATTGAAATATTTTGTTCGGTTCATGATAGATGGCGTTGTAATCGACGAAATTCAATTTTTTCAATTTCTTCTTAGAACACACGCATTTGATTCTGCAATACGTTTGAAATAAAAAACATCACGTTTTCATTGGAAATACTCGAAATTCGTCATCAAAACAATTTATTAATGTAAATGGCAGGTGAATAAAATAAGTGTTCAAAATGATGGCCTGCGACTTCAATGGACTTATTAATACGCATTTGCAATGATTGTACACAACTGAGAAGTGTGTTTGGTTGAATTTCAGCACACGCATTTCTGATTCGCTCAATTATGTTCTCATGTGTTGTTGGTTCTTGTTTGTAAACTTAGTCTTTGAGATAGCCCCACAAAAAAGAAATCTGGCGAAGTAAGATCTGGTGATCTGGCGGGCCAATTTATCGGACCAGCTCTACCGATCCAGCGACCATTGAAATCACGATCGAGTATTTCACGTGCCACCACCGTGTGCAGGACAACCATCATGTTGAAACCACATGTTCCGTCTCACTTCTAAGTTCAAATTTTCAAGTAATATTGGCAGTTAATTTTCCAAAAAGTTTCGGTACATTTGACCATTCAAGTTGCCTTCAATAATGTGGGGGCCTATGAGGTTGTTGCCAATTATTCCACACCACACGTTGACAGTCCAAGGACGCTGATGTTCAACTTGACGAAGCCAGTGCGGATTTGTAACACTCCAATAATGCATGTTGTATCGATTAACCGTTCCATGGTTTGTAAAAGACGATTCGTCACACATTACGCAACGAAAAAATTGGGGTTTTGTTGTATTTGTTCACGTGCCCATTGACAAAAAGTTACCCGATTTTGGAAATCAGCGCCATGAAGATCTTGGTGTAAAGACACATGATATGGATGATACTTGTGCCGTTTTAAAATTCTCCAAACACTGGTGAGGGACAATCCGGAATCGCGAACTATTTCTCGTGTACTAACATGAAAATTATGAGCCACTGCTGCCAATACAGCAATTTCATTATTTTCTCCAGTGACTGTTGCTCTACGGGTCCTCTTTTTCAGTTGAACATTCCCATCAGTAATAAATTGTTTGATAGTACGGCCAAATGAAAGCACATGAACGAATCCTATCCGGAAAACGTTGAGCGTAAATAGCAACAGCATTTTCAAGATTTCTGCCAGCTTCTCCATAAACCAGAACCATTTCAATTTTCTCTGGCACAGTTAAACGGTCCATTCTAAAGTATTTTATCGCTTATTTTGCAATTACGAAAAACATGAAGATAAGAAATAACACAAACGTTAAATGTGATTTACAAAACTGTTTTGAAAATTGTTTTGATGACGAATTTCGAGTATTTCCAATGAAAACATGATGTTTTTTATTTCAAACGTATTGCAGAATAGAATGCGTGTGTTCTAAGAAGAAGAAATTGAAAAAATTGAATTTCGTCGATTACAACGCCATCTATCATGAACCGAACAAAATATTTCATTCAAATCATACGTACTTTTAGTCGTAGAATCCGCATCTGCAATAAAAAATATGACTTTCTATCTTAGTTTAAAAGTTACCCCCACCCCACCTACAAAGCGGGGGTGGGGGACTATTTTTTTGCACTAATGTATTTCCCCCGCGGTATGATTAAATTTTGATTATGGACATTTTTTCCGTAGAGTGGCTATTTTTCGAGATATTTGTTCGTCTCAGTTTAAAAGAAACACCCGGTATATTTCTAACAACTATATCAAATTTGATAGAAAAGATTTATTCATACTCAAGCAAATAAGGAATCACATAGTAAGATCAACTACCAATAATGAAAATTGTATGATTTATGCACCATATCTAACAGAAATGGGAAAGTTCAAAGAAGTAATTTAAAATAAACTCCCCCCTCTCGTGTCCTGAATAAAATGCCCAGAATCCTTTATTTATTTAGTTCAACATTGAATCGGTATATGGCCCGAAAACCATCGCGAAATAAACCTTTTACCTAATATAATTGATATTAGGTAAAATTGCGTGGCGCTCCTTGGCACTCAAAGGGTTAAAAAAAATCTTTTAGCCCGAAAAATAATACAAAATACTAAGGGTCGTATCGACAGACGTGACTACGATTTTTAGCCGTAGTCGCGGATTTTTCGAAAATGATGTTCTGAAACATTATTTTTAAACGCGGCTAAAATCGCGAATTAATTCACGAATTTATTGTTATTTTTAAACGCAACTAAAAGTACATCTTTTCGAAATTAAGAAACCAACATAATAAAAAAAAGATTCAATTATCTGTCAAAACAAAAACCAATTATTTAGAAACGAAGATGATGAAAACAGAAATTCCTTATTAATTTTTAAAAAATAGAATACAATATCCTTTTTTCGGCCCGCGATTACAATTGTGTACGTAAAAATCGTATGCGAAAGAGAATTAGATCCAGATGGTCAGCTCCAGAAGAGAAAGTTTGCAAAATCTGAGTGGAAAATTTGGAATCTTCCGGAAAACCCCGAAGAAAATTGAATTTTTTTTTTCTATGAAATTTTGAATTGTTTGCATGTTTTGCTGATTTTACATGAAAAGTCGATGCAAAGCTTGAAAAATCTCAGAAAATTGTGAAATTCAAACATATTCGTGCTTTGATATTAAAATTTCAAAAAATATAGTTAATCGATTTGGCAAGTGAAGCCGTCAAATATGTCTGCAAATGCAAAAATTCAATTGGGCCGTTTGTCAGTTGCAATGAGGCGATTTAGCGTATTTTCTCTTTTGCAATGTACGAACGTCAACCCAGTCACTGTTCAACATTTGTGGGTGAACTTGGAGAATGAACAACGTGTCTATTTCGACTCACATTGGGACTCAACACTCGCAGATGCCACTGTTTCTGCGACGGCAAATCAAATTCGTACATTGTTCGCGATCGTTATAGCGAAGTGACATCCATCGAACGGATTGGAATTGTGGAACAAATATACAAGGATGTGATGGCTGATGACATTTTGTATCGATTTCGCACTGCAACATCGAACTATGAGCTTGAAATGAACGACGAAGCTTTGATCATGATCGAAGGCATGTGGGTGCTTATGTGCAGCAGCTATTTGTCGAAATTGGGCATGCCTAGCACCAATTCGTTCGATGCACGATGCATTTTGTCATAAATTGCAATAAAAGCAAGTGTACGGTCGAGATTCAATGAGTCAAATACTATAAACGAATGTCCCGCTTTTGAATGCACAGCAAAAGAATGTGTACGACGCATTGACGAAGGAAACGGCATAATATTCTTCGTCAATGCTCTCGGTGAAACAGGCAAAACCTTTCTAATTTCATATCTTTTGGCCACAATTCACACTCGAAATCTCAAATAGCGCTAGCTGTTGCATCATCGGAAATTGAAACCACTTGCTATGGACGACACATTATGCATTGAAGTTGCCGATGAATATCCGCACGAATAACAAGCCAGTGTGTTCAATTGCCAAGAGCTCGGCGATGGCAAAGGTGTTGCAAAAATGCAAAATCATCACCTGGGACGAGTGCACAATGGCACACAAACGATCATTGGGAGCGTTCAATCGAACGATGAAGGATTTACGAAATGACTCAAGACGCGATGATCCTTCTGGCCGGCAATTTTCGTCAAACGCTACCCGTCATTCCGAGATCAACAACTGCAGATGAACTCAATACATCTCTGAAATCGTCGAGTTTTTTTCGTTATGTGAAGAAGTTGCTGTTGACCACGAACATGAGAATCGCATTTCAGAACGACTCATCAACTGCTGATTTTCCAAACAACTGTTTGCACTTGGAAATGGTCAAATTCCTGTTGATGTTTCGACCGGATTGATTTCGTTTCCCTCGAATTTTTGCATGTTCACGACGTCGAAGGAAGAGCCCATCACGAAAGTATTTCCGGCCATTCGCCAAAATTATATGAATAACGATTGGCTCAGCGAACGACTAATTTTGGCAGCGAACAACAAAGATGTGGACAGTCTAAATTACTTGATTCAAAACCAAATCGCTGGGGAAATGCATTGTTACAAATCCATTGACTGTGTGACAAATCAATACGAAGCTACCAACTATCCGACCGAGTTTTCGAATGCGCCCGGTAAATCAGGAAAACCACCGCATAACTTGATGCTCAAAGTAGTACCTGTGATAATCATGCGGCGCAATCTGAACCATCCGAGATTGTGGAGCGAGACGCGATTGGCTGTGAAGAAACTGATGAACAACGTGATTCAAGCGACAATCATCAAGGCCAAATTCCAAGGAAAGGATGTTCTAATTTCGAGAATTCCTCTGATTCCAACTAACATTCCGTTCGAGTTCATGCGCATTCAGTTCCCCGTTCATTTGGCGTTTTGGCGTTCATTATGACGATTAACAAATAGCAAGGCTAATCGTAGTAAATGTGCGGAATAAATCTGAAATTTCCATGTGTTTCTCATGACCACTTGTACGTCATCGTTGTTCATTTACGCGCCGGAGAACATAACGAAAAATATTGTTTACCACAATGCATTGTATTGATTTACGTCTGTATTCGATTTAATTCCACTCTAATAAAATACATTAAATCCTTTTGAATTCCAACTGACTCCAATTCATTCCCACAATGAGAACAAGAATCCAAAAAACAACTCAATTTTCGATAGATGCCTGAGTTGGAATCGACATTTCATTGACTTTTCAATACATTATGCCGCCTTTATGGTTGCGTTCGTTCGTTCGCTCTGACAATTTTTACGAAAAATCATATTGCTCAAAAATTTCGATTTTTTTCTTCTAGATTTTTCCACAAGATAGGTAAAAAAAATGACCGAACTAACGAACGCAACCATAAACCTGCCTTTAGTGTTGAATTTGATGAAAAAGTGAATGGAAATATGGTCCACTCAACTGGTCCACTCAACTTAATCGCCTGAGTTGAGTTGTTTGATTTTTTCTCCCATCAAATTAATTTTCATGAAGTACAAAAGTATTTGCTCGCAAACTAATTTGGAGCGGAACGGGGTTCGCCGGGTCAGCTAGTTATTTATAATAATACAAAATAACAGAAAATTAGAATCCATCCCGGAAAAATATATAAAGTTTTGCTCCGGATCTCAAAAATTTGATCTCCTAATTAAAATTTTCAAACTAGTAGATTAATAAAAATGCAATAAAGCTCCAAATTAAAACCCCTCATGTTTCGACAAATGTATCTCAGTTCACATAGGCCTATAGATATCACGGATGTGGCGTTTGTTCAATAAGAATAGCAGTAAAACGCATGCTTAACGCTATTATTACACGATGGGAGTAAGGGCCATATACAACCCAATTGGTAGCCAATGATTTTGACTGTGCGATACATGAAAACGGCTATGTTTGACCATACGGCACATGCAAAACACATCCAAATTAGTCTAGCAATCCCAAATAAAAACACCCTCGGCCAGAGAAATACACTTTAGAAACAGCCCCACATCGAAATATCATACAATTTGTTGACTCCAAATCGTTTACGACACATTCCAACTCCCGAAACACGTCAACACTTCTTGATATTTCCTCTTTCTACCCGAAAGAACATAAAAAAGTAGCTCACATTAAAAATCCCTGATGTATCAAAGATACATTTCAATCCAAACGAATAAGCGAAACTACCATTCACATGAACTTGACGGGAATCCCCAACACCAACCATCTGCAAATAACAAATTGAACGATGAACCAATAGCCCCAACCAGTCATACCAAAATGTAAACCTAGAAAACAAAACAAATTATGTTAATTACTGTTCCGACCAGCCCACTACCAGGTGTCCGACTGAATTGCCTGAAACCAAAGTTCCTTTCCAAATAAAATCAATTACTACACAGTTAACCAACAAACCTACCCTAAACAACAGAACAATACAACTGTTTATTTAATTTCCCAAACACCTGCGCAAAACAACAACAATAAATTTTCAATTCGAAAATCTAGGAAAGCGTAGCAACAGTCTATGGACCATTGACATTGACGCCTCTCGTGTCCTGAATAAAATACCCAACCATTCCAACATACATGACTTAACATGGCTGCCGTAAAAGTTTTTAGAAAAAGTAACTAATAAAAAATTTAAATTTTTCATCAAAAATTGCTTTATTGCTTTTCAAAATATTCGCCTTTAAGATCTATCGGTAATGCATACGCTCAAACCATCTATCGAAACACTTTTGCCCGTCCGAAGATGATAGCTCCAAACATGGTTTCTGAACGCTTCAATCTCTTTTTCAGGCGATAAAAATCGTTGTTCACGCATCTTATCTTTGATTGTTGGGAACAAGAAGAAGTCGTTGGGCGCCAAGTCGGGGCTGTAAGTCGGCTGACCCATCAATTCGAACGTTTGAGTGCTCAAATACTCGCTTGTGTGAGCTCGCATTACCGTGATCCAAAATGATTCGTCGTTTTGGGTTGTTTTCTCTCAATTTGTTGAAAACCTCGGGCAAACAAATGGTTGTATACTCGTACCATTTGCTTCCCAACGCTCCGAGCTCGCACAACTTTTGTTGGTTTTTCTTCGAATTGGAAGACGCAAACAGTCGATTGTCCTTTTCTTTCCATCATCATACGCATATATCCATGACTCGTCACCTGTCACGCACGATCTTGTATACGTTTTTGGAAGTACCTCCAACGAATTTTTCAAGCATTTGGTGGCACCAAACGACACGAACCTTTTTTCGAGTGTCTGTCAACAAATGTGGAATCCAACGCGCATATAGCTGGCGCACCTTTAAATGTTCACGTAAGATCGTATGTACGCTGGTGTTACTAATGCCTAGACATGCCTTTCACGATAAGTCTCATGACGATCCTCTTCAATCAGTTTTCTTACAGCATCGATGTTTTCTGGCACAACAGCTGTTTTTGACGAACTTCACGAGGCTCGTCTTTGAGTGAACGTCGTTCGCGTTTAAATTCATTTTACCAATTATAAACACTAGCCAAGGATGGTGCTACGTCGCTTCGGTTCGGTAGTTTCTTTAACTTTCTTGTGAAAGCTCTCCAACTGCTGAAGAGAATTCTGCCCTTCGTTTTTTGCCTAGGCCTTTTCCTTTGCCTCAGTCAGTTTCCCTCGCACGTTCCTCATCATCTATATGGAACTCAGCGTTAATACAGGCATTTGCGCTGTTTCCATTGTAACTAGTAAGCGGAGTTTCCAAAACTTTTACGATTCTGGTCTTCTGAGGAGTTGCATTCTCCTTCGCGAATTCATTACTAAATTGTGGTGTCATTTTTTCTATTTCCATTCCGCTGAGTTGCGGAGTGTGTTTGTCCAGATGGTGCTCTTGATATTTTTGAACATACGATTCATACGAAAATGGGCATAGCAATGGTTGACCAACTTTAGAATCTATCGAGCCGATCTTGATAGAGGCCTGGGCAGCTGGGGAACCACCTGGGGTTAAAATTTCCTTTTTTATGAACTTCTTGATTTAATGGCTTGTTATTGAAGTATTCACCAACCTAACCAGTGAAATTGGTCGGTGGAGAGAACATCATTTGCTGTTCTCGGTGTTCGCTTAGACCGCCGGTCGCCAGAGCCTCGTTAGTTGATTAGAAGACAACATCACGTGCGATGAGGTTGTATTTGGGCTGGTATATTGATTTTCTAAGCCAATGTCCCTTACTGCCTAGCGTGCGTCTGCTCATCCATGCCCCATGATTTATTTGTAGTTTATTAAGAAACTACAAAAATTTGGAAATTCGTTTGTGCCTTCTTTTTAATGAATCATTGAATCTATATGGTGTTTTCGATTTAGTTTTTACCACTCACTAACATAGTACATACACTGATTTGTCGCGTCAATCGAACGAAAAACTTGTTTACCCTCATTTATGTGTCTGTATGTGTTAGCTGTTGAGCATAACGTACGTAATTTCAAAAATGAATAATATGGATTTTTTATAATTTCGTCCATTTTTCATAAAATAAAAACGTTTAGGTTTTAAATGTGTAGTTTTAAATAAATAATTATTTAATTTAATACCATGTATGTCTTAACACGGACAAAATCACAAATGACAATCGTCAAATTCAAAATGCCAGCACAATGACAGACAATACAGTTGTTGGTGTGCGTGAAAGAGGGGTTACTCTGCCAAAAAACCCCGTGTAGCAAAAGTTACTCGATGTAATAAAATTTAGCTGTCAGTACAATTTTTTTTGATCAATCGAACTTTTTCAGAATAAAAAGGGTCACACCTTTTTACACTCAGTGCAAGTTATTATGAACAATCGAAAACTACATTAAAGAATTATTTCCAAGTGAAAAATAATAAGGTGACGTTAATATTCAAAACTGGAACACTGAATATTTTATGTTATAGAAATATAAATTCAATTTCACCAACTCCAAAGTTATTCGAACTGGTAATGAATTCATTCACATTCAGTAATTCAATATAGTTTCAAAATCACAAACAGGTTGATATATGGTATTCACAGATTTTTCTAAGGCTGATTTTTCCATTTGTGATCTGGTTTAAATTATACTTGAGCAACCAGACTGAACTATTTTCAGCCACCTCCAGTATCTCATATTGACCTCGGGATCTTTACCATCTACATTAACTGAATCACAGCATAATTCATAATTCAAATGTCGTAATGTTTGCAGATTACTTTAAAATTTTTAAAACCGTGAAGATCAACGACATTCACAAATTATAAAAAGATATTGACAACCTCGTGACTTCGCGTGCTGCAAACCTGCTCAGTCTCAACATCAATAAATGTAGAACAAGAAGGCCACTCCTTTTCGATTCGGTTCACCAACCATACTTGAGTCTATTGGAATAAACAAAATGAGCATTATCTGAAGAAATTCTGAGTGTACTTCTTCAGGTAAATAAACACAGAACAAATTACGGTTATAACAATCCGAAAAAACTTAAGACCTCGACTCACTAGTTGATTGCTGTTTCAAGTGTCTCATTTTACTATATGCTAACCCGTAGTCTACTGCCTTACCAAAATATCTAATGTTTATTATCTTAGACGACAAGCTGCGTATTTTATGTTTTTTTGAGTCACACCACAATTTCACACGGCTCGAAATTACGCTTTTTAACTTTCTTTCACCTCAAGTCACTTGTAGCATAGTAAGTGGCTAATAAAAATAGCAATTCCTTGTGGTCAGGTGCGTTTATAATTTGGTGAGCATTTTATGCCGTAACTGATTCAACTACGATATAAGTGCTCACATTGCGTCCTTATGGCGACTGCACAGAGGTAAGTAACGCGAAACAAAGGGTGAGCTAAATTAACGTGTGAGAGCTAATCTTTAGAAGTTTTTTGTTGCACTACTAACAACAACCCAACCCAACCTCAGGAAAACAAAATGTTACTGTTATATCTCAGAATTATATAACATACGGGACCGGGTATTATTATCTGGTTAATATTTATTAACGGAGCACAATATATAAATACGTCTGAGTGATGAGCAGACTCAAGAATAAATGTAATTTTTATTTAACAATATTGTACGAGTATGTACAGAAGTATATAACAAAATAGAAAACAAAGTATATAAAATAACTTTAATACATAAAGGTTATAAATATTGAATTTTAAGGCTTTCCAAAACTAGATATGAAAATAGAAATATTACAGTTACGACACCTCAATATAAACTTTGGATAGAATTCGAATCTCAACAACTATGTCTGACACGAATTAAGGATGATACGTATTAAAACTCGGATGAAATGTACTCAGGAGGGTACATCGAAGAAGCATCGCAATATTCATAAACTCTGTCTCTTAACCTTACATGAAACACGACAAATTGGCATGTTTCAAATGCGCCATTTTAACATTTCGTTCGTACCCGCGTATTATAGTAAGTATTTTAAATTAGTTCATTAATTTTGATATTTTTATAGAACTTTCAAAATAAATAAAATAAGTTTTTCAAAAAAAAAATGGTTCCATCCAGGATCGAACTGGAGACCTTCTGCGTGTAAAGCAGACGTGATAACCGCTACACTATGGAACCGTATTAAAACAGTTCGATATTCAAATTGAATTGTTAAAACTTTGTAAGACTACTTTTTATTAATTTTAATTTATTTATGCTTATTGAAATATTAACATGACTATATAACAGATTTTAAAATTAAGAGCATAATTATGTTACAGATAAACAAGAATTCATGAAGAATATTGTTCAGCTGTATTACAAGAATAACAAGAATACTGTCATATGGCATGTGAACGGACATTTTAGCAAAGATACAAACCAAACAAATTTATTCATAAAACTTTCAAAATAGAAAATCCAATTTACTTTGATTTAAATTGTAGTTCAAATTTATATTTAAATTTTGACTATTAAAATTTGGCAACAATACAATACATAATAATAATAATAATATAAATAATGTTTTTTAAATAAATAGATGCCGCATTTTATTTCTAAAGCTAAATTACCTACAATAAGACTTTATTGACCATTACAGATTGTGGTGACTTGTAAGCACATGGAAATAATTTCTTTGGGCCGGCCTGAACCGAAATTTTGCTAGAATTGTTCCGAATGTGTAACTCAAAAAATATTTATCGAATATAAAATGTGTGTTGTTACCATGTTAAAGCAATCCAATATCTCGAAAACAATATAAACTTATATCTAATACCTACTTTAAATAATTTGTACTAATTATTAATTTAAAAAACTAAAACTAAACCTATATATAAATGTCAATCAATACGTAAATTAAAATGAAAATTGTCTACCGGACTCAACGGCCAATAATTCGATTCGAAATCCAAATCGAGATCGGGGAATTTAGCTAAATATAATTTTAAACTTATCGGCATAAATATTTTATCGATATACGTCTCTAAATGCGAATTATTTTTGATCACTTTTAACAGTTTATTGTGCTTCTGGTCATTTTTTATTTTGGTCACCAATAAATTTCGTAACTTAATTCTCGATAGTTGTTTCAGTGTTAGCGGAATTTTTAATTGGAATTTTTGATAACCCGCTAATATGAGTAAATTAATAAGCTGAAAAAAATTGTATCGTTTCAGGTATTCGATAGTATCGGGCGCGGGCAATAAATTTATATTACAACCTTCTAACACGAGTAAGGCAAATACATGGAAATTATTTAAATTGAGCGCGATCTCGAGTGGTGATTTTTTATGTATTTCACTCAAGTCATCAAAATCGATTCGGTTCTGAACAAGCAGATTAAAAATTTTTATAAAATTGTAATTATCATATTTGCGGGTCATTAACAGATGAATTTCTTTGAAATCATTGTATAGCGATTGTCCCAGTTTAGCGTTACCTATATTTATCAAAAATTCTACAATATCAATCGTACAATATTTGATGGCAACATGTAGCGGGGTCCACATTTCATTCGATCGTATATTAGGATTAATACCCGATTCGATTAGTATTTTAACAATATCAATTGATCCGTTACGTAAATATTTTTGCAGCGTATTTGAGATGGGATGCAACCGTGCTCCATTTTCAAGGAGCAATTTTAATATATTTTTATTTTTGTATTTAATTGCGTACGATATCGATGAGAATCCATTCGAATCGATTTCGTTCAAACGACATTTATTATTTATTAAAATGCGCACAGACTCGTATTGATCGTGTATAACGGATAAAATTAGAGCCGATTGGTCTAAGTAGTTGAGCGCATTTATATTTGCCCCATATTTCAGTAGTAATTCGATCAGTTCAATGTCGCCCTTTTTAACCGCAAACATAAGCGGCGTTTCTAGTTTTACATAACTAAATTTATTTGGATTGCCATTATTCTTGAGCAGTAGCTCTACTATATCTTTGTGGTCGCCGGCCAAATGTAGTGCCGTGTATCCATCCGATGTTTCTATATTCGCTGAGCAACCGCAACTCAGGAGAAGTTTTACACAATCCAAATGACCATTTATGGCCGCATGGTGTAAAGGTGATAAAGAATGAGTGTCTAAAATATTTGGATCCAACTTAATTTTTGATGTGTAATTAGAACTGTTTGTGATGGTCGATGCGGATGCTGGTGATGAGTTCGTCAGGAATTGCTGTGTCTTTTCGATTATTTTTATATAGTACAAAAACAGCGTATTCCATTCATTGTCGATAGTGTCTATAGAATTTGTAATTATTTCATCATCCCACTGCAGATCATTCATACCCTCGGGTGTCAAGTCATGATGCTCCTGATCGTTATCGACAAATATATGCTTAGACGGATTTTCACAGTAATCCAAGAGTTGCCGTAAAACATTTATCGAACCTTGTCGAGAAGCTAATCCCATTAGAGTTAATCCCGTTTGTGTTACTGATGTTGGATTAATCCCTGAAATATAAATAGAATAAGAAAATGGAACATTACAAACGACCGTAATTACATACCTCGTTTTAAAAATCTGTCAACATTCGGGCAATCATCTGTCATTACCCCAATTAGTAGTTCATTGGAACATTCTATACGACCGGCCATTATTCGGATACGAGATATTCTTCTTATTATATTAACCGTCCTTTTTTATATATGTAATTTAAATACAAATTGACCTACATAAACTAATTTTTAAGCACTTAAATATTGTATTTATGTATTCATAAAATTATAAATTTTATAAACATAACAGTGCAACAAACTTTTGACGTTAATTTTCTGCGTCTGCGCAACAATTTTTATCAATTGTCCGCGTAGGGTTAACATAAAGAACAGTACCTGAGTTTTACGGAAAATTAAAACCACAAACTTTTGAATTACAAGTTTATTATTCAATTAATTTCAATACACAAAAATAAAACCCTGGAATTATTTAAATCTGCAGCGTGTCTAACTTAATTCGCATTTTGTCGACTTTCCTTGGCTGTTTGAAGTGACTGCGTCATATAGAGCTTAGCAAGAGATTGAGAACAGAATTGTGAAATGTGTTGTGCATATGTATTAATTTGCCCTGAAACAATCATTGGATTCAACCTAGGTGGTACTGGAAGCGGCTTGAACAACTTATTCACATCATCTTCGGGTAACGGCGCTTCACCTTTAGCAATACGTGCCGCATTTTCTTGCATCTGCTTTGCAAGCATTCGATGTTTTTCTTGCTCTTGACGTATAACCAGTTGTTGAAATTTGTTAAATTTAGTAGCTTCTTGATTTAACTCATCGACACGATCCATCAGGCAGCGTAACTGATTTTCGAGTACTGAAGCCGTTCCCAAATCTAAGAAATGAGTCCCTTCTTCTTCAGGCACCATTTCAGCTAGCTCAGACATCATAATATTGGTGAGCGCTGAATTCTTGATAACAATTGGCACTTCAATGAACAAATGTTCATAACCCATTTTCAATTGGCGAAGCGCGTCTGGCGTAAAATCACCATCCTTATACATCTGGATCGCTTGTGGAGTCAAACGATATGCTTTCAATGTTAAGAACCCACGAGCAGATTTTTGTGTATCATAGATCACAACTACAGATTCCTCGATACTTGTTTGGTAATGATACTGTGACTCTAATAGTGGAAGAGACAGAAAATTACCTACATCCGCGCTTTGATACCAACCAACATGGAAGTGATCGACATTCACGCGACGTAACCGTCGCATCATCTCCAACTGGTACTCTTCTTCGTCCATGGTCTCGTCAGACGATTTTGGAAACGGAAAACAGTTTGTGATTTCCAAACGTTCATCAACAACTAATCCCAGGAGAGCGCCTTGGGCAACATCCATATTACTCAACGATTCTTCATGGCAATGTTTTACCATTTTCATGACGGCCTAAAAATAAAAATTAGAAATGTCACGAACATGAATGACACGACGATACATTTTACATGTGGGCTAGTGTAAACTAAAAATGTTAAAATGTATAAATCTTGTAATACACTAAGTTTTCATCGAAAAATTATATATATAAAAAAACTATATAGAGTATTTTATATAGTTATACATACCAAGCCATCGCATTGTACGTAACTTATTGTATTATCCGTTTCTTGATTACGACGAGAATTTCCACCGCGACTCGCCATTTTGACAAAAGTATAGAAGATCGAATGAAGTTAGCATCGTTTTAGTGTCAAAATAGTTTTGAAAGGCTTTCGAGCTCGAATATTTTGGTTGTGACGAAAAACAACTGCTAGGCGTGTTCGTTAATTTACTTTATGAATAGAGTTACTACAGAGTAGAAACTTTTTTTTTATATAAAATTTACTATTTCATTTGAGGCACGTCAGTGCAGGATGGGTATATAAAAAAGCATATGGCTTACTCATATTTCAAAACGAAAAACCCCAAATCAGATGTTTATTTACGTGCGCAGTGACAACCTATGTGGACGACTTAATTTTCGTGTTTTAAAAATTATTAATTAAAATACATTAAAATAATAAAAATATTTAGTGGTTTATGTAGTATTGCGCGGTAGTGCAACATTTGATAAAAAAATAAACTTTTAATTGAAATGAAGTGTATTATCAAAAATTGTAAAAATACGCCTAACAAATTTCAAAAAGGCGTATCTTACCATCAGTAAGTTTACTAAGTGTTTATATAAAATAAAATGTAAATTGTGTTGAGAAGAAAGTGATTTGTGGTAAATTCATCCTTAATTTAAGTTATAAATTAGAGAAAATTAAGTAAACAATTTTGATTTCGGCGTGGGGTTTTTCATTTTGTGTTTGTGTTTGTAAACATATGTTATATTACCAGTGTCGCATTTCTATTATTACTACGTACATATTCTACGTGCTTTTCTTTTCATAATTACTTTTTATTTTGGATTACTATAAGTATAATTTTTTTTACCGAAAATAAAAACAATTAATGCGTACTATATTCGAATAAAAATAATTGTGAATTTGAGAAGTATTAAATTTCAATCGAGCAAATTTTAAATACGACCCGTTGATTTATAAGCTTTCTCTTTTACCTTCCGAATTTGACTCACTTGACAGCTACAATCATTCACTCTGTATTTCTTCTTACTCTAAGACTTTATGTGTATCAGACCAGTATTCTACTATTATACATTTCTACTTAACAATCGCAAAACAAATTTAAATTTAAAAAAAATGTGTCAATTGGCATGGCAAAATAAATCTAGTAACCATATTTCTGGTCGCAAAAACTTAACTTGCGACTGGATGAAGGATATACCCCTATATTGTGTAAAATTAAATTTTTTTAACCCATATTAGCCCAAATTAATTTTTTTTGAATAAAATATAATAAATAGTAAGTATTTCGTATGATGAAATTTGGAAAACAAAAAATTGTTGGAAAAATAAAAAACAACCGTTAGGTAACTGAAATGCAAGAAAACAAAAAAACTGCAAAAAATAACAAATACTATAGTTTGTTATTTTTTGCAGTTTTTTTGTTTTCTATGTTTTTTTGTATTCAAATCTCGCTGGAATTCTGACAGTTCTCGCGCAGAAGTAATATGGCGGATACACAGTAATGTATTAAGTATAATATTCATGTTTATTGCTTACATTTTTACATTTATTTGTATTTAAATTGAATAGGAATTTTAGGATAAAATTAAAACACAAAGTTTAGATTTTATAAATTAAAATGATATTTAATTCGATAAGTTAAGAATTAATTCCAAATTCCATTAAATTGAAAACTGAATTTGCTTTTCTATGTTGTTGTGGTTTTATGCGATACGAATAACATTTGGATATTTATTTTCCCTAGTCCGTACCAAAATTAAATGTTGTCATTGTTTCCAAAAGGCGTGCAATATTTTTTTAGACCTACTAATTTTTACTTGATATATGGTTCTAATAACATAAATACATAATAATTTTGAATGCTTTGTGTATTAAAACTGAAATATAATTATTTTTCATTGTTATTTATTATTTTATTTAGGTTTACTATCTAAGATAAATGCGACCCACCAAAATTTTTATAAAAAAAATTTCTACACCACTGAAAGCTGCGCAGAACAGTTAAAAAAAAGTTTTTTTTAAGATTTGAATATTACTATACCTTTAAAGTCCTTGAAATTATGTAACAAAATATAATTGTTAATGTGTTCTGTAAGATTATGGTAATTTGAATATTTCACCTGTGCACAGCTGCGATTGCAAAACCTGTACTAAATATGTTTTCGAAAGGATTTTTATTTAAACAGAACATCGCAGTAAAAATATACCGTTATAATTTATCCAATTCTCTTTTTAAGAGATTTTTTGTATTGATCTACAAATAGATCGCTGATGGGCTAATATGGGTTAATATTTATTGAAGTTTGAGCAATATATTATGTAGTGTGAAGCCATTATTATGCAATATATAAGGTAAGAGACATTATTATATATTTAAATGCGTAATAAGGAAAAATTGTGAAATAGTATTGAGCAGTTTTTAGGCTAAACAAATTTTTGCGCATTATTTAGCACAATAATATTGCGCAATAATATTGAACGTGTAAGGGGCCTAATATAATTTTACACAATTGCTGTCTTACTTTGAGAAATTTACAACAACAATCCCATATATGTAATTCCAAATTGGAATTATTTTAAACCAACTTTTCTGCTGGTATAGAATTATTCTATTCTACCTGTAGTTTTAATGTTCACCACCAGGGCAATTTTATTGAATACTTTTATTTTTAAATGTTGTCAATAAAAATATAAGTGATTTTTGTTATTTTGACATCGAATTTTTCTAAACAACACGAGAAATTAGTTACGATTTGTAATAATATTCAATAATGTTCTAGCACATTACTATTTAATTGAATGTATTTAGTTGCATTTTTACGTTGTTTTCAAATTCAAAATGTAATTGTTACCAACTAATCAAAATAAATTAAAAAATATCTTTGGTTGTTACTTTGAGCACAAATTGTTACTTTGTACCAAAGTAAGACGACAAATATATTGTGCAAACCTCCAATATTATCCTTATAGGCCCCTTACACGTTCAATATTATTGCGCAATATTATTGTGCTAAATAATGCGCAAAAATTTGCTTAACCTAAAAACTGCTCAATATTATTGCACAATTTTTCCTTATTACGCATTTAAATATATAATAATGTCTCTTAACTCGATGCATTTTATTATAAATTCATTTTTGTCAGCTTTATTAGAATTATAATTTTTCCTTTCAGACCTTTTAATGTATGGAAATTAAAAAAAAATAAACGATTTTTTGACAACTGTTATAATATATTGCACAATAATGGCTTCACACTACATAATATATTGCACAAACTTCAATAAATATCAAAAAAAATTAATTTTACACAATATATTGTGCAAACCTACAATATTGTCCTTACATGATCAATTTTATTGTGCAATGCTCAATACTGCGCAATAATATTGGACGTGTAAGGGCCTATTACACTGTCAATTTTATTACGCAATGTTCAATATTGCGCAATAATATTGAACGTGTGAGGGGCCGATTGCAGACCCAAATAAGGTAAATACGAAAAAACACCATACTTGAAATTTATTTTATTAGCTATAGAATTTTTGTTTTTTAATTTTTTTCGACTTTATTTATAGCTCGTAAATGCGACAGAAAAATTAATGTTCTTTCTCCTGACCATGAAGTTTGTTTATTTATCTTTAATTTTCGTAAATTGCTTTTTATTTTTAAGGTAGTTTTCATTTAGAATTTTTCCACTATGATGTCTTTAATTTGATGATCGTCATATAAAATATATAGAGCATAGTTTGTGTATATGCAAGAATAATAATTTATTTCTTTAGTTTTTCTTCTCTATGTCATCCACTCTTCATGCAAATACAGGAACTTTGCTCTATATATTATACGGCGATCATCAAATTAAACACATTACATAAGACGAAAATGGTAAAATTCTGCAAACTACCTTATGAAAACTACTTTGAAAATAAAAAACAATTTACCAAAGTTAATGATAAATAAACAAAGTTCATGCTTAGAACAATAAAAATTTATTTTTCTGCCGCATTTACGAGTTCTAAAAAATAAAGTCAAAAAATATTCTATAGCATTTGTATGAAAGTGTTTTTTCGTGTTTACGTTTTTTGGGCCTGCATACATACAAAGTCCGTATACACAAAGATAAGCACTGCAAGTACATAACTACGACCTCCTTTGTGTCGTTTACAATACCACACCATCGATTTATCGTTCGAATTCTCCTATATTCGTAGGACTACGTTAAAGTATTCTGGAGATGGAAATGCTGTTGAACTTTTAAGCAAATCGTGGCCTTGGTCGTTGAACCGGCAACGAAATTAATTCAAGAATACAAAGGTTTGTCACATGGAATAAATTTAGTTTTTGAATGTTACAAACAACGGCTCAATTATCTGGAAGGTATGATTGTAGAACAAACAATACTAGGCTATCAAACTCGCCACACTTGTGAACAAATCATATCGATATGATGTTGTGCAACCATGTCGCATTGGGCCAGATAATCGCCCTAATGCCGTCGATCATGTACTGTAATTAGGATGGATACCAAATCAGCAAAAGGATTATAAACGAAAATCACATTTATTATACCTCTATGAACTTACTTACAAATTTCTCTTATTTTCCTTATTCTTTGTATTGTGATTACATTAAAATATTTATATTTTTCTATATGTAGATCAATATTAATTAGTGACGGATTTTTGGATATAACAATAAATACGCGAATGGTATAGATTTTTAGGATATTACGGCCTTCTAGCATATATGTAGATCAATTCAAATGATTGATTTTGCAAGTTCATTTACAAGATGATAAAATGTTGAAATAAAAGGCAACTCCAAATTGTTGGAATGTCTGACTTTGATGGTATGAACTTCTAATTTTACACAGTAAAATATTCAACTCCCTAATTCATTGTTTTCGTTTAGAAATTTGAAACTCCTAATTTTGAATAAACTTCATCGATGTTGATAGATAAGAAAACTAAAAGCAAAATAAAATTATTAATTTATCATCGATACAAAAAATATATTTTTAATTACATCAAATGATTTTCGATCATCACACGGTTCTTTTATTTTATGCTTATTTTTTTTATGCTGCTGCATGTGACGTACTAACGGAGTTGATTGGTTAAATTTTGAATCACAATACATACATTCGAATGGTTTTTCCCCCGTATGAATTCGAACGTGAGCTTTGAGATTTCCTGAATTAGAAAATGCTTTACCGCATTCGCTGCACACATGATTCTTTTCCTGGAAGTGGACTGTTCGAACGTGCCGGGTCAAATAGTTTTTCAATGGGAATGATTTTCCGCAATCTTTGCACGAATGTTTTTTCACTTCCGAATGCAACGATAAATGCGCTTTTAAGGCCTTCGAATGTAAAAATGATTTTTCACACAATTCACATTTGTAATTTCGTTCGGTACGATGCGTTAATCGATGTTGGTTTAGATTGCCAGCTTGGGAGAATTGTTTACTACATATTTCACAGACATACGGTTTCTCTTGGGTGTGCTTTCGTTTATGTACAATCAAGTTTGCATGCTGTGAATATTTCTGAGAGCAAACATCGCACTCGTATGGTTTTTCGCCTGTGTGTATTCTGAGATGATTGATTAAATTGGCATGGCAATTAAATTCTTTACCGCATTCTTTGCACTTGGTCTCTTTACTTGTGTACACTTTTCGGGCTCTTTTCTTCTTAACATTTTGTTCTTTGGTTCCATTTCTTCTTTTTCGTTTAACCTTTGGCTGTTCCGGTACAAAATCATTACTTGATTCTTCATCATCTGGTTCAAAATTACAATCATCGTCCAAAACATTGTCATTATCATCGTCACCATCAGTATCATCTTCAGATTTTATACTAGCAGCAGGTGATTCATCTCCCATGCAATTTATGTTAAGATCATTCGCGGTTAGTACAGTGTTACCAAAATATTCTTTAATTTTAATTTCAGAATTAACTACATTTCTTTTTAATTGTAAAGCAATATTTATATTCGAGAGACAGTTTTCACATATTCTATTAGGAAAACTAGAATCGTAATCAATCTGTAAAGAAAAATGTCATGCTGTGGCTCTCCGGGATCAAAACATCCAATACTTCGATATTTGTAACTTACTTTTACGCCTGTAATATTTTCAAGCAGATTAGCTGGTAGATCTTCGTCATATTTCTCAAATAATGATATTTTTCCTTCTTCAAACAAGCAAATTCGACATAAATTTATGGATAAATTGTTGGACATTTTCTTAAATTGTTTACTTTTTTTATTATGATTACAATGTTGCTGTTTTGCTGAAATTGCAGTTTACCTGTCATTATTGTACGCTAAATACTATTGTTTGCAGCCAAACTATTTGACATTTAAGGTTTGTTTATATCGTGCTATTTACTTTTCTTCTTGCGTGAAATATATATTTCTGTTAATATTATAAATTTACTTTTAATATTAAATAATGGATGAAATTGACATAACTGTGTGTCGTATTTGTTTAAAAGGGAATGGCAAAATATTATTATTCGAAAGTGTGGAAGAAAATACAATAGCAGATAAAATACAATTGATAACAAACGTACATGTATGAAACATTTATTTTAGGCTCACATTTATTCTATTAAATACTAATACATACTATTTCTAGATTGAAAATCATGAGAATTTACCTGACAAAATATGTGTTAATTGTATGGAGAAGTTAACCCTGTTAATAGGATTCAAACAAGATATAGAGAATTCCGGAGAAATATTAAAACAAAAATTCGTAAGAATTGCGAAGGATTCAACCAATAATATAGAAGAATCCTGGATTAAGTCAGAAGAAAGTGAAGACTCTTGCCAAGAAGACGACTTGGTTGTAAATAATAATAATAATAGCACGGATGGAATTTCTGGTGGCGAAGAAAAACTTGTTCTGGCTCAGAGGGCCACAGATAGTTTTTCTAACTGCCCTAAAACTTGCAAGCCTGTAAGAAAAGAGAAGGTCAATAACGAAAAAGAGAAAAAATGCCACTATTGCGGAAAGGTATTTAAATGCCATGCAAATTTATTAAACCACTTGAGAATTCATACCGGGGAACGGCCCTATGAATGTGATATTTGTTCTAAGCGATTCGCCCAAAGTGGAAATTTATTTAATCACAAACGTTCTCATACATCCGAAAGGCCTTTTATATGTGAAGTCTGCAGTAAGCAATTTACATCGAGTGGTAATCTTCGACAGCACATGTTAACCCATGTGACGGAAAGAAATTATAAATGTGAACATTGTTCAAAATTATTTCGTCATAAGAAAGCGCTAAAATCGCATCTACACTTGCATTCAGAAGTAAAAGATCGAATATGCGGTTTTTGCGGTAAATCGTTCCATAAAACAAACTATCTGGCTCGACATATAAACACTGTACATAATTTAGAAAAAAAATTTAAATGCTCGGAGTGTGGCAAGGCTTTTTCAAATTCAAGTAATTTACAAGCACATTTCCGAATACACACCGGCGAAAAACCGTTTGAGTGTAAATACTGCGATTCTAAATTTAATCAGTCGAGCCCTCTACAACGTCACATGCAACAGCACATAAAAAATAATGATAAATTAAAAATTAATTTGCTTGAAATCGAGTAACGGTTATATTGTGTTCATAGTTATTTTATGTAGTTATAATAAATTAATTAAATGTATGTGATATAATATTGCATTTTGTGTGCCATTCGATAGGTTTATAACTCATAGAGATTTTAATACATATATACTGAGCCCGATTCTCGTTCCATAAAATTATCTTATGGATGTTTAATTTTCCAGCTTCCTATTGGAATTTGTATTAAAAGCAAAATATGTAAACTTGAACCTCCATTTATAACCTCCATTTTAAGGCTGTGTCTGACATCTGATGGAATATTTTAAAACTAAAGCCAGTGGTGCTCGAATTCTCAATAACTAGTTTTTATTATAATAAACTTAATATTTGATTATAATCCGATTAAACGTTATTTATAATGTTAAATTAGAACATATATACGAGAAATAATGAAAAAGTATTAGGAGGTTTTTCCTTGTATAAACCAATATCACCATCGCTTCGTATAGAAGGTAGACGGTGGTGCTAACTAGGTGGCTAAAAGGCAAATATGGTAAATTTTTTCTTTTAAGGCAAGGCTTTCCACACATTGCCATTCCAGTCCACACAAAACTCTAGTGCCGTACGTGTCTATGCATGTGTAAAATTATTCTCATTTTGTATTGGATACTTGAATGAAACGAATAGAAAAATCAAAAAATTAAATTTAAAATAACCTAGTAGGTATTGAAACTCCAATGTAGAATTCTTTACATTTATTTTTTACCAAAAAATCATTTTTATGCCAATCCGCTGTTCCACACTTTGATTCTTTCGTCGTGATTCTTTCCTCGTTTCCTTCCCCTTCAACAACACTATAAACTAATATGCTAGTTATATAACCTAAAACTAAACGAAAGGATTGATTGCATAGGCATAGGCTAGTTATGTAGAAGAAACGAAACGAAAACGAACGGATGAATTGATTCAATTCAAATGCCTTTCGTTTCAGCTTGTGCGGTAATTCACAATAAATCTTTGTTGCTTTCAAAATTTTACAACAACAATTGCATTGTATTAAAGCCGATTTTCTTAGAATGTTAAGAAAAAAAATTTTAGGATTAGGGGAAATAAAATCATTTTATGGTTATGGTGTTTACCGCAAGGCGTTATTTTTTCTATTTTTCTCGAAAAATTTATCTTTTAGTAAAATTTGGCATTTGTTATTTGATAGCAAAATACCGAACTTAATTTGATCTATTTCATAAAATAAAAAAAACTAAAATAAATATTAATAAAATGAACCAACACAGAAAAATTAAAACGCATTAAAAATTAAAGCCAAAAGTTGTTGCTTTCACATTTCTATTAGTGAAAGCAACACTACTAATGTATCGTACTTTACGTTGTATCGTACTTTAGGTCTATCGTAAAACGCAACACGACGCACTGTGTGGATTGCCTATTATAAATTTAACGGTGCGTTATATCCCTTTTCCCGCCAGACAAAATTTTTATTGGCTTACATTTAAGTGCGTGTTTCAATTGGTTTAAACGCCGCATAAAAAGTTAAAAATTGTGGTGAATAAAAATGTCAAACTTTTTATCTGCTTCAAGAGCTGATAAAATTTTTATGTGGAAAACATTTGGCTGACAAAAATATTTGTTTGTAAACAGAAAATTGTCATGTACAAATTTTGAGAAAAATCGTAATAATTTAGATGTAAACTGACCATAATTAACTAATATACATTTAAGTATTTATTTTACATTTAAATATGCTATATACGTTCATAATTACACATAAAATAAGCAACCATGTTATTGTCAAAATTTTAACCAATTGAAACAGATAAAAAGTTAAAAAGTTAAAAAAAATTTACCACAAATAAATTTTTAACTTTTTAACTTTTTATGCGGTATTTAATCCAATTGAAACACGACCTAACTCCATTCGCCACTGTACACAAATGTGAATGTGAAAAATGACTGGTTATAATGTCTTCCGGATGTTGACGGATTTTAGCTAAATCGGAAAACGACTTAGTGGCATGCACAATAATGTGACGTTGGTTCAAAATACATACATACAAAACTAAATTTTTGACATTATTCTCTTTCGTACACGCACAATTGTGATTGCGGGCAGGAATAGGGATATAAAAAAACAAGCAGCGACGTTTCACTGTATTTTGACACAAATCTTACGCAAATTTAGAGAACTGTACGCAACCAAGCACATTGACATAAAATTTTACGATTCCCCACGAGGCTTTCGATTCGAGCCGACACACACGAGACACGAACACGACACGAGCGCAACTCGATAATCCAATTTTTTGTGCTTTTCATTATTATTATTTTTTCTCGTCAGTCTTGTGGAAAAGGTATAGAGTGAGGTGAGAACTGCTGGTTAATAAAATTTTATTGTATTAAACCATTTTATTATAAATTTATAGTAAACATTTAAGTTTTACTAATGTGTGAATTTGTGTTTATGTATTTAAAATAAGTATTCAACGCTAAAAATAATTCGAAATCGAAGGTCTGCGATTCATTTATTTTTTGCGGTAATTATTGTTAAACAATGTGAAAATTTAATAATAAAATTGGGATTTCTATTTCACATGTATTATTTTAATAAATGGTGGTTTTAATTATCATTTTTGTGGTAAAATTTGTGAACGTGCGGTTTTCTTAGAACAAATTATGTTCCAAAAAAAATTTGTAATCAAATTTTTATGACCTTAATCGAACGCATAATACCAGTATAATATGGTTTTATTTGCGGATTCAAAATATTGTTATCTTCCATAGTTTTATTGATAGATAACATAAAACTATCAAACTAGCGTAATACATATGTACATATAAGAAATTGTGTTCTCGTGTGTTAATGATGGTTTGATGAAAGGCATAATGATAGAACCAGTGACGTGTGAATACCTTTTTGGATATAAGAGACAATGCCTAATTTTATTGTCCAGTTTATGTCTTGCTTTTGCTTTATCCCACAATTTTCGTGATCCGTTGGGCTCTATTATTCCAGGTATAGGTTTTTTTCTAACCATGTGTTATTTCTACAGCGAAATATGAACATGATGTAATTTTTTTTCTCAAAAAAAACCCTAACAGGCATATATTTGCAAACAAGAAGTTATTGGAAATGCACGACCAAATGATAAATGATCTTAGCTGGTAGTTGGTTATTACAGTTCGAATTTTATTCACAATAGTGTAACATTGCAACTTGTGTTATTTTTGTTTCGAGGGTAAAAATAAAAATCTGAATAATTGATTTTACAATAATGTTTTTGGTGTTTTATTTACAGATTGAAAAACTACAAATCCATTTAAAAGGAAATGCAACGCTGGTGGTATTTAGAAGAGAAAGCAGACGCTGATTCTAAAGGATCAACAACACCGGAATCTCTATCAACATCAGCATTTTGGAATGCTCCTAACCAGGACGATTCCGCAACTAGTAATCATTCATGGACATTTAATGTTTTGGTAAATGAAACTTTAACGAATTTTGAGCAAATTGCCATCACAGGCGATTGTGCACCACTGGGACAATGGGATCCATCTTATTCAATTTTATTAAAAAAAGCTGAAGGTAAGATTAGTTAATTTAGTTATTTGTGTTTCAAAAATTTGGAATTTCATCAAATTATAATCGTAATAAATGTGGTTTGTTATTTTCACGTGGACAAATTATTTTGTCGATTAACTATTCTATCGTCGCTTTTACACACAACTTAATCCACCACTATCTGAGTGTAGTTCAAACCGAATAATTGTCGTGTGAATGCAAAATATCATCACATATTCGAAGATCAACTAGGTACTTTATATAATTCGGGTCTCACAGCTCACTGCACGAATTATCGTGTAGAAATAATGATAGATAGTAGTCTCAAATTCACAACAGAACTGGGGAGACGTGTTTTGTAAAGTTTAATAATATGTTTCAACTAGGAATTGGTAGTGATTTTAAAATATCTTTTATAAATTAGATTCATATTTGAATATTGTTCTTGTAAACAATTAATAAATTTCTATCTACCAAAGTTTCAAACACGTAACACTATAGAGGTGCTTACTAATTCGATGCATGTGAAATGAAAAGACGAGTGACATATAGAGCGAATTATCAATTCCACTTCGATAGTAGAGTGGCGCGTGTGAAAGCGATTTATTTGAAGGCCGTCTATTTAACGTTACCTCCTATGCTAGCGAAAGGTAGAAATTAGTTTAGACGAGAAAAAGCCTCTGAACATTTTTGCATATTACTTTTCAAATTAATTTTGTATTAGTTGAACGTTATACAAAATAGTGAAATCATATTCAAATTTAAAGATTATAAAACAATAGGATTTGATCACCTTTGCCTCTAGTTTTAAAATATTCCACTAGATGTTTGATACTTTGACGGCCCAAATAACATTTCACACGAAAATAATAGATTGTTGGAGACCGCGTTAAAATTTCATTTTACTTTGAACTGAGTACTAAGCTTTAACTCGAACACAACTTCAAAAATTCGACATGAATTCACATCCACCAGTTCATAATTATTTATAAGATGAAATTAAAATTAAAAAGTGAAACAGTAAGCAATTTTATTCTAGGAAAAAGAGATACTTTTCGAAATATCGAAAAAAATGATTTGTAGTCGAAGTCGACCAGAAATCCAGATTTGCAGCAAAAGCAGCGCTTATTGGCCGTTTAAATCCCGCCTACTTAGCGACACTTCCTTTGCGAGCCAAAGTTGAATTGGTTTCTACGAGACAAAGCCTTAACACATTTAGGCCCGATTTTATCAAAGCGTATAAATTATTAATTAATCCACTGTTTCCATTTTATGAACAACAAAATAAAATCCGACAGTTTTAATTTATCCTCTGTCTTTTTGATGTCTAAATCTAGTTTTTTTTATTTATATTTATAATATATATATATATATATAAATAAAAATTAAAATATGCAAATCAAGCGCAAAATAATTATTATATTAAATGTGTCCATAGTTTTTTAAATGTGTCCATAGTTTTTCGGTAAACATACATAGGTATGTATTGAAATTCTTACACATTTTTCAAAAAAACTGTTACAAAACTGCAATAAAAGAAAGCATCAATATTTATTTATCGTCGTTTATAAAATCCGCCAAAATAAAATAATCGGGTAAAGGTTAATCTTTACTTTCGAATTTTTTGTTACTTGTATTTGTTCATGAATTCGGGCCTTATAAATTTATATAACTTTTTTTTATATCTTTATTTAACATAACTAGTTTTTCAAAATTTGATCATCTCTTGGTTCTACTTTTAAATTATTCCACCAGATGTCAAACATTTTGCGTTAAAAGACGAATAGGATAAAATATGATTTCCATTACGAATTATGGAACGAAACTTTAGTCAGTAGTAGTATTAGAGTCTTGCAATGTTTTTTATACATTAATTATGAAGCTCAGCCTTGATTGGTTTAAGCAAATAAGGAAAAAAAAAATCAAAACTAATAATGTGTTATTAAAAAAAATTGAAAAAATAAATTATGTATTATCTTATGGACAAAATAGATCTGTTAAATAATTCTAAATAAAATTAGGGAGTTATTTAGTTTACTAGAATTTTCCTTTGAACTAAATCAAAATAAATATATAGGGTTAGGCAAATTATTGCCTGGTAGTTGTCTTAAACTTTAGTTTGGCATTCGTCAATTTATTGCCAAATAGCTCGATCTATTTCCGAAAGAAAGATTCGTAATTTTCACTTTTAATTTACTTAAATAAATAATTTTGTTCGCGGCTTCCTCAAAACAAAGGTGCAACTGAACGATAGATAGTTTTTACTGAGAATGTTACGATCCAACTTGGCCGGTCCGGTCCAGTTTAGTTGAATCTGATGCAAAATCAGATGGTGCCTTGTCAAGTTGGCTCGAAGAAATAAGTTTGACGTGTCGGATGGAAATTGCTTCCATTCGACCAACCAGCCAACCAAATTGATGGTGTGTAGCAGTGTCGAACGATATTTCGTTATTCATTTCAAAAATTGCATAGAAAACGAAGCCAACGTGAGGGAAAACAAAAACAATATTTATCGTGTGTAGAAAACAAAAAACATTTTATTTAGTTGGAGCGACAGGTGTTCCGACAAGTTGGATCTTTATAGTGCTGTGTAGTATTTTAAGTTAAACTAACAGTAGAACTTGCTTAAAGGTCTTTAATCCTCCATGTTTCATGTAAATTAATAATTTTGTTTTTTAAAACTTTCCTAACAATTATTTTACACAGTATAAGTGGTACTAGGGCCGATTCATGTTACGTACATTTTTTGTGAAGTGTTATTTTGTTATATCCTCGCTTCCTATTGAAATTTTTTTAGAAAAACAAAAATAACATAAAATTTTAGATCCTGGAATCGGCCTCATTGGGGTCGATTCCGGGATTTAAAATTTTTAGTTATGTTATGTTATTTTCGGGTTTTCAATACAAATTCCAATAAAAAGCTCGGAAATCGCAATGTTATTACACGAGAATCGGTCCCATTATCTGTTTTACTTATTAAAAGTGTGGAAAGTGGTGGAAATATTGACACGACAATTGCTGCGTTTATTTATTCCACCTACAGCCAAATTAAAACTGTTACAAAGGTCATTTTCATATCAGCAAGGTCACATGATAACGAAAAAGTATTATAAACGGATATATGCAATTTTGCAATTTTCTATTAAATGTCAAAATTCTGCGGTTGAAAAAATCGTATGTTATGTTATTTTATTTTTTCGATAAAATTTTCAATAGGATAAAATAACAACAGAAATTTTAGGTTAGAAAAATCGTTCCCAATCATAAATTAAGTTTGATCATAACCCAGTTTGTCATTTGAAAAAATGAACCTCAGTATTTTCCTTGCTTATGCAAGGAAATTAATTATAGATTTTATTAGTGTTTTGAATGAAAAGCTATTTGTAAAATTGTTACTTCTGATTTGCAATATTTGTGGGCCGATACTATTTTGTAGTATGTTGTATTATAATACAGCTGACGAATTTTCCTTTATTGTTATCATGTAACCTTGTCTAACCCGAAATTTTAGTTGGTTCAGCGCTAAGAATATCGCGTTTGTGTCGACTAATTTAGCTGTGGAGAATAAACGCAGCAATATATGGAAAAACTAGTTTAAAGGCACAGCTTGCTATGTACCCTGCTTAAAATGAATTACAAAGAACAAGCGTAACGCCTCAACACATACGGTCTCAAACGAGACGGACAGAATGGATACATTGTGTTTAAGCCTTAAGATTAACTTACGAGGATAAAATAAGAAACAATTTATAAAAAACATTCCGTTATACATAATTTTGCGAGGAATAAAATAGTCTCTTTATACAAATCTTGTTGATATTAGTCGCATTTAATTTTTTTGGCCCTTTGCCTGCAACAGACTTTGTCAGCAACAAACGACGGCCCAAAATACAATTAGAATAAAGTTTCCCATATAAAATTTAAACTGATTCGGATCAATGTGTGTTGTGAAACGCACTAATTGCACTCGAAAGATGCAATATTGGTGTTAACCTCGAGTGCCGTTCTTCTAATGGGCTAGTTTTGCTAGTATGTATTTGTAAGAACTCTGATTTGCTCTAAATTTTATGTCTGGCATACACACTAACTAAAGGATTCTAGATCATAAATTTCTAGAGTTTACATCACACTAATTCCGAATATAATATGTTCCATTATAAATTTATTTTAGTTATCGACATGCAACTATAGTAATACAATTTGTTATTTTATAGTAAACAAGAAAAAAAATTCAATATGTTTTACCTAGAATCGTAGCACACCTCCCCACACACATACTTATAAAAAATACTGCGACAATCGCAACTTTTGGCGCATGTTAGAACTTTAATAGATTTAAAATTTTTCACAATATAAATAACTGACACTATTACAGACATACTAAACTACATCAATGATTTGTATTATCGAGTTTTATTTATTATTCAACAACAAGAGTCGTATTCGAGTACAATGGATATGAATGTATTTGTAAACTGTATACTGGCAACATACGATTATCGGTTATTTTCTCTTCCATAAACAAAATATAATATGTTCGCTAATAATAAAATTCATTCAATAACCTTGCAGAAATCAGCTGATAATTGTGAAACTGGACATACATACACATGTATCGAAATTTTAATTTTCTTTATTTTTATCGTTTGGTTTACAATAATTTTGTTTTCTATACGATTGGTCGCCAAGTAAATGATTAATATAAATGTTTTATATGTGTTGCGACTCGATACATACAAACTTAATTTGGATAGTAAACAAACCGAATTCTTTTTTCAGTGTTCTTATTGTTTAAGGCCATAATCTTGGTGAGGCCTACAAAATGTTTACAACGTGCTGAGTAATTGTAACTTCGACATTCTGAACGGAAATGCTTCTGATACGTTGAAAGTTTCAGTTCAATGACTAAATTTCCAATGTCAATATATGACTAAAGTTACCGGCCTCTATTTTATTCGTTCACTGAAATTTGAGATTTGCGAATTTAATTTATGTTTTAGACGCATAAACTTTTGCTTACACTTGTGTGTATTTTATGTAATATCAAACCACGGCTACTATTATCATAATAAATGTTGATTTATAATATAGTAGTGTCACAACAATGATGGGTTGGTTTAAACTGGATATGTAGACCTACAATACCAAATGGGACCGAATGGTTGTCTACAGAGCAAGACGAACTTTTAACATAATGTCATCCTAATGAAAGTTTAACATCTCAAAGAATAACAACACAAAGAACAAGTTCTTTCTCGGACAGGAACTGAAAACTTGCTGGACAGTCTTTACTGATTGAGGATGTTCTCAAACTGATATCGGTAGGAATGCTAAATTCAAATTTCATGAGTACCAAATTCGTTAATGTAGTCCCTCTTGGTTTTCAAGTCTCAAAATTTAGCGAGTTTGCATCAAAACGCTCATAACATATTCCGGCAGCTCGATTATGGTTTTCCTATAGGAAAAAGGAATTAGGAAAAATATTTTCATAGTATGTATTTTTGTCACACAAATTTTTTTTCTTGCATACCTACTATGATAAACAGTTAGTGTAAATAATTTCAAAAACAAAATTAATGCCCGGTTTACATAAGACCAATATTTTTCTTCTGCAAAATGAATAAGATATAACATTGACTTTTTGCACAAGAGAGACAAGAAAAGCAATATATCCCAACAAAATTTTGCAGAAGAATTTTTGAGCAAAAATGACCATAAAAATGAAAATGTTGCCATAAAATATATTCGATCCGAGTATTTTTATGGCAACATTTTTAAAATTAAGAAAAAAAATTATTTCGTATTTATAAATGTTGAGGATTCATTATAAAAACAGACGCCATAGATAAAAATGTAAATTTCGTTTTTTAATTCATTAAAAATAAATTAATAATGATCCTATAAAAAAATTACGCCATTACTATATAGGTTTATTTCTTTCTGGCATATTAAATATTTTTATATAGCGGATTCTTTCTTATTTACCTGCAAAAATTTGTAGAAGAAAACAATTTTCTCATATAAACCGGGCATAAATTGGGAATTTTTTTCCTATCCAATTTCGATACGGAAACAATATTTCCCTGTGTGCCTGAAGGCGACTGTTCGAGTGCGAACTTTTGTGCGAATATTTAGAATCACACTATTTCACCGATTTATTGAGCACAATGTAGCTCACAATATTATATTTTTTATGATTAGTTTGATCGTCTGCGAATATTTTTCTTAAAGTTAAAAATATTTTATCTTTTATGGGCGTAATTTGATTAATGGAAAAGTGTGATTCTAAATATCCACACAAAAATTCGCACTCGAACAGTCGTCTTGAGAGCGATTTTTTCGACTAAATTGCCGACTTAACTAAATTAATGAGTAGTTTGCTATTAGCCACCAGGTTTTATCATTTAGATTTCTGCTGAGGTTGCTTGACTATTAGTTGTCATTTTCATTGTTTGTTTTTTATTATTTTTTTATCCTGTGAATACGAGTAAAAATGTGTAAAAGGAAATACATATTCTTATTCTTATATTTCGATTGTAAGTTATAATTCATGAATAATGCGATTTCCATATTCATATTTGATTTTTTTTTGCTATTTCCTTGATTTTAAATAATAACAAATCGGTGTTGTTGAAAACAATATGACGTATGAAAAGTCATAATTTAGTTTAGTTTACAGATTACAATCGGAGGCACAGCATATTTAAAAGATACTAGTCCCACCTTTGAATGAATGATATGAATCAGTCATTAATTTATATAGTTTGTATAGTTTACAAAACGCGTTTAGACTTTTCGAATAATAAGCGAATTTACCGAAATAGAATGGATTTGTTAGGATCGTCAAATTCGGCACAACTGCTTTATGTACTCTACAGCAGCGTTGTTGTGATTTGCTAGAGAGTTGCGCATCGAGTATTGTTGGGTTTATAGGTCTCTACCATTTTAGGCATACACGGAATATTTATACGCTTATTTAGCTCTTTAATAAATATTTTGTTTGCATTTAACTGAGTTTTTGATAATAACATGAACAAATTTCAGCTGATTTGAAATTTGATACTTGTGAGTTTAAAATATTGATATCAATCAGCGTGTATGCGAAGTTATCAATTTTTTAAATACCCGGTAATTCAATAAACTTATTTATAAAACGGTTGGTGGTAAATTACTAGTAATATGTTGACTATTTTCTTTTCTATTGAAAATAACGCAGATCACGAAATAAGTTCTACTCTGTACATTTTATAGGAATGTACAATCTTGGCAGTGCGTTTAGGTCACTGTCAGTATTAAATACATTATGGAATAATTTCATTGTACAACATATTCGAGTATGTACGTAATATTTAGTCACAGAAAAATATCCGGGCGAACAGCTTGAATAATTAGACAAGGGCGCGGGTCCGGACGCGTACGGTTTCCCTCCGTTTTACAATTTCTTCTGTGCACTTCCTATGAGGTCCCTAAATTTGTTGTAACCCAAAGCAATAGGTAATGGCATCAAGATGGAGAAATTGTAGTATTAGCTTGTATTGAACGTAATATATGGAACTATGTAGTAGCATTATTGATTTAGGCTTTCGAGTTCTTCCGAACCTAACGAAAATACCAGATTAGAGCAAAACGAAAAATCTAATAAGTAGTACCAGTCTTCCCAAGTCTTCTTAGTAAGATTGTTTGATTACAGAAACTTCATACAGGTCTAATAATTTAAATAACATAACTGATTTTTTCCGCACGTCATCCATTCGTCAGTGGAGTGCCAATAAACTTTTTTAATATGCGGCATTCTCGGAGATTATCGATCTATCCAAGGAAAAGCAAAGCGAGAAATACTGTAACACTCGTCGAGTCAGGAATAATGTGTACTATCATCACTTATTTCCTAAAGTGCTAGTCATTGCGATGCGCAAATCAAATAATGAAACCCCAAATGGTATCCATTTGAATTCAATAAGTGCCTATGCCTTTTTGTTAAAAATATAAAATTAGCGGATTACCAAAGCTGGAATGTGTTCGTCCTTTCAAGAAACACAAAACTACGAATGATCAATGCCCGTCTACAATTAGTGCGACTGTATGAATGGCTGAGAAACATCGAAACAAAGTAATGACCTGGGATAGAACGGTGCTTTTTGCATCGATATTTGCGTCATTTCTCCTAATTCTTAGATAACAAAAAATAGGTATGCTATACCTCTCTTTAATGTTTTTTTTTTTCATTTTCGTTAACCCGACCCAGAGCAGGCAGTAGAATTTGAAAATACAGAACAAAGTTGTTTCATGAAATTTCATCTTTCATCTTCATTTTTGAAGTTTAAATTGCAACTCGTACTCTATACTTTTTCTTTTTAGAAATACATCTAGAAATGCTCGCTTAATTTTCTTCTCAATCTAACTATGCTTGATTTAATTTCCCACTCGACTTTTTGATTTCTTCCTTCTATTTTTCCCATGTTTGGATTAGCGATTGTTTTAATTCTCCCATCTTTGATTTTTCTTTTCTCTGGGTTCATTATTAATTTATATAAATTTAAAAAATCAGATATTCATCCTTGTGTTTTTATATTCGATAAAACAATACCAATTTAATTGATGAAATAGCATACAAAGGGCGAATAAGTTTTCTCACATTAGTTATATGTCGGTCTGTATTAATTAGACTGATATTTTCTTATGATTATCGTAATAATTGAGCACGTGATCACAACCAGACACACACACATATAACTTTAACAAATGATTATTTCACAAGATTACGAGAGACTTTTTGATCATCAATTGAACTATGATCATAAACACAGTTACTGTGTGGTATGAGGTAAAAATGAGTATTCATAAAAGTAAATTTGATGACTTAATGGTACAAAATTTATCTAAATTGTGTTAATAGAACATGGATTAAAAATCACCGTATATTGGGGATTGCTTTGAAATATAAATTTTTTGATAATTAGTATTTCACATGTTGTAAATTAAATCAGATGTTTTGATTGAGTTTGAGTTTTCCTTTCTACTAAAATAACTTACTTTTAATTTGCTTATTTGGCCTCCTGTTAAAAGAACCAAAAACAACCTTCTTTGCTTCTTCTGCTATGGTTCTGAGTAAAATTCTAGCAAATGCGAATATCTTTGAATTTTGAAAAAAAAAATTATTTCGAATATCCTTTTATAAGTTGGTTTTGACGTCATGAAAAATATTTTCTAAAATTCTACATCTTTCAAATATTTTTCAGGTTCTCCTTTCTCTTCGTAAAAACGTTGTTGTGCGATAAACTTCTCGGCTTTTTTAATTATTTTGAATATATGACCTATAACTATCTAAATTCGGAGAGGCAGTCGCGTCAATTGATCAGGAAACAAGCTGTTGTCGTTTTAGCAAAAGTAACTAAGTCGAGGTGCTTTGAAATTTAAAAGTGTAATTTTAACATACGATTTAAAAGAATTCCAACAAGACTGTAGTGTTTAGATAAATTCTATTATTGCATAGCTAACGGGCTTCAATTGTGTGATCTAACCGGCTACAATATTTGATAGTGTGGATCTTGGTACTTATATTTAACAGAACAAGGTGCTTTGGCTCTATTCGCGTACGTAAATCAAAGCTTCTAGTTTGTTCTAATCTTTTCTTGTAAATATATGGTTATAATCTATATTTTTGATGGGATCATACATTTTTGAATTATATCTCTACTTTCAAAAACATTCAAAAGTTATGATCCTGCAAAAATATATTTTCAAACTTGGCGAACGAACCCGTTTGTGAATTAGGGTTATTTGACACTCAGTTAGGAAAGTGACTTTCAATTGAAAAAATTGTCTAACTTACAAACATTATTATCCTTTTGTCGTGGTAACTGACAAAAGCGAATTGACAAATCCAGTTCTTAACGAAAGATTGTGTAAATATTTTAATTTTACCGATTTTTCGAGCAAATTTTTTCGGTTTTATTGGAAATGGTTTAAAAATCCTTTCCAGCCTTAATAGTTAGGGAACTTCACTAATCTAGTTAAGAATAAAAATTGTTTTAAAAATAAAATTTGATCTTATAATAATCGTACCTATGTATAATCAAACGAAACCAATCACACGTTGTCGTATGTCGCGATTGCAATCTTTTCAATTTATTCAATCAATTCAAGCATTTTGATTTTTGGCAACAAACCTAGAGTAGTCTTTGTTCTTTGTAAATTATATGATAAATATTTTTTTTACAATAGAATCATTCGGAACGGATGTGTATTTATTTTTTATTCAGATCAAAATAATAAACTAATGATATGAAGAGGGGAAAACAAATTAAGGTCGGTTTGCTGTCGCCTCGTTTTCCCGCAATAATAAAAACAAGCATTGTAATTACGAAATAAACAAGCTGATAACTGAATCACATTTAAAATCATATGATTTTGTTGGTCTAAGTGCAAAGAACAAATTTCTACAAATTCATTTATAGTATTTTTGTGCCTGACATACTATCGCGTAATTTTTATATGTAATTTATTAATACGTTTTCAGACGTAATTTGCAGGTCAATTGCCCGACGAAATTCGGCTGACAGGTTTTTTATTTTGCGTTGTGTGATAATAAAGAAATACTACTTGTTCCGTACTACGATGTTTGCAAATTAATGTTGGCACACATTATACTCGTATAGAATATTCAAAACGATTCTAAAAAATTATTATAAAGAAAACAATCATATTTTTAGAAGCTGTATGAGTTTACATTAGTATACACCTTGTTAAACACTTGTTGCTTAAATTATATTTAGAGTTTTCTTCAAGACGCATTTTTGTATATAAAATAATTGGATTAGTGTACTCTCACCATTGATACTGGTTAGAGCTCGACTATATTGGTTATTAAACAGCAAAATGTGGTACGATTTGATCGAACTGCGCAACTTCGGTCTTACGTCTTGCTTAGCTTTCCTCCAAATGAGGCAAGTATCAATAGTTACTCGCAGGTTCCTTGATATTGTTTGTGTATTGAACACCACTACTGGCTGTATTATATAATTATCGGCCGATCATAATTTTCATTTCATACAACTGAACATAAAAGATATGTTGTGTTTAATTGATAGATTTTATATTCAATATTACAATAAAGTACGATAGTTTAGCAATAAATTCAAGTCTTCCGTACAGTTTTATGCTCATTACTGATCCACGGATTTAACCAGTCAAAATGCTTCAATTCATACAAAATTCATCTACTGTCCTTAGAAAGCTATTTATAATACTCGTTCTAAAAGCAGTATTTATTTTTGAAGAAGGAAGTTTATTCCACCCCACGAATAAATCGCTTTTATCACGTATATCATACCAGTATTTTCTACACATAAACACTGCCTATAAATAGAACATATCTATGGTGCGTATACACGAGACAGTAATTTTGCTGTTCACACGTGTAAAAACCAATGACAGTGCTGTCTGGGTATTTTTGCTTTACCCGACAATTAGCTCTCTCTACATGTGAACGCTAGTCTGGACTGTCTGGAAAGTGGTGTAGGTCAACTGCATGATGTTTTCTTGTCGAATATTGTATTGTATTTAAACTGATTTTAACGGCCTCTACTGACTCATTTGCTCATCACAAGGTACAAGGCGAAAAGATGTCGAATTTATATTCTTTTATAGCAAGAAGGTCGTTAATGATATAAAATTCATAAGGTAATTTTAGAATATTGAAGTCTTTAGTAGTTTATTCGTAAAATGTTTGATGATTTTAAGGATTATCCCAGGTGAACCCTTCAGACAGCACTGTGTCAGTTTTTACTATGTGGACTGATTTGAGAACACTGTCTGCACTAAACTCTAGTTGCTTTCCAATCGACCACCGCAAGTAAATACTTATAAGCACTTAAGGTTTTTGTCTTTGTTAAATTAACTACTCACAACTGTTCTACTTTTTTATTATGAGTAGTTGAAAGCAGTTACTATAAATTTGTCGTATAGGTGATTGTGTGTAGAATTTTTTTGTCAAAAATTTAATTGAATGTGAAGCGCTAATAAAATTCCGGTATAGATATTTTTTTATTAAAAAGTTAATAATATATTGGAACAAATAAACTACACATTTGTAGGTTATGCTTTGCTTTTTTCATTTTTTGTGCTTTCCAATCGACACTTTACCCAATACACATTTTTCGCACATACAAGTACTTGCGGTGGTCGATCAGAAAGCAACTACTGAGTAGTGTGAATGCAAAGGCTCTACAGTGTGACCACTATATATGGTTACAAAAGTTTGAATAGCCGCGCAAAACGAAGCTAAATAATCTGGAAATTTTTAAATCGTGAAGTACCGTTAGGTTTTCTATATACATGAAAAAAATAGTTAGTTTAATTGCGTAATAGCGTTGTCGTCACCATGCCAAACTTACGATTGTTAATTGTGAATAAATTCAAAAGTGGTTTGAAATGTGGAGAGATTTTTCGAGAAGTAAAACATATTGGAATAAACAGACAATTTGTTTATCGTACAGTGAAACGTTTCTGTGATACGGGATCAAATTAAAATCGCAAAAGATCTGATCGAAAAAGAAACGCGCGAAAAAAAACATAAAGTTAGTACGGGAGAAAATGGCAGAAAAATTAAATTTCAAGTCAATCCGAAAAATATTTAGGAACGAGTTAAAAATCTCAGCTTCCCAGAAAAAGAAAATTAACCGGATTAACCGGCTTACGGATACCATAAAAGATAAACGCAGAGCTAGAAGCACGCGCGGGACGGTATTATATTCTCAGTCGAAAAACTTTTTGTGCTTGAAGTTTCGCACAATGTTCAAAACGATCGAGTTTGTACGGATTCAATAAAGAATGTCCCAAATTATAAAAAGTACATAGGTACCAAAATGCGTCATCTGTAATGATTTGGGGAGTGATATCCAAAAAGGGAACCCGTCCACTTGTTTTTATTGATAAAGGTGTTAAAATAAATGCAAAATATTACTTGGAGGAGGTTTTGCAGAAAAATTTATCCAGAATCCCAAGCAATGTACGGAAAGGAATATTATTACTTTCAACAAGACGCAGCACCAGCACATACGGCGAAAGTAATTCAAGAGTGGTGTCTGGCTAATTTAACTGAGGCCCTTTTCGAAACGAAGACTTATTTTGGACTTATTGACTTATTTGCCTCCATCTTAAATAAGTCAGTAAAAGTGTTCGAAACGATAACACCGACTTATTTTAAATTTTTGAAAGCTGTCAAAAATGAATTATTTTTTATTATAAAAATAAATTAAAGTCAAATAATAAAAAGTTTAATAATTAAATAAATGTAATTACATTTCAAATGGAAAGAAGAAGCATTTCATACTTTTAAATAGTTTAATTATGAAAAATTAGAAACTTGGCTTCGTTTAATTGAAAACGATAAAGAATTGTTTCAATTAGTGGAACGGCAGGAATTGCGAAAGGTATAATATATTTTCATAACCTCAACTTGAAAACGATATGTAAATAAATTTGGTTTTATTTGCTATACGTATATGCTTACATCGACTGTTATATATTTTCCTTTTGCTCGTTTTATTTCCCTTTGCGTGTTGCACAGATTAAATTTAAATATTGACGCGATCGAAATTTTTTTGACAGATCCACAATTAGCTTTTTGTGCAAGAGAGAGACAGAAAATAAGTCACCTCGCGAGGTGACTTATTTGAATAAAACGGGTTCCACAAATAAGTCTTCGTTTCGAAAAGGGCCTAAGTTCATAGCCAAATGCAAATGGCCGCCTATTGCTCGCCAGATTTAAATCCCATGGATTTTTCTATCTGGGGATTTATGGTACAAAAGCTTAAGGATTACCGATACAGGACTTTGGATGAAATTAAGACGGTAATTTTACGTATTTGATGAAATCCCAATAGAAGTCATCCGTGTCACGTGTGGAGATTTGAAAATAAGAGACGATACAATTGAATGTGTTTTAAACTATGAAGCTTTATGTTACCAATTCACGAATAAAATTTTAATTTTATTAATTAGTTTAAAAAACACAGCAAATTTTTTTTGTAACCATATGTCACACTGTAGAAGTAAACGGTTCTATTTAGAAGAACTGTGTATGGACTATCACATCTCGTGTGTACGCACCATGAGATATAGGTACTGTAAAATGAAAAAAAAAATCATGAATGTGTAGTTCTAAAAAGTTTGAATCATTTATAAATGTTGTACCATATAGTAACCATTGATTTATTGGGTCGGCGATTGACCGTCGAATGAGAAAGACGTGTTTTGCATAAAATATAATAATAAATAAATAATAATAGGTAAAAGTGATAGTTGTGAATATGGGGTAATTCCCCGGGAATTAGGGAAGAATTTATATGTAATTTTTATTTTAACATTTTGTTTCTGACTTCTTTTCAAGTTCAACAAATAATTTTATTTTGCTTCAATTTAAGTTCGCGATACACAAATGTGTATATAAATAATGACAGGTTGTAATGTCTTCCGGATCTTACCGAATCTTAGTTTAATCGGATTTCTTCTCTTTAGCGAAAAAAGCATAATTTGATAACATAAATTATGTAACATTTTAATTATTTGTTTTTGATAACATATTAATTATTTTAATATTATTATAGTTAGTGTTATTTTCCGGACGAACACGATTTAAGTGGTATGCACGAATGTGTATGCTGGTCGTCAATTTACACGTAATTCTATGTTTGACATATTCGTTTCTCGTAATCGAAATTTACATACACAATTGTGTATAACGAACAAAATTAAATTGGGAATAATTTTATATTTCCTTTCATTTATTTTTTGGTTTCTGCATTTATCTTGTCGGTGTATACAAAAAATATGTACATATTTAATTTGAATGTTTTCCCTTTCCATTCTTAGTAAATGTCAATGTATCAATTAAGAGAGGAGCATAGAATACCCTCTGTTTCATTTATATACCTATGTATTTTATTTTCGCATGTTCTTCAATGATATTGTTACGTTATTCATTACTAGCAATAAATAATCATTATTCAGTGGTAATTTCTTTGTTATGTTGTCCATTCATTTTATTTTAGTTTTTGAAATTTTATCTAATAGCCTTTTCTTCCTTCTACTTTCAAGTATGTACATATTACCTATAGCACAGACAAAAACACACTTTTATAGAAAAAACATTTCATACACTTTAGTTAATTCGTTATAACAGTTTACAATTTTATTTCACTTACCATTTCAGTTAACAATTTTCTATTTCAATGAATGAGTATCGATACTATACTATATCGATACTTTGTTTACGACACCAAGTATTTTCTACTCGTTATTTAATGATACTTTATTGGTTGGTATCGATAGTTTTAATACGATACTAATATAGTTTGGAGGGAAGTCGCTACAAACACATAACCAAATTTAAATTTAAAATCAATTCTTCTTCTTTCACCTCATATAATTTTTGGAACTACAAAAAGCCAGCCCGTTTCAGGTCACTCATGATTAGTGAAATCATCACCAATATGATTCGAGCTTGAATTTTGCAGTCCTCCGCTGCTAATTATCCACCTGGCATTATTTGTATACCTTGGCTATGACTATTTCACAGATCGAATAAAACTAAAATATTTATTCATTTATTAGGCTTATGCTGTGTGCCTCAGGTCGATTTTTTCGGCAAAATTATGAACTTACCTTTTTGATATGCCGTTACGCTATTCGCCGCCAGGTTACAAACGAAGTCTCGCGAAGTAACTTTTCAATTTAGTTGTCAAATGTCATAATTTGAAATTTAATGCAAATATCTTGTGTACAAATGTTAATTTGACCCTTAGGCTGCGGTCCATTTCGTGACTTATTTTGTGCAAACTGACTTATTTGAAAGTCTACAATAAACCTCCACTCGGCTAGACTTATTGTAGACTTGTTTGTCTTTTATACGCGGCTTGCGCCCAAACTGGTAACTCATCAAAATAATTCTAACAAGTTTCCAATAACTCTATTTGGCAGGTGACTTATTGTACACTCAAATAAGTTAGTCTCCACAAAATAAGTCACGAATTGGACTGCAGTCATTTTTTTATTTTTAAACATTTCTTAGTTTATAATAACATTTGCAAATAATGCAACTTCCATATCATCTTCAAATATTTTAATTTAATTTAATATTTCCTTTGTTCAAGAAAACTCGACAATTTAGTATTTCGAATAGTCAGGCACAAGTTGTTTTGTGGATGTTACTGCCACCTATGAATGTTGATTGTTGAATTACTGAGCAATTTAGTTTAGTTCATAATATATTCGAAAAAATCGACCTGAGTGAGGCACACAGCATTAGCGGGAAAAATATAATCAAAGGCTACTGTGGTTATATAATTATAAAACTAAGCAATTTTGAAAAACTTTTTTTTTGTCAAAATAATTGAATCCTGCACAGTTTTCTCCATGAGAATCACATACATACTTTCGTTTATTTTTTTGGTATTACTTTACATAGTTATGAATCACACTATATATACAAAGAATGAGGACAGGTTGAAATATCTATTCACCTAATGATAAAAGAGTATTTTCTGCTATTTTAAAAAAAGTTTAATCAAATTGTATTCAAATAGCAAAAATTTTAATGAAAATAAATTGATAATTAGTAATAACTTAAAATGTGGACTGAATATCTAATGCTCCTAAAGTACCAGAGAGTACTGCTTGATACGTCATCAAATTTATGTCTAGTTTCTTTTCTGAATTGAAGATGGCAGTAATGTTCGATAAGGGACTTATTTTTAGGGGTTTAACGAAATGTTTAGTGCATACTTTAATAATATAATAAATTAATTCTTACCAATATGCCCGTAATATAATTTTTAATTTATATTATTGTAGAATTTACTGCTTTTTCACGAATAAAAGACTATACAAAAAATTCATATCATTTATTTGATTATACTGCCATCGATAGACAAAGTTTGGAGACGTCGACATAGAATGATGTTATATTGCAAATTTTTTAAAGCAATGATGCAATTAGTATCTAGGTGTACTTGAACAGAGAAATAAATAATCAAATAAACAATAAAATGTATGTTCTAAGAGCATTTACCTTTAGAAATCGAGGACACACTCACAAACATGTTGGTTATATTTAAAGCACTGATAACATCACAAACCAAATATACAGCAATTTTTCTTAGATCAATAAAACTGCAGATAAGTTAATGCAAACAGAAAATCAGAGATAAATAAATTATAACATCAAATTTTAACGAACTAAAGGAAAAGTACATACACTATTTACAAGACACAACATTTATACTGACTGACGGGTCTAAAAGTGTGGAATAGGATAGGAATTCTTCGTTGTGAGATAGGCTTGATGATTTTAAGGAATCCTTTACCGCATTCGATTTTTCTCCCTAATCAAAAATATGTAAAAACAATCCTTACCCTTCCAAGTATTGTTAGAGTAAATGGACTCTTTTACCAAAATTTAGAAGAATCGAGTCAGTTATCGCTATTTTAATTGTATTCTCTAAAAACCAAATTAAATTGTAAAGTGTAAAAATAATAAATTTTAAACACGAAAGAATTATTGTAGAAGTTTGGATTTGTATTGGTTATCGTGGTGCTTTAGTAAATTCGCATTCTCTAAATTTTAATCAAAAATTGGCAAGATAAATTAATCTCAAAAGTATTACAAATAATTTATCGTGGGTAAACTTTACTTAAATGTGTAAAAGGCATTATTTGGATATTATTGATAATTAAAAATATTTATTTATATTTATGGCAAGATCCATAAAAAGTTAGCAATTTTACCTAACTAATTCTTAATAAACAAGATATTCAACTTGTTATGCACCCGTAATATTTCACTAGATCATTACTTGCATGTGAAACTTGCGAGGACAATAAATATGTAGATCGGCCTGTATAAAACCGGATTTCGTTAAAAGTTTCATAAAATGAAATTAATATTTTGATTCAAAGTCGCCGCTGGCTCTCAACAAATTTTAAGATAGCGCGATGCATAATTCTAGACCATCTAATAATCCCAAGAATATGAAATGAATAATTAGGATTTAGCAAAAAAGAACTAGTACAAAATTTTAAAATATATGGCATTAAAAGATCTTTTAACTGACAATGAGAACAAAACTAACTTCATATTCCACTAAATCTAGGTTCACAGGAGGAATCCGTTAAACTGAGTTCAAGAACCTCGCATTACCTAATTAAAATTTGATGGGCAAACACTCTTGGGTGCTTAAAATATATTGTTTGTTCTATTGGAATCTTACAATTCAAGTTAAATAATCTCGTGGGAGTTACAAAAAATATTTCGAATACCGTGAACGCAATGACTAGACTACTGCTGCAGGTAGCATCTATTCGCACAGGTAGAAAACCATATTACGGACCTGCACTATAAACAATTAAATTGTACCGAAATATGCATCTGCATTTAATAGTTAATATTGAATTTCAAATGCGTGTACAAACAATATTTACAGTTATAATTGATATGATAAGAATAATCTTTAACGGGTTAGTATATATACACATTAAGTTCAATGGACGAATTGTAAATACATAACAAATAATTGTGTATGCATATTGTATATTTCTTTACTATACGAAGAAAAGAAATATTTAGCTGATGTTATGTTTTTCTTTATTCGAACGTATCGTAATACATTGTGATGTTCAAAAATTTCCGATCCCGGCTAGTTATAAACATAATATTTAGAGCTATGCGTGATTCTAGATAGCTGTCTATATATGTTTAGAATTTACATTCGTACAAATTTTATTTTTGGGTTAAGGAAGTAAAAAAATAAAATTTCATGTTGAAATTAACTTTGTCTTGCTCACTTCATGTTAATAGTTTTATCTTGGGTAAAAAAATGTTTACGGAATACGATTTAAAAATGGTATGGTAAGTTATTATATATAACTTTCATCCATAAAATTAACTGTATCACAACCTCTCTCTCCCTCTCTCTCTCTCTCCAGCTTCACATCCCATGAAGAGATTTTGCCGCCCGAACTAGGGTCCTCCATCCGTCTCGGTCCATCGCTCTCGTCCTCCAGTTTCGACATCCTAATACGAGTACGTGTATCCACTACCCCCCTAATTTAAATCTTGCTTCGATAAAAACTGCTATTTAGAATAATTTATATTCACAAAACCATGTTGAATTGTAAAGGGGAACGGGAGTATACGTAAATGAATACGCAAATTTTAACCGTGTTAAATCTTGATATTTGTTCATCGTAAACGGTTAAAATTTTATCTTGACGTGCAATTAGAGAATGTGGTAACTAGGGCACTGGAGAAGGAAAATAGTAGATAGTTGAAGGAAACAAGTTTGAAGGAAACACATGTTTTTTACTTAAAATCAGGACTTGGTCTGATTTTTTACTGGTGTAAAATACCGGATCCGCTCGAAACGCGATATTTCAAAATGCGATATTACAAAACAAGATATGACAAAACGAGATATGGTACAAAATGCAATATTTCAAAATGCGATATTTCAAAACGCGATATGGTATAAAACGCGATATGGTACAAAACGCGATATTTCAAAATGCGATATTTCAAAACGCGATATGGTACAAAACGCGATACGGTACAAAACGCGATATTTCAAAACGCGATATTTCAAAACGAGATATGGTACAGAATATGCGTTGCGAAGCGGCGGGAGCGCAGCGACCCACCAGATACCGATCCTATATACTATCGTTCCTATCGATTTTTCAATTCCTATAAACTGAAATTAAATTTCCCCTTCACCCGCCTGATATAACTCGATCCTAAACTCCCGTTTTGTACCATATCCCGTTTTGAACCATATCGCGTTTTGAAATATCGCGTTTTGTACCATATCGCGTTTTGTACTATATCGCGTTTTGAAATATCGCATTTTGAAATATCGCGTTTTGTACCATATCGCGTTTTGTACTGTATCGCGTTTTGAAATATCGCGTTTTGAAATATCGCGTTTTGATAATTCGCGTTTTAAAATATCGCGTTTCAAATGGGACCCGTAAAATACTTGTGTATTTGTTGAACATCAAGGGAAACTTACACTTTGTAATGGTTATATTTATTTAATTAAACAACAGCAACAACTTTGTTATACGCTTTTTATTTATCGCGACTTATTTCCATCATGGCGGAGAAAGGGAAGAGTAATATAAATAAGAAAGAGAGTGGTGTTACATTTTGTTTCATCTCATGGAGTGTGTTTATAACCACACACAATCTGAACGGGATGAAAAACACCGGCGCAAACGCGAGTGATGGCAGGAAGATGTGATCTACCATTAATGGTAGTGGACTCTTATCAAGGTTACATTCATTCGGAATTGTAGAAATTTACCGAGTTTCTGTAGACCTTATACAAATCTATTTTGGTGACGCCTACAAATTACGCCAAGTGATGTCTATGATAAGCAGTTTTTGCCCAATAACTTTAGAGATTGTCGCCCAATAACTTTAGAGATTGTATTTAAATTTGAAATAGACGTCAAATTCATCACTGCGCTGTAAAAAAGCTAGCTTGTCGGGTTCCAATCGAGATTTCATCATTTTAGTATAGGCTTTTTGTCGATTATCCTCATCTGCCATGATTTTAGTGAAAGCTGACTTGAATGTTCGGACGAACCGCTCAGCTTGCCCGTTCGAAACTGGGTGAAATGGAGCTGACGTCAGATGCTTAATAGTGTTTTGTTCACACAACGCGGAATTCTTCTGACGTGAATTGAGTGCCATTGTCGGACACTATCGTTTCTGGTAGCCCCTCAATTGCGAAGATTGGCTGAAGATTGGTCTGCACATTTTACTGAAAAATGGCCCTGCGAAATCAACATGGATACGCTCCCATGGATGATTCACAGCAGGCCAACTGGAGAATGTCTTCATGGGATCACTCATATTTGACTCGCAGACTGTACACTTTGCTACGATACATTCTATATCTTTATCAATGTTCGGAAACCAAATATGTCTCCGGGCCATCTCCTTCATTCTAGTTAAACCCCAATGACCTTCGTGAAGAAGCTGAAGTATCTTTAACTGGACCGTTTTCGGAATGACGACTCGGTTGTGCTCTGTTTGAGGTGGTAGTTCGCTATCCTTATTGGAAAGAGCACTTGGCCATTCGTCTCAATTGAAGCTTGAGACTTTCTTCAAAACTGGATTATTGAGGGTAGTCCTAACAACGATGAATGTATAGGTAAGTCATCTAAAATCGTTTGACTTATCTGACGAATGTGGGTAAATTTCTCATTTGCCTAATGGAAGTCTAGATAAGGCATCTGCATTGGCATGTTTTTCAGTTGGGCGATATTTGATGTCGTATTTATACCCTTTGAGAGCGAAAGCTGGAGATTTGGAGTGTTGCAACTGGCAGTTTCTTGTTTGGACGAAAAATTGTCGTCAACGTGTAAGCTACCACCAGTTTTTGACCCGTCAGGAAATATGGGTTGCTCGTCGTTGGGTGGGTTCGTCGGTCAAAAACTATAAAAAATTTGGTATTGCTTGTTATTTACTTCCTGACTATAAATCGACTCGTTCACAAATGCTGACACACTCACATCACTAAATATATGGTTTTAATTAAGCATACTTTAAATTAAATTCACTCCAAAAAAAAAATTTATTAATTAGGGATAATTAGTGAACACCTTGTTGATCTTCAAAAAAATATAAAAAAATTTAGAAAAGGAAATTTTTCCGCAAAAACAAAAAATATAAAAGTGTCGACCATTACAATATTCAATATCAATTAAAAGGAACCTTCTTTCTCGTTAATATATAGAAAAAATCTATTAAAATAAAATTGGTAGAAGAAAAATAAGTTTAATTAGACAGAGATTACCTTAAACTATTTATAATGGTTGATACCGCTGCCCATCCGTGCACGTTCCAGCTTCCCATAAACTCTCGTTCCGGATACACACGCGTGCCGACCCCAGATCTCCGGTATGCTTGTTTGACACCCAAATATATTAACAAGTATTTTTCCTTCAATACTTCTTTTACAGTTGCATATATTTATAATATGGTACCCACTGGTATACGCCGATCACGATTTAATTATTTAATTCCAGGATAATCACTATTCTTTTTCCTTTTCTTGATTAAACGGTTTAAATTAGTTCATAGCACTATTACACGAGTAATTTATATAAAATTCCACAATATCAAAATCACGTAAAGATACTTTTCATATATTTATTTACAATACTTTTTATTACAAAACGAATTTATTTATTTTACAAACTATATAAATCATTTATTGTTATAAATATTATTAATAGTTTAGATATTTTTATTAATTATTAAATTCAGTGCCAAATTTATTATTCGTTTTAATATATATTTTATCATTTAAACTTATATAAGTGATTATTATAATGGACAGTAGGTCCAGAGCAAAAATGTATACACAATCGTTTTTGTTTTCATTTACTATTGATCGACCTATTTATTTATTTTCTTTTTTATTTACCCGGTCTGATCTAAATTTAATTTTTAACTGATCTCTCGGTCTTCCGATTTTACGGTCGTTGACCCCAAAAAAAATCAACAAAAGCGTATGCGACACGATTAGGGGAAGGGAAACCGGACTACAGGGTATAAAAAAAATTATAAACATTTTTAAATGAATCTGTTTCCCCTACGATTATCGTTTATCGATATTCGACCGCGTGTCCATTTACAATCGTTACAGGGCAGATTCGAACGAGTATCAAAGTCTTGAGAGTGCAATGTTCGAAACTGAGTTTTATCATCGTTCATTCCCATATAAAAATACATCAGGCTTTCAAATCTTTTGCGTGATATTTTCCTAGGACTCTTCCACCTTCGTCTCTGCATAAATAAGTCACGTTACCAATTTTTCTTTCTACAATCGCTTTTATGTATTTAGGAGAAAACTTTGCACAAATATTTTTCGATGTATCGCTTTGGGGATGTTGTAAAATATACACGATCTGCCCGGGATCAAATTGAGTGTAACGGGTTCGAAGATTATAGTGTTTTGAATACCTCTCATACGCCGCCTTAAGATGATTAACCACGGTGGAATGTATTATGGATATTCGGTCAACTGGTGGGACGACATCAATTTCATCTCCCAGAGATTGCATGTCTCGCAATAGTTCGTAGGATTTACCGTTTGTGATCATATGGTATCCGAACAACAAATAATATGGCGAATGTTCAGTGGATTGATGTATTGCGGTACGCAACGCACACGCAATCTCTGGCAAAAATCTATCCCATGCTCTGTGATCAGGTTCATTTAGTAAGTAAGCTCGGATGGCTGCTATTACGGAACGGTTGACGCGCTCCGACGCGTTTGCCTGCGGAGAGTAAACAGCGGTTTTACTATGAATGATTTTTAAGTCGCTCAACAAAGTCTTAAAAGCTTTGCTAGTAAATTGGGGTCCATTATCAGTCCGCACTTGTTTCGGCACACCGAATACCAGAAACACCTCGTTCTTCAGATAATTTACTATCTTGTTAGTTGTGCTAGTGCTCAACGGTTTTAACAGGACGAATTTCGTAAATTGGTCTAAAACGACCAAGATATAAGTATTTCCCAATTTCGACCTTGGATAGGGTCCCATCAGATCGACATATACATGCTCCCATGGTCGAGTGGCGAATAACGTTTGACCCAATGGAGGTTTCGTGATCATCGTCGAACTTTTTGTGGTTTTGCAGATATTGCAGTTTTTTACGAAATCGTATACTTGCCGTCTAATGCCAGGCCAGTAGAAGTATTGCCGCAGCCGTGCTAGAGTTTTTGTGATTCCTCCGTGAGATGCAAGGGGACTGTCGTGTATCTTTTGAATTAGTTGCTCAGTCATACTGGTTGGAATCCAAATCTTCCAATTCGAGAGATCAGAGAGAGACGAATCAATGGTGCTTCCGATTTTAACATAAATTCGGTCAGTTAATATTTTAAAGGCCGGATATTTATCAGGACAATCAATAATTTTCTTTCTTAGGGTGACATATTCGGAATCGTTAAAAGCAACAGATGAAAAATCAAGAATAGAAGCAACGTCAGGATTCATTGTGTCACAATGCATTCTGGACAGAGCATCCGGTACAATATTCTCTGAACCCCGCTGGTGCTGTATTGAAAAGTCATAAGCCTGGAGCTTCAGACTCCAACGGGCCAACCTGCCATTTAAATCTTTTTGGGCCATGAGCCACTTGAGGCTTGAATGGTCCGTAATAATATTAAAATGGTATCCCTCAATGTATGGACGGAACTTACTTACGCTAAGTACAGCTGCTAAACATTCTAATTCCGTCGTGCTATAATTGGACTGAGCTTGGTTTAATTTCTTTGACATGTAAGTAATTGGTCGTTCGTTCCCCTCTTCATCCTTTTGAAATAGGACACTTCCAACTCCCGTTTTTGAAGCATCACATCTAATCCAGAATGGTTTCGAATAATCGGGGTTTACTAATAAAGGAGCCGTTGTCAATAACACTTTGAGTTTTTCCAGAGCAGCTTGAGCCTCGATCGACCAAACAAATTTTGCTTGCTTTTTTAAGAGGTTCGTTATGGGAGCAGTAACCTGTGCGTAATTGGGTATAAACCGCTGGTACCAGCCGGTCATACCAAGTAATCTACGTGTCTGTTTTACGCTCTTAGGTGCGGGAAAATCTCGAATGGCTTCTACCTTTTCCGGATCAGTTCTTATTCCTCCTTCTCCTACGATATATCCTAAGTATTTTATCTGCTTCATAAAAAAGTGACTTTTTGAAACATTTATTGTAAGACCTGCCTCAGAAAGACGAGCCGACACCAGTTGTAAAAGTTTCAAATGTTCTTCCACGGTAGCGGATGTAATCAATAGGTCATCTAAATAAACAAACACCTGTTGATGATAGCTGTGCGGTATAACTTTGTCCATCAGACGACACATAGTCTGAGGAGAGTTACATAGGCCAAACGGCATTACTCGAAACTGGTACAACGGTCGGCCTGGAACTGTGAACGCAGTTTTGTCTCTAGAAGAAGGAGCGAGTGGTATCTGCCAGAAGGCGTCTTTAAGGTCAATGCTGGAGATATACTTAGTGCAGTTCAACCTGCCAAGAAGTCCATTAATTAATGGCAATGGGTAAGCGTCTTTCTTCGTCACAGCATTGACCTTGCGTGAATCGAGACATAACCTGATCTTATTAGGTTTTCTAATCAGCACAACTGGAGATGACCATGAACTCGAGCTCTCTTCTAGGACACCCAGCTCTAACATGCGGTCCAGTTCTTGGTACAATAGTTCCTGTATCGCTGGTGAAACCGAGTAATGTCGCTGTTTAATCGGGGGACTATCTCCCACATCTATTTGGTGTTCAATTAGGGTGGTATGGCCTAGACCGTTTTTTTCAAAAGAAGGAAAACTATCTAAGATTTTGTTAAAAGCTACATACTGAGTAGGATTGAGAGAGTGTTTGTTTTCATCGATCTCTAAAGCAGACAATGTTTCTACTGAGTCAACACATTGAGGTACGATTCGGAAAGTGTTCCAAAAATCGATACCCAAATATACTCGTCCTTGCAAAGAAGGAACAAGATAGAAACGAACAAGTTCGAGTGTATTATTGAATTTGACCATTAAATCTGCAAATCCTATGATTTTATTTTTCGAGCCATCAGCAGTAAGTACTTCGGCTGAGATAGATTTATAGTTAACATTTATTTTACGTAAAAATTCCAATGCTCCTTGTCCCAATATACTTATTGAAGCTCCACTATCCATAAGTCCACGAATCTGAACTCCATTTACTTCAATTATTGCATAAGGCCTACGATCGCTCTCACAACTTAAAAAAGTTTCCGAACAAGCAAGCTTAAAATTACGTCGCGCTCTCCAATACTTAATATTTCTGGAACAAATTTTATTAAGAGCGTTTGAGTTGAACGTTGAATTGTCTGTGGCCATGATGTTGTCAGTATTGGGTAAGTCATTATCCGGGTTAACTTGGGAAATGTTTGAATTTATCGATAACGAGGGGGTTCCGTATTGGTCGCCGCTGAACTGTACATTTCGGATGCCGTAGTCGAGGTTGGAGATCGGGTCAAAATTTTTACCGGTCGTGACGTTCCCGCTCTGTTCACTCCCGGTGTAAGGTTTTCCGAGCTTCGTTGACATTCCGTACATTGCGGTTTGATGGTATTAGGCAGACCACAGCCGTAACAAAATATTCCCTGGGGTGGCAAGTCACACTCTTGATACCGGTGGTCGGGCATTCGGCAATTCCAGCAAACTAGGGATTGTTTTGGGGTATTAATGTTAGACTGTGAGAATTTCGATATTTTACGCGTTTGATTTCCAATCGCGTCTACGTAAAAATCATGTTCATCCGTTAGGATTGGCTGAGGATCTGTAGGTAAGAAATTATATGATGAACTCGGCCTCACTTCAGATGAAGTGGGTCGAGCTGGCATTCGTATGTCATCAACAAATCTCACTCTACGGGCTACGGGGGGTGATCGGTCCCGTCTTTTGCTCTCCCACAGTCGCTCGTACCGATGTCCGATTTGTCTCAACTCTTCGATGGAATTCAAGGTCAAATGAATAGTCATTTGTTGCAGATCGTAGCTCATGTTCTCGCGTATATTATCTAACAGCTCTAATTCTTGAAATGGGCGATGTAATCGATGGTTCATGCTCTCGATTTCCAGTATAAAATCACCGATGGATTCATTATACTTCTGTTGGCGAGTTTCAATAGCTCGTCGGATTGCGCGGTCAGACTCGGCACTACTGAAACGCTGTATTAATGACTGGCGTAAATCGGCATAAGTTGCGTTGGGATAATTTCGAGTAAATACCCAGTACCACTTCTCAGCTACGTCTTTTAAAAACTTTGGTATAAGAGCATATATTTTATCTGTGGGGACTTGTTCGCGCCATGCATATGATTCTACTCGGAAAACGAAATCATGTACGTCTAAACCTTCTTTCGTTCCAGAAAATGAAATGTTCCACTTAGGGTCAAACTTGTAGGCCAGTGGTATTCGCGAAGTGGTCGATAGCGGTATGCCTGACTCGAATGGATACTTGTTAGAGGCTTCATCTGACGAAACTTCTTTGGTTAGTCTTTTAGTATGGCTGACATCATTTCTGGACTGCCAATGAGATTTAACGAGAGCCAGGTCATAATTCTTATTAGATGGCTGTCGAATATTGGAACATTTTGAAATAGCCCCACTTGACGCTGAAGAGGTCAGTGATTCTGTATTCAACGGGTGTCTACTCCACGTCACCTGTGTGTTGTCTTGGGGTAACACGGTCAACAATGTGTTATTTTCAGCATCAGTAGTCGATTCTGTTAATGGAGGGTGGTATTGTAACGGGCTTAGCGAACTCGGTATAAGAGTCTTGTTTTCTATACGCAGATCACCTAAAGTTTCGATTACTGTGGAAACCGGCGTGGCAATTTTAGATTTTTCTCTGGTGGATTGTTGTTCGTTATATTTTTCCAACGAAATTTCGTATAATTGTTCCAACCTTCGCCATTGGTTAATCAACTTGTTCACGTCGTTATCCTGATGAAAGCATCCCTTGAGCCTGTACGTCCTATCCTTCCAGTGTTTTAGTCTTGTCTTTGTATCAAGCAAAATATCCGGTTTTATGGCTCGCTCATCTTCCAATATTTTCGTTATTAGGGGAATTTGACTTTGGCATGCTTTTAACTCTTGTAATGAGTCAACGGCATGGGTCCGCGAAGGTCTTTCCGAAGGATTATCCTTTTCTAAATTTAGAGATTTATATAAACTATGATCCCAAGCAGCGTCTGATACTTTAATACCTCTCACCAAACATTCAACTTCAATCTCCTCGCGACTTAGACCTTTGAGAGGGTCCCACTCTTGTGATTGACTCATCTTTTATAAATTTAATTATATAATAAGGGGAAAAACTTAATTCAATTCCCAAACAGGCTAATGATCCAAAAATATATGTGCAAAAGTTGTAATCGAACGATAATTGCCAAATGTAATTCTGGGCAAATTGAAATTAACGTTGTAAAGTACTAATGACTTATGCAAAGAGGAAAATACGAATAGTCCAAAGAAAATTTTAACAATTTTAAAAATTATTGTTACTTATTTCGTTTGGTATAGAAATTCAAATATATATATATATATATGTATTTTTTTTTTTTTTTATAAAAGTAGGAATATTAGGAATATAGATAATAAATTCAATTTATAAATATAGGAAAACTAGTATGTATAATAAATATGTGTACATTATAGTGATGTGAGGTGGGCATTTTACAAACGAGTCGATAAAAGATATTATTTGCGAAATTTATCAAAATATACCTTGTAACGTGTTTTACTATACGGAATAAAATTTCTTTGGTAGGGCATTCAGAAAAGCCAACCAACGTCAAAGAGATACTGATTTAGACAGAGGTTCAATCGATGATGTTGGTTATAACAAATCAATGAATGCCGACCAAACAAAAGTTATGATGAACGTTAACTGTTAATAACCGCATGTGTCCTTACCTCAAGAAATCTTAATAACAGAACCGTCAATTGATTTATTGAACACATGAGGAAAATTATTTATGAGATTGTAAGAAGCTTGTGATCGAGTGGAAAATCTTTATTATTGATTTTAATAAATTTAATGAAAATTAGGTATTGTTACGTTACAAGATCTATGAGATATAATTAATTTAACTACGAGCAAAAAAAAATATAGTTTAATTTGATATAAAATATCTTTTACTCGATAACCGGAAATCGAATTTTCTCGACTATTCAACGAATTATTGAGCATAAGATAATTTATTAAGTTTGCAAAATTTTTCACGTGGGCACATGAGTCCACGCCCTTTTGTAACTGTTCACTACCGAAACCGCAAAATCGTACGTTTACGTTAAAAATTACAAGTAAAAATTTAAGAGCAAAATATTTAGAAATTACCAAAAAAGTTGTAGCTAAATTACAATATTTAAGTATGCTCGAGGATACCGGAAATCGAGAAATAACGACTAGTCAACGGATCCTTGAGATAATCAAGGATTGTAATTTAACACGTGGACACTATTCAGGTCCCTGCTCGGGCGCCATTTTGTAAGCTACCACCAGTTTTTGACCCGTCAGGAAATATGGGTTGCTCGTCGTTGGGTGGGTTCGTCGGTCAAAAACTATAAAAAATTTGGTATTGCTTGTTATTTACTTCCTGACTATAAATCGACTCGTTCACAAATGCTGACACACTCACATCACTAAATATATGGTTTTAATTAAGCATACTTTAAATTAAATTCACTCCAAAAAAAAAATTTATTAATTAGGGATAATTAGTGAACACCTTGTTGATCTTCAAAAAAATATAAAAAAATTTAGAAAAGGAAATTTTTCCGCAAAAACAAAAAATATAAAAGTGTCGACCATTACAATATTCAATATCAATTAAAAGGAACCTTCTTTCTCGTTAATATATAGAAAAAATCTATTAAAATAAAATTGGTAGAAGAAAAATAAGTTTAATTAGACAGAGATTACCTTAAACTATTTATAATGGTTGATACCGCTGCCCATCCGTGCACGTTCCAGCTTCCCATAAACTCTCGTTCCGGATACACACGCGTGCCGACCCCAGATCTCCGGTATGCTTGTTTGACACCCAAATATATTAACAAGTATTTTTCCTTCAATACTTCTTTTACAGTTGCATATATTTATAATATGGTACCCACTGGTATACGCCGATCACGATTTAATTATTTAATTCCAGGATAATCACTATTCTTTTTCCTTTTCTTGATTAAACGGTTTAAATTAGTTCATAGCACTATTACACGAGTAATTTATATAAAATTCCACAATATCAAAATCACGTAAAGATACTTTTCATATATTTATTTACAATACTTTTTATTACAAAACGAATTTATTTATTTTACAAACTATATAAATCATTTATTGTTATAAATATTATTAATAGTTTAGATATTTTTATTAATTATTAAATTCAGTGCCAAATTTATTATTCGTTTTAATATATATTTTATCATTTAAACTTATATAAGTGATTATTATAATGGACAGTAGGTCCAGAGCAAAAATGTATACACAATCGTTTTTGTTTTCATTTACTATTGATCGACCTATTTATTTATTTTCTTTTTTATTTACCCGGTCTGATCTAAATTTAATTTTTAACTGATCTCTCGGTCTTCCGATTTTACGGTCGTTGACCCCAAAAAAAATCAACAAAAGCGTATGCGACACGATTAGGGGAAGGGAAACCGGACTACAGGGTATAAAAAAAATTATAAACATTTTTAAATGAATCTGTTTCCCCTACGATTATCGTTTATCGATATTCGACCGCGTGTCCATTTACAATCGTTACAAACGGCTTATGATTCGTGAGTAATTCAAATTTTCTGCCGTATAAATAAATATTGCCGAAACTTTTCCACACCATAAATAATGAAAATAGCTTCCTTTTCAACTTGCCCATAAGATTCCTGACTTGTCGTCAAAGTTTTGATGCAAAAGCGATAGGACGTTCAGATCCATCTTGGAAACGGTGCGAAATTGCATCACCAATGCCGTACTTGGATGCATCTGTAGCAATAATGATTAGACGATGCTCACTAGTGGAATAATCTGGACGCTTTTAGCAACTGTGACTTCAGAACTTGCAAAGCGGTTTCATGTCGATCAGTCCAAAGAAATTTCACACCTTGAAGCGAAATTCTTAATGAATTTATCGTAGTAATTGATTTTGCCAATGAACGCCTCCACTTGTTTGACATCTAAGGACACGGCATGTTCTTCAATGGCTCCAATCGCTTTCTTGATGGGGTTATACCTTGTTGATTGATGATATGTCTCACGTATTCTATATTTATAAGAATGTGCATTTGTCGATTTTGCAGCGCAGTCCGTACCTATCAAGCCGACTCAACAACTCTTTAAGATTTCGAAGATGCTTTTCGTTGCTTGCACCGGTGACGATTACGTCGTCGAGATATACTGCACACATTGGAATCCCGGCGGTAACTTTTCCAGCAAACGTTGGAAAATTCCAGAAGCACTGGCGATGCCGCAAGGTAAAATTTGGTATTGAAAAAGTCCAGAGGGCGTATTCATTAATGTTAGCTGCTTAGACTGCTCTGAGAGAGATCAATCGCAAGATAGGCGTCGCTTAGATCGATTTTAGTGAAGAATTGCCTTCCTTGGAGCTTGTGAAATAATTCTTCTCTCCGCGGAATCGGGCATCGATCGATTTCGATTTGTGCGTTAATGGTCACTTTAAAATCTCCAGAAATCCGTACTTTACCATTTGGTTTTTTTACAGCGAAAATTAGTGCGGCTCGTCGACTGAAATTAATCGATTTAAAAATGCCGCTAGACACTAGTCTCTGAATCTCCTCATCCACATCCTTCTTCAAAGCAAATGGCATATTGTAAGGCTTGACAAATTTCGGGCGAGCGTCAGGTTTTAAAAAAATTTCCGCCGGGAAGGAATTGCATAATCCGAGAGTAGGCGAAAACAGATTTGGGTAATCCGCACAAATCTTTGAAAAACATTCGACTAGGTATTGCTGAGACGTATTTTTTACAGAACATACACTGGCTAGATTACGATTTGTTGACGCCCATAGTTCAAAATTTAATGCATTGAACCAGTCTAAAACAAGAATATTTGACGCTTTGTCACTGCCGACGTAACACACCCTTGGAGGGGAACGGAAGTATCGCCGTAAGCCTTCAGGACCTTATTCGTCACTTCGTATTTTTGAGAGCCCAATTGGTATTATCCCTTAAGCCCAACCAGCGAACAGGTCGCTCCCGTGTTGACTTGATAAAATATCTGCTTAAAAAAATATCGTATAACGTAAAAAAGGTGGTATATAGATTTCTACCTATAGTTTTCTTCACACGTATAATACTTGCAAAATTCACGTAAAATTGTGTTTAGTTTATTTTAATTATGTAAATGAATAGATGATAAATGGCGAGCCCAGCCATTTTATTTCTAGCACAATTTTTTGCACAGTATAATAATAATGTCAATTTATTATTTGATTGGTTTCAACTGAATAAAATTAAGGATATAAGTTGGAAAAAAATATGTTGACAGCAAATATTGATAGCAGCGCCTTCCACACTTTCATATGTACCATCTGTGAATTTTTATAGCAAACTTCTACTTTTTCTACTAGGTAGTTAAGCTATATAAAATACACACGTGATAGAAAACACTTTTTTCATTACATGACGTTACATGAATATTATTACTATTATATTACCACAAGAGAGTTTAAGGGAAGATTGCAGTAATAAGCCAGCGTTCAAAAATACTCTTCACTTTGTTTCTATTCCATTTATATTCTCTCAATTTATGTTTTTTTAATTTTTTCCCCCCTTTGTCGATCGTGAATAGTAAAATAAAACATTAAAAATAATATGTATTCAGTTTTCAACGAATAGTGAGCGAATAATGAAAAAAACAAAGAGAATGATGTTTTTAATAGATCAGCAATTATATTTTTCTACTGTCTCCTCCTTTTTAAACGAATAGCTAGTCGGCGAATACTTTATACATTTATATTTTAGAGTGGCGTGGAAACCATGTGGTTTCCATGTGTTTCCATTGATTGTACCATCCAATTTTTTTTGTTTGCGAGAACTAAAACAAAATTGTATTCTCTTCTTTTGTTTTACTTTTCGTATTTGTTTGAATAGATAATAGAATAGTCCACTACAGTGGGAATATGGAATTTTTTGTTTTGTTTTATATTCAATGCAAGATGAATATAATCAGTAAAATTTTGCTTTCTCATCACGGTCTTTATTTGCAATTCACAATTTTATTAATTAACACATTGAAAGCCAACAGGTTTGTTTATAAAATGTAAAAAAAAATCTTTGTTTATAAGTTGTATTTAAATTTTTTCCCACTTTATGAGCTTATTCCTACAATCATTTGAATGAAAATTCTGTGGCCAAGTTGTAATGTGCAGAAGGGCTGCGTCAGACAATTCTAGTAACATTTAACATAGAACTGGTGCTAACAGCGCTGAATAACAAGTTAAAATAAATGTACTCAGTGTCAGTCACTTGTGACTGACAGGGTCCTATTGGAATAGACCAGTATCAGTCACAAGTGACTGACAAAGCGGTCAATGTGTAACAATTTTTCTGTATACATTCAATGAAAATAACTTAGGTATGTTCCCCAGCCCCATACAATCCTACTGATTTTTTCTTATGTTTCACATTTATCTTCTTCCTACAACCCGAAAGAAAGTAATCTTGTTCGATAAACGCAGTAATCCTGTTTTGCTAAAATCGTGTGCTGACAGACTGAAAAAAATAACTACGTAATCTCGAATTCGGGATTAGCGAGTTTATGTCTGTCTAGGGTATTATATTCTCATTCGTGTGGTTTGAATGATTGGTAATACGGGAGGTAGCTAGAAATATAACAATATTAAATTCAAATTAAATAATTGACCATGCTATCGAATCATTACAAACTTGTATCACTCGGGTTAGATGGTGTAGGGTTAGCTGTAGTGCAGCAGCTTTATACTGCATAAGATAAGGTTTTATACTACATAAGATAAGGTGACCCCTGGGTGCAATTGATTAATTATTCCAGTCGGTTACGACTGAGGACGATAGATACTCTTATTCCTAATCACAATTAACACAAATTAATAAATTAACAAATCTTATCTATAGACGACGTATATTTGTATGTTTGTATGATTATAACAAATCGTTTATATAAATATATGTTTAATTTATTAACAAAGTAGTTAGATAATGACTTTGCTGCATGGCGACGTAGAAGTTTCTGTGTTTTCACTACTCCTTTCCTTATATTACCTTTAATGTGTATATACAGACAGGACCTGGATTCGCATAATTCTAGAGTACGATTCGTTTTTCAAATATTCTTTTGATATGGGATTACGCTTATTGTGTTATACATACCTATGGTATCGCCATTATAGTAGGCCTGTACGTCCCTTATCATATCATATCATAATATAGAAAAAAACTGACTGGCTTTTCAAGATTTCTGAGAGGTTCTTTCGATATTGAATATGGCTGTTTAACGCTTGAATTTTTACCGTTGCTAAAGTTGGAATGGAAGGTATGTTTTTCAATTATTAGGGACTGTTCAGATTTAGGTTTAGGCTTTATTTTAGCATTTTTAAAGCGATAGTAGAGATTGGATAAAATGAGTCCATTGTTTTTCTTTTGTAGGATATTAGTTATATAGAGTCATTGATCCCACGGTTTGCAAACCATTTTATCACAGTTAGGGAATTTTGCTTAACACACTTTCAAAGTGGTGGACTAAGGAGGCTTTTATTCTTGGCCTGATCGGTTTTATCCAATCCAAGATACATAAACAAATATAAATACTAGACGCTAATACTTGTATGCATATGACTGTTTACGTACGAAATTATGTAAATTTGGTTATTAGGAGTTCGAATTTTCGTTTCCGATAGTGCATGAAATCGAGCTTTAACTGTGATGCCTGATTTGGTGAGATTTAAGCTAATTAGAATGCGCGATATCGTGTTTATATTTTCCGCGCATTTTATAATAGTTATGTCTTACAAATCGGTACTTCAACCTTGCACATGTGTGTTTACAACGTGTACAATTAAATTATATATTGACATAATAGAACAACACTTTGAAATGTGATTAACAACGATATGAATGTATTGCAGAAACTAGATATTTACAACACTATTTCCAAAACATTGATGATATTATTGTTTTTTAAAAATTCGTCAAATTACAAATAGCGCTTTCGATGGTCAAATGAAAATATAACTTAGTTATCAGAATTCTCGATTACATTGTAATCAGATTTATATAATGCCATTGTAAATTGTAATACTTTTGTTTATATGGGCACTTATTACCCGTTTAAATTTTCATCATTTAAATTTTTTCCACGGCTAACTAACATATCGCATTAATTTATAGATATTTTGCCATTTGTGAACGTGAAAATATTTACGAATCGACTAACATTCCGTGGTTGACCTTGTTCCATTGGCCTTTTATTCGAAATGATTACAATGTAAACCATTATCCGAGAATGTTGAATTAGGACAACATAATACTAGATTTCCAAATTTCAAATAAATTAATCGTCCATTACTTTTACTTAAACAAATTTAATTAATAGTTCACTATCTTTCTCTGTTTGATTTAGAAAATGACAATTTATGGACTGTATCAATTGAATTGCCGGGAAAATCTGAAATTACATATCGTTATTTTATATGCGCCATCGATCCATCGAGTCGAGAAAAACATGTTCGAAAATGGGAAACACACTTGGACTCACGAAAAATTGATGTATTAAATGCCGAAACGTTAGTGTCAAATGATACATTTGGCGATCTGAATGGGCTTCATAAGGTTGATCGAGGCTGGTTGACAACAGAAACTATAATACAGTTTAAGTTTTGCACGAATCCATTTGCCGTGAAGCGAAAATTACAAAATAAAATATTGTATGTTAAGGTAAGTGAGCGCGAGTAGAATACAACAAATAATTATTTTCCCAAAAACTAAAATGTGGCTTTTAGATAACACCCATGAATTTAAGAATTCGTGCCGAAAATTCAAGTACCAATTTATGTTCTTTAGATGAATCAGGATCAAACGATACTAGAGATGCTCAAACTGATCAACCATCCTATGCATTTACCGAAGTTGTGTCATTAAAAGGAACCAAATGTCAATTTGAACCACAATCACAATTTGGCCGGGCATATTACGCAGATGATATTTTAATATTTAATGTTACAGTGGCTGAACCTGAGAACGTTGCATATTTGATTGATTTATTTGCCTATTCCACTCGATTGATTGAAGATGATGATGATCCACCATCACATTTAGGTTATCACTATATTTTACCGAATTTGGTTCGAAAATCTGAAGGTATTTTAGAACTACCAATAACATGTGCGACAAAGCATCAGCCGTTGGGTATGATGATGATCAAGTATTTAAAGATAAAGCCACCAAAAGCATACAAATGTGATATGAAAACTTCCTACATTCGATATTGGAATAGAAAATGGACTGGACTTGATGTTGGACATCGTGGTTCAGGAACAAGCTTTAAAACTAGTGATCGCAGTGTTATACGGGAGAACACAATAGCATCACTTAAAAAAGCCGCATTGCACGGAGCGGATATGGTAGAATTCGATGTGCAATTATCGAAAGATTTAGTGCCCGTAATTTATCATGACTTTTTAGTATATGTTTCATTGAAAAAGAAAAAAATACTAGAGGACAACGATATGTTAGAGTTGCCAATGCGAGAGCTAACACTAGAACAATTAAAGAATTTAAAAGTGTATCACATTGTAGAAGCACGTGATCGTGAACAAAGATTTTTCGATGAAGATTTAGATGAACATCAACCATTCCCACAATTAGCGGAGGCCTTAGAAGTAATTGACGTTAGTACTGGTTTTAATATTGAAATAAAATGGTCACAACAATTGAGAAGTGGTACCATGGAATCAAATCATGCCCAAATTGATCGAAATTTGTACGTCGATTGCATATTAAAAGTAGTTATGTGTAAAGCTAAAGAACGGAAAATTGTATTTTCGTGCTTTGATCCCGACATTTGTACGATGGTGCGATATAAACAAAATAAATATCCAGTTATGTTTTTAACGCAGGGCGTAACCCAGAAATATCCTAGCTACTTAGATGATCGTTGCAATTCTATTGAAAAAGCCGTACAAAATGCGTGTGCAATGGAACTTTTAGGGATTGTGGCTCATACGGAAGATATACTTAGAGATCCATCACAGGTAAATAATTAAATTTTAAAATTTGATTTGGTTTTTGATATATGATTTGGCGTTAGGTACACTTAGCCACCGATGAAGGTCTAATAATATTTTGTTGGGGTGACGATAATAATTCAAAGGAAACAATACATCTATTAAAACGTCTTGGACTACATGCCATTATCTACGACAAAATGGATGTCCTTTCGTCTAAAGATCCAAAGGTAAGAATATTGTTCTTTTATCTTTAATATTTATAAGATTTAATAATCAGGGATATCTCTATCGGGCTTGTGATACTGGTTACCTTGGTTTGCTGCCTTTTTCAAGAGTAGTCATATTTCAAGCCGCACACAGTTAAATGACAACCGACCAAAGATAAATATATCTCTTATACCATAGACAGACTAGGGATTAATTAAAGCTGTTTAGTATTTTTTCGCGATTATCTACTACTATCGTTGTCAAATTAAATCTATACGCATTTAGTAACTAATATCTGATTATCTTGAAATTTATTTCTCTTGATTGATGAAACTTGGACTATAAAACACACTTTTTTGTGAAAATAGGATAATATTATTAAAGTTCCGTCACATTAGCATTTTCAAAAACGGAAACAAAAACATTTTCAAAACCACATAAAGACCAATTATGCACGATTTACATGTTCCAATTATTTTTTCCAGTAAAAATGAAGGGTTAAGTATATTACGATTTTCGTTTGCGAAAGGAGCACGAAACAAATTCCAGTAAAATAAAATTGGATTTTTTCTTTTTAATTTGAGCAAATGTTGTTTACATATGGCTGTCTTTTTTTAACTAGTAACTTTTTGTTATTTGCGTGCAGCTCTATTTTTCTGTAAAAAATTTGTTGGGGAAAAAAATTGGAACATATAAATCGTGCATTAGTAATTGGGTTTATAACCGGATATTTCAAAACGGGCTTTTTTACAATACTATATACATATCTCATACACAATGTATTATGGCAGAACGGGCTCCTTCCTAACTGATGATGGTATAATTTGATATGTGAAATCGAAAAGGATTTCTTATACGGTTTTTGGATGAAGCTCTAAAATATGGCTAATCTAAGCCTATGGAACTAAGCCATTTCGTAATCGATTTTGATAAAATACGGCTTATGGGATCAATAGAGGTCTAGTATAATGTTTAGGTAAATTAGTTGTAAATTTGTCATGACGCTAGAATGTCAAAATATATTTGTATTGAATCTGCTCATGCGCATTACACCCTGACAAAGAGAAAGTTTATTAAAATTGCTGATGTTTTTGTCATGACACTGTGACAAAATGAGTTGAAAATTTTTATTTTATTCTCAATTAAACAAAGCAGAGACCATGAAATGATTTTACATACATGTGTTAATAGTTGGGAGTGTAAAAATACAATTTTGTCATGACATTCTATCGTTATGGCAATATTTTGCGGGTAAAGACCAAGCTTTATGGAATATAGCTAATTCGACCGGACCTATTTTAATAAAGTTTGGTACGTGGGATCAAAATGGGATTCTTAAATCAAAACAATTTGGTTTTGTGTTTTTGGATCTATGTTAAGTTTTTAAATTTTTAATAATAAAATATTATATGTACCTAATTATATTTTATTGTGTAAAGTTAGTATTAATTTCCTGATATTTTTTAATCAATTTTATTTTATTTGTAAAATTTAACAGCAATTTACTTTAGCCAAGACGTATTATTTTATTTTTTACTATTGAATTAGCTAATCTCTATAGTGTTTCAAACTTTGTAGATTAGTGGAGATATGCTAAGCGGCTTTAGATTATCTAATCCCTAGTCTGTTAAGAGTATTGTTATAGCACACAGATGGCGCCAAAATAAAACCGAATCATTTTGTTGTAAATAAAATAGTACGCAGTCCATAGAAGACATTAATTAAAATATTAAAAAATCGTTGTTGTATAAATGTTTTAAGCTTGATTTACATTCAACGACGTTTGGCATCGCCCAATATTCTGACGGTATTATTAATGTATAAAAAAAAACTGCTGAGCACGAGGAATCAAAACCTGATGTAAGTAAAACGGGAGAGCCACAACTATACTCGCTGGCAAAGCAAAAACCACTTATTTCAAGGGCACTGCCGAAAGGTACTAAGAAGCATAGGAGTTCTTAACATTCGGCTAGCTAAACAAGAGAAACGTCTTGAAGCTGGGCATCAGGTTCGATAAGCAAAACTATAAATGAAATGGCACCATTCTCTATTAAAATGATGCAAACAACCACAAATATAAAACATTAAAAATAGTAACCTGCGCCACTATTCAAGGGCTTTACTATTGAATTCAACGTTAATTTTCGGCGGCTATCACTTTCCATGTTTTGTCTACTATAGGAAAACGATAGCCATCGAAAATGAATGTCGAATTCAATAGTTAGGCCCCTGGCTTTCCCTGGGAATAGGAAATTGGGAAAAGTATTTTCATAGCATTTTTGTCTAAATTGTTTTTCTCTGTCTGGCCTACTGATGGAATTAGTTTGGTGGGAATATTTTAGAAACAAAGTTAATTGGTAAACATTTGTTCCACAAGTAGTTCCATCAGTAGGCCAGACAGAAATGCGCTTTAGACAAAAATACTATGGCAATATTTTTAATTGAATAATGCCACTGGAATGCAAATGGGCTAATGCAACATATTTGATAATTAGAGAAAATATCGAAAAAACTATATAATTAAAATAATAAAAATAATTAAAATATATGGTTACAGCTGTTATCACGCCATTCTTCCGGCAGGAAGGGCAAGAGGAGGATCGTCGGTCCTTATAAAAGAAAACCTCAAACACTTAGAGATCTTAAAATTGAAGAGAAATGTATGCAAAGAGTCACCTTAAAAGTACATATAAATAACAATAAAGGAGATAGTGTACCTCAATAAATTAACCCAACAAGATTTAATCTAATTAAGGAAGATTATTGCTCATTAATTAAATTACTTGGATCTAGTTTCATTCTGGAGATCAAACAACTTTTGGCCTTCGAATAGAAACAAAATACCCAATCTCAAAGACTTCTTGATTACCAAAGTTATAGACGAAAACTATATACCTAGAAAGGAGCGACGGGATTATGTCGGATCATACGCCTGTTATTATGACAATCAGTGCAGTCATTGATTGTTAAGAAAACTATAGTCCAAGCTAACCATCTTGGTTAAATTTCAGGAACTAGCTGAGGATAATACTAATCTTCAGGTGCCAATTAAAAATCCGAGCAGCTAGAAGAACTAGAATAACTCAACAACATCATACAAGAAGCGGCGAGAAATAATACTCCCTCAAGTGTAAGGAAAATGCGCCAACATATTATTTATCTTCTGGAAGTTAGGGAACTGGTTGCATCAAAATGAAAAATAAGAAAGGCCTGGCAGAGCGAAAATATAAAATAACTCGTAAGTTTTTTGTCCAATAAGCAAAGGTTGCTAATTAAAGAAGTCAAGGATGGATTCGCCATTAATAAATACCTAAATGGCCTTACTTACCTAAACTTCAAGTTCCGTCAGTTAAAAATGAAGATATGGCATGGGCTATAAGTGAAAAGCAAAAAGTTTTTTGTTTGCAACCCACCTCGAGATCACGTTCCGCCTCTACCTAGACAAACGGCAGATGAAAACATAGCACCAGTAAATAAAGTGGATAAGAATTAATAGTGGAAATCAAACTTAACCTAAGTGCAAAGAAATCTCCAGGATATGACTTAATTACAGGACAAATAATAACAGCCCTTCCTGAACTACGTAAACTCCTACAAATAATTAACGCTGTATTCAGACAAACACGTTCAGACAAACAACACTAAATGACAAAAATTCGTATAGGCCGATTTCCGTACTTCCAACAATTTTAAAAATATTCGAGGAACTACTCCTCAAGAGACTGAAGCCAATAATAGTAGAAAGAAATGTTATTCCTCCACATCAATTTGGTTTCAGAGAAAACCATTTAATAATAAAACAAGTACACCGAATTACAAACATAATTGAAGATGTGCTTGAAAATAAAGAAAGTGTGTTCAAATGTCTTCTTGGATGTAGCTCGGGGCTTTGACTGAGTATGGCATAAAGGTTTAGAATATAACTTACAAAGAGACCGAAGCAGTTTTATGAAATACTAAAATATGACATAACTAACCGACACTTTCGCGTTAAATTAGATGGCGAGTACTCTGAAATAAAGAAAATCTCAGCAGAAGTATCACAAGGCAGCGTTCTGGGACCAACTTTAATTGTTCTATATATCTCGGACCTGCCAACGATAGAGGAGTCAAACATAGCAATATTTGCCGATTATACGGCCATCTTAGCAGTCGCTGATAGAATAGAAGAATCCATAAGCAAATCGCAAAGAGCTATTAATATGGTCGAAGAGATGGCGAATAACATTTAACGAAACAAAATTTGCTTACGTAAACTTCACTAACAAAAAGGTCAACTGAAAGAGGGGCTCGCCAAAGGGCTACAACTCTCCAAACGCGAATTTAAATTATGAAAGAAAAATTACTAGATGATTTGTAAATCAATTGTAATGAATAAATATAATTTTAAAAAGACGTGGACCAAATCGCTGCTTCAACGATAAGTGTATTTTATTTTAAAACCTTTCAGTTTTATTCTGGCACTGCCATCTGTAGTCGCGTATCAACAAGTGTTTGGTAGCGGAAGTTCCAAATTGATTTATGTTAAATTTATCAAAATTAGAGGGCATGCGATAATCATATTCGAATTTACTATGATACGTATTTATACCCGTAAATCCCATAAAGATCAGCCGGGTTCCTTTAGTGTCAACTAATTTCCCATATTTACTCAATCGAATCTTGTTTTTTCTAATTAATCCGAAGTATCTAGCTAACGTTGATGGAACTTAGTTATTAATGTCGAATAATTCTCGTGTTATAATAATGTTATATGTAATTCTTAGAATTATTAAATCGATTCTCTAAATAATATAATTTATAGCAGAAACGGTTTTTGATACATAAATTATAAAATGTTTGAAGAAGCTTAATTCGGTATTAACATTTGGAGCTGTCAAGCTGTCAAAAATGTATTCTGTTTATTCTAAGTGCTTTTATTACATTTACAGACAGAATATTCTGGTGTCATGTAATCAGGGGCGGTATGTTGTATCATCACTTCGAATTGAAAAAAGTTGAAACTCGAAAAAAGTCGAATCGAAAAAGTGAAAGTTGTATCATTTTTGCTTTTCGAAAATGATACAACATACCACCATTCGACTTTTTTCGGATTTCGATTCGAAGTGATGGTACAATATACCGCCCCAGTTTCCTATTCCTTCTGTTGAATGCATTTAAAAGAAGATTCGCTCGAAACGCGATATGGTACAAAACGCGATATGGTGCAAAGTGCGAAATTTCAAAACGCGATATTTCGAAACGCGACATGGTATTGGCCGCCCCGGTGGCAAAGTGGTCAGCATGCTTGCTCCAGCGACCGGAGGTCCCGGGTTCGATTCCCGGTGGTGAAAAATCACGGCTGGTTTAGGATCAATGAATTAATTACTTATTATCCGAAATACTTGTTACGCTATTTGCCGTAGGCACTTGGCGAAACACACTTATCCTTAATAAACACATTTTTATTAATCACTTGTTTTTGTTTCGCAGAATATTTTTCAAAAAGTTTAAAAAATCACTCGATCGATTTCGACTTGTTAGGTCATCATCAGGAGTATCTACTCCAGATTTGTAGATACTCCTGATGATGACCTAACAAGTCGAAATCGATCGAGTGATTTTTTAAACTTTTTGAAAAATATTCTGCGAAACAAAAACAAGTGATTAATAAAAATGTGTTTATTAAGGATATTATCCGAAATGAAAATATGATTATGAAACCTCATTTGAGGCGGCCCAATCCCTTGATGGGATATAGTGCCAGAGAGAGAGAGAAATATGGTACAGAATATGCATTGCGAAGCGACGGGAGCGCAGCAATCCGCCTGATATAAACCGGTCCTATACTCCCGCTCCTATCGATTTTTAAATTCCTATAAACTGAAATTAAATTTTATCTCCACTATCGATTCTTAACTATATATGATCTTCACTATACTATCGATTCTTAAATTTTTAAAATATCGCGTTTTGATAATTCGCTTTTTAAAATATCGCGTTTCAAATGGAACCCATTAAAAGTCAAAGAAGGAGCACTTTCCACGCCGTAAAATTAATTTGTAGGTTAAGAGGAAGGAAACGAGGAAAGAATCATATATCTAGAATCAAAGTGGTGGATTAAATTAATTAAGGTCGATTTGGTTAATTCTGTGATTAATCATACGCGGGGGCACGCTACCAGAACCCGTGAACTGGAATTTGGTTTTAAAGCGTGCTTTGTTTAGTTTTATTTGTTTTAAAAAATGTAAAATGCCTCGTCACGAAATATTTGTCCCTATTGTTTTTACAAATGTTGCAATACTTGTTTTAATTTTTAAAGATTCACCTTGGCTTCCTTAAAAATTCCACAAACAATTTACTTTTAAATATAAAATTAATTTTGAACATTATTCCCATCAAAACTGAAATTTGTGTTCAGTATTGGTTGGCAAATCATCATAGAGATGCACCATGAAAAGATTGGGCTTTAGAGCAACTTGAAACAGATCCATTATTTTAATGGAAAAACCATCTTTAGCGATGAACTCATTTCTGGTTAAATGGCTTTGTAAATAAGCACAATTATCGCATTTGGAGTTCATGAAACACGTTTACATCCACAAAAAATAACAGTTTAGTGTGCTTTATTTTCTGGATGTGTAACTGGACCATATGTTTTTGAAAATGAAGACACATGATTACTGATTTTTGAGGCGATGATTTCGACTTGAACGATATGTGGTTTCAACAAGATGGTGCACCATACGTTCCATTCTTCTCATAACACCAACAATTTATTGAGAAAAAAGTTTAATGAGCTTGTAATATCCAAAAATTCCTATGGGAATTGGCGGCCAAGACCCATGCGATATAATTCTATTGAACATTTTCTTTGGGGTTATATTAGATCATTGGTTTACTCCAATAAATCACAAACATTATGACCTTAAAACCAACATTATTCGTGTTGTTGGTGAAATAAGTGCAGATTTATGTGAAAAAATGACCAAAAATGAGTGTTCCAGAATCGAACCTTTATAAATCCAGAGGCGGTTAATTAAATAAAAGGATCATGAATCGTCTAAAATAGCTCTTATTTGACAGTAGTCTAATTTAAGTGGAATTGATTAAATTGAAAATTGCATTACGGAATTGAAATTTTGTTTGCGGAGCGAGAAAAAGTCGAATTGATCTAAAAGTTGACGCAGTTGTTTGCAAAGTTGTTTGCCTTCTTTCTTCCCCCCTAATAGTAAGTAAATATGGTTAGCTTATTTGGTAACTTAGACATGGATCTTAATGATTTACTATAACACGAGTAGCTACTGGGGGCTGTTGATGCTTTTAAACCAATACGCAGCCAATTTCTAGTGCCATGTCTTAGCTGTATTGTTGTGTTGTTCCTGCAGAATAGTATTGTCGAATGGCAATCTTAAATGTAAAAACTATTGGATGAAGCCCCAAGATATAAGGATTTTTTGGTATAAACAAATTTTTTATAAATTCGAAAATGCTTATCATGTCCGCAATAATAATTAAAAATATCTTATTAATAAATTACGCAAGATTAAAATTTTTAACTTTATCTATTTTAATTATATTTCAACTAAAATTCTACTACTAAATTTCTAAATGTGTTCGAAACGATATTGAATTAAATGAAAACTATTTTAGTTTCGTTTTACACCAATGACTTCAAGTTACGAGTAATATTATGACCAGAATAAGGTAACTTTTTTTAATTTTAGACATTTTTACGAGCCATAAATGTTAATGTAACATGTAACAAGAATGATTTTCATTTATTAGTTTAGTAAAATGAGCATCCAATTCTAAGGAGTCATGTGCATATCGTCCGATTCAAATAGGGGTTTTGGGAGCCGTTTTTATGAAGATAATAAAAATGTATGCGTTCGCAAAGAGTTCAGGCTTTCCAGGGCAATGGAGAATCCGGAGTTATATTTACGTAACATTTGTGTATAAATTATTTTTTACTGCATTCTGAAGTTATGAAAAAAAAAATCGAAAAGCCACAGAATAAAAGTAACACTCAAACTGTTAGTATTTTCTGAGATTACAATAATCGTTTCTCTCATTCTTTTTGTTTACATTTCACATACACACTTCAATTCAAAGAAGCGAGAATCAGATATTTGGGATTACTATAACAGTGGTTTAACATTTCTTTCGCAGCACTGCATCTCTCAGCATACATAGTTTTTTTTTGTCTATGGTTAGTGAACCTATCTACTTTACCTGAGTGTAAAAGATTTTTTTAAACAAGTTTACCAAATAGCCTTCCCACGGTGTAGGACTGTACTAAACACACCACGGCAACAAAAAAGGTAAATTTAAACGCAAATCGAAATTTGTAATAATTCACGAGGCACGACATACACGCAAAAATTTGTCTACTACCTCCTTATTAATCTTCAACTGGATGAAGGATATCTATTTTGCGTCAAGAGCAACGAGTATAAATAAATTTCATTGAAAAAAGCATGATTTGTACTTGCAATGACTATCTATTATAAGCCAAGAAAAAAAAATATTGTGTCACAAATAGTCATTAAATATTTTCCTAATTGCCTTTTCCTAGGGAAAATCAGAGTACTATTGCTACGAACTGTGTTAACAAAAAATTCAGGGTGGTATAAACCTATTGATAAATTTTCAATGTAGTGCGTTACTAAGCAATTATGCTTCATTTAATAATCTCAACAAAAAAGTGTAGAAATACATTTACACTCCGATTCTGGCTTTAAGACCTCTTAGCTGTGACAATTTTTACTAAGAGGTTTTTTTAAGAGGAAAGTCCTAATTGGTATTCTGATGTCAGTAGTCTAAAAATACCTCTTAATATCTCCAAATATTTTGGAGACCTGTCAATTGGTATTTTTTTAGTCGCCATTTTCATTTAAGGGTATTACCATATATTAAATAACTTATATATAGGAAGCTCGTGTTCTTTTTTTCTCTTAGCTTATCGCATTTACCGTAATTGATTTTTTAGTGAAAAAATCACTAAAAGGAACAGTTGTGGGTAATTTAGAACCATGTTACACCGGAAAATTATGGGTAGCCGAACAAAATCAGGCAAGGTGCGAGGATAGGGCGATTTAACTTCCTTCGGCTTTATATGAGATGCACGACTTACAATAAATGAGCTTGTCAGTGCTCAAAATAAAAAGTGAATCTCACAAAATTAATTGTATTTAATGTTTGTACATATTATATATGTAATACTAAATAAATAATTAGATTTTTTGTCATGGTGTCGCTTTTGTCGTTTTTTCGAACTTTTTTCGAAAAATTGCTGTTGTTTGTTTACTTTTTTGTTTAGACAACTATGTTTAGTTATATTTGGTTTAGTTTAGTTGTTGAAACAGTTAAATTTACTTTTTCACCAGCTGTGTTGATTATCGAGTTTTTTTTTAACGAGTTTACTAAAACAGCTAACTTCACTCTTGTCTTATAGAAAAAAAAATTTGGAACACGATTTTACAAGGCAATATCCTATATTGATACTATTTAATATTTGGTATTACTAATTGTAAGTAATTTCGATATAATTATGTATTTAATTATTATTAATAATTTATTTTGCAATGTAGAAGGAAAATACATAGCAAATTCGTTCTGCTCGAACGAAAATTATTAGTTTTATATTATATAAAATTAATAATTTTATAATTACATATTTATAGTTTATTATAAAAGCAACACCAATAACAAAAAATGCTTTCAAAGACAATTGTCTAATTTATGCTGCGTAAGACCTTCATATTTGTCGGTCTTAGCTAAGAGGTTTTTTTTAAGAGAAATCATAGGTAAGACTACACACAGAATACGAATTAAGAGGGTTTGGTCTTAGCTAAGAGAAACCTCTTAGTTAAGAGGATTTATACCTCTGTGAGTATACATCAGAATTGGGCTGTTAGTATCACCATTGAAATACATTTAGTACCAGCTTTGAGTGCCTATATTTTAGTTTCTAACAAAGAGAATACAGTTAAATAGGATGATATGCACCGGGTTCCAAAGAAATAGGTAAATTTTCCTTAGCTAGCTACATGTATATTGAAATTGATAAAAATTGGAAAAACGAATTATCTGCGGCTGGAAGTAAATAGCCGTAGTGTAAATAAATCTTTATGAAATTTGGCAACAAAATCTTGTGGCTAGTAATATTCATCCTTGTATCGTGATGCTTATAATCGATGATAGCACTATGAAAGTTACATTTTAAATTTGCTTGCAGCTTTTTCCGGCAATATACTTTAAACAAATTTTTCCTCTCTTCAATATAATTTATAGCGTAAATTGGCTTAAATAAAATTTTACTTCTTAAAACTACCTGGCATGAATGAATTATCATAGCTTGCAAATTTGTACATTCTCTTATCAAAAAAGAATACAATCCCGTCACACTCATAAAATGTCGAAATTTAACTTCCAGGCAACTATTTACAATGACATCGAATAATCAATCATTTTGAATACATACCTTCTTATCTGGTTGTAATCAGCCATCAGAGCAATTTAGAAATACATTTAATATTATCATAGTTCCACATCTCATATTTATCCTGAATTCAACCAATTATTCCTTGATTATTATTATTAATATTACTTTGAATATTTTTCAGGCAAATATATTCCTTGTGGGTGCACGTAATACGCAATCAGAATTCTTAAAAATACAACAAATAGAATTGGAGCGCCGCAACGATCAAAATGAATGCTTTGTCGTTGGACTGGATCTGCAAATGGAGCGTGAAAAATGTGCAGTATCAAATGCTTCGTCTGTTGAATCAATGGAAGAGAAAGATCAATAGTACACAAAATTTGAATGATCACAATTCAAAATTTTAACTTTATATAAATTTTTTTTTATAATAATTAATTCAAATCAATTGGGATTTTCAATCTCAATTAATAAGTTAGTATTAGAAGAGTCATCCATAAGGAATTATACAAAAAAATTCTGGTTCTAAAATTACATAATACATTGCTGAATATTAATTATATTTTAGCTAATTACACAATAGTTGAGTTTAATAATGTATTATTTTAATAGGTATCACTTTTATTTATTGTTTTTTTTTTATTATTGAGCAGGACTATTTAATAAATAAATTAATATTTTTGGGCATAATTTTGTTAATTTATGAGATTTCTAATCTAAGACAATTTATACGTGGACTGCTATCGGCTACTAATCCCAGAAAATAATTGATGATCTTAATTCTTAAACTACATGACCTTACTCCATAAACTGCTCGTATCATAAATTGAGGATGGTTGGTAAATTTTTGTTATTGTTTTCTAAATATTTTCTTTAGTGTTAATATTAACACGTTCGCGCAAATGACTGCTATAGCGGTCATACAACTTTTTCGTTTTTTAAGGAATAAATCGACATATTTTTCGATTCTCAACAACATTCCTTTCCGGCACGAAATATGTGTGTTACTGTCGATCAAAAAACAAATAAATAAAGAGTAGCGCAGACATTTAGAAAGTGACCGTCAATGGGCGCTTTCAGGACACCCAACAGTTGGAAACATGTTGAGTAAAATCGAAGCCAACGTTATGAAAATGCTTAGCACTATGAAATTTTCTAATCAAATTGGCAATGATTTCACTAATCATGATAGGAAACCTGAAAGCGCCCATTGTGTTAAGTATTGCTTTACAACAACAATAACTATGGAATATTAGCTGCATTTCATGACACCACCATGATCCAGATCAGATCAAATTTTACATGTGAATCAACAACAACACGATCACGTGTTGTTGTTGTTTCACATGTAAAATTTGATCTGATCTGGATCATGGTGGTGTCGTGAAATGCAGCTAATAATCAAGACAGCCGCAAAATGAATTGAGGTCCTCACAGCTGTTTAATATATAAAATACTCAATCCTATCATCCAATTTAATGGACTAAGATTATAACCACTTGGGGGTCGATTGGTTAAAGTGTACACGACCCAACCTAATCATCCAAAAGGTTAACGTTCGAGCCCCGCTTTAGTTCGGTGACTATCAATGTAAATGCACTGCTCGTCAAAAAATTCCGGACACTTGAATTATTAATGCATGACAACACCAGACCCCACGTTGCAAACGTTGTCAATAATTATTTGGATGAGGTGGGAATTGATCGAATTATTTGGCCCGCTCGCACACCTGACCTTAATCCCGTTGAGCACGCGTGGGATATGCTAGGATCTCGTTTAAGGCAAAGGGAAGTCGTTGCAGACGCCATTGAAGAACATCTTCAATAAGCCTGCAGAAAGAATAACTCAGGAGTACATTGCAAACCTAGTGCACAGTATTCCAAAAAGAATGCTAGTTGTGATCAGGGGGTCTATTATGAAATTTATCCGCCTCGGATTTTTCCGTTAACGGAAATATTCGATTCGACCCGGATTTACTAGGGAAACTTGTTGTCTAAAAATTCTTATAGTTTGGGAACGTACGCTGTTTTATTTGCAAAATCCAGTTGAACAGAGACTGCAAGACCTAGAAAGGTAAGTGACATAATTGGGGCATCAAGCTTGCCATACTGCGCCTGCAGATGTGTTGAGCAAACAAACAGTGGAGTGGACGCATTCACCGGTGAAGTCAATCACGACCATCATATTCGTTGAGCGAGACGAGAAGAGAAAATACCTTTCTCATTTAATCTGCGTGGATCCAGAAAACTACAAAAGTTTCGATGGGCGAAAGTACACTGTAAAAATCTCATACTATGAGAAGGAGAGCAAAGATTTAGTTGCTAATGGTGTATTAAAAAAACGTTGTAGATGTCAACTTCATTGCGTTTTTCGACAATATCGTTTATTCGAAAATTACTATTATGGATTTTTCGATTGTAATATCAAAATTTCAATTTATTATTAAAAGCCAAAATTTAATATTGAAAAATAAATTTATGAATGTTTAATGTTTACACAACTGTATTCGACACATTAAGAGGAAGGTCAAAGGACAGAATAACCCTCCGCCAGTAACACTCGATAGAGCGCGATTTATCGTAGCTAACATAACTGATGACTGTATCATAGCATTCGATTTTATGGAGAAACTTCAAATGACGTTGGATATGAATTACCACGTACTGAAGTAGCGCATTCTCGAAGTACCTTGTCAAACAAACAAAATTCTTTGCAAGTTATAATCGAAGTCAGGGTCGAAATACAACGGATGAGAAAATAATCTATATGAGTATGAATACAAGCTCATCAAAAAATATAATCAGGAAGAAATGAACAATAGTAAAGCTGAGGGATTAAACTATATTACGAACTGCCAGCCGAAGCAATGCCGTCAGTTATCAAACCATGAAAAGAAGAAAATTATTCCTTTAGCCGTCTTCCAGCAGACAAGTTAAACGTCGCAGTAGAGCACTAGGATTAGAAGACGTGTTTACTCTTCATGATCAGACAACGCAACTTCCATTTGTCAAGCACCAAGACAATTACCTCTGTGGCACTATTCTGGCAATTCCCCGGGAATAGAGAATTGGGGAAAGATTTTATATGTAATTTCAGTTCAAATATTTTTTTTTCCGGCCTACTAAGGAGAAAAGTTTGATGTAAATATTTATAAACCCTTCAAACAAAAAAATGTATACACCCAATTCTTTACGGAAACGTAAACTTTGCGAACGGTTTTTTTCATCGAATACCAACACACTGGCAATATTTTCTATTTATTTTACTCGATTTTTTTTTATGTTAGTTATATTCGTCGTACGTTATACGCCATTTTGTAATTATTTGATAAAATTAATTTTAATAGTGAAATAGTATTCTTTTAATATTTTTATTAAAATTAGTGTAATTAGGAAAAGAAAATATTTATATTACAATATATATGTATCTGAATTATATCTGTGAAAAACGCATTTCTCTGTCTTTTAATTTAAACCAAAAATAAATTTGTTTACCTAGAAAAGTGAAACTGTTCGCAAAATTTACCTAGAACCGAAAAGAACTCAGTGTGAATATGTATACAAATTCAATTCACGCTAACTGTTTGTTAACATCACCCCAAATCGAGGAAAATGCGAAGACATATTTATGTTACTAATACATACATAAGTCTTCACCAAATTGTTTCACTTTTCTTTGGACAAACCGTTTACTTTTAAAACCTTTTCAGTTCGCAAATGCGGTGCGCTTGCGAAGACTTTAGTATAGTGAAGTCCTCGTAAACCGTACGTTTACCTTGCGCTATGTTTGAAGGGAATTGGGAATAATTTTTCCATATCTAAATTGGCAGGGAATATTATTCCCAATTTTATTTTGTTTTCAAAATAATTACCACTAAATTTTTACCTCAGTATGCCAGAAAAAAAAATTAAAATACAAATTAGTGCGTGTTTCAATAATAGAGTTATACTACACAGAGTAGAAATGTTTTTTCCCCCATATAAAGAAGCATATAATATTTGCTATTTCATTTGAGGCACGTTGGTGAAGGATGGTTATATAAAAAAGCATATGGCTTACTCATATTTCAAAACGAAAAACCCCAAATCAGATGTTTATTTATGTGCGCAGTGACAACCTATGATGACGACTTAATTTAGTGATTTTAAAATTATTAATTAAAATAATAAAAATATTATAAAATATTTAGTTGGTTTATATAGTAGTGTGTGGTGTGCATTATTTGATAAAAAAAATTATAAACTTGTTATTGAAATGAAGTGTATTGTCAAAAATTGTAAAAATACGCCTAAAAGATTTCAAAAAGGCGTATCTTACCATCAGTAAGTTTACTAAGTGTTTATATAAAATAAAATGTAAGTTATGTTAAGAAAAAAGTGATTTGTGATAAATTTATCCATTATTTAATTTATAAATCAGAGAAAATTAAGTAAACAATTTTGATTTCGGTGTGGGGTTTTTCATTTTGTGTGTGTGTTTGTAAACATATGTTATATTACCAGTGTCGCATTTCTCTTATTACTACGTACATATTCTACGTGTTTTTGTTTTCATAATTATTTTTTATTTTGGAATATTATAAGTATAATTTTTTTATCGAAAATAAAAATAATTAATGCGTACTATATTCGAATAAAAGTAATTGGGAATTTGAGAAGTTTTAAATTTCAATCGAGCAAATTCTAAATACGACCCGTTGATTTATATGCTTTCTCTTTTACCCTCCGAATTTGACTCACTTGACAGCTGCTATCATTCACTCTGCAGTATTTAACTTTATGGTTTCAATTGGTTTAAATGCCGCATAAAAAGTTAAAAAGTTAAAAAAAAATTCGTGGTAATTTTTTTTTAACTTTTTATCTGTTTCAATTGGTTTAAATTTTGACATTAATATTGTTGCTTATTTTATGTGTTATTATGAACGTATATAGCAAATTTAAATATGAAAATATGTAAAATAAATACTATTTAAATGTATATTAGTTAATTATGGCCAGTTTACATCTAAATCATTACGATTTTTCCCAAAATTTGTACATGACAAATTTCTGTTTACAAACAAATATTTTTGTCAGCCAAATGTTTTCCACATAAAAATTTTATCAGCTTTTGAAGCAGATAAAAAGTTTGACATTTTTATTCACCACAATTTTTAACTTTTAAACTTTTTATGCGGCATTTAAACCAATTGAAACACGCACTTACATATAAAATCTTTCCCTAATTCCCTATTCCCAGGGAATTACCAGAATAGTGCCAGGTGAAGCTACAAGAAACAGCCTTAATTAAGAAAATATTATGCGACAAAGTAGCCCTCTTGTCCATAAAAAGAATAACATGAAAAGATACTGTGTTGATTACCGCAAATCAACTGCTTTGACGAAGAAATGGATTTTCGTATATTAGAGCTTAAAACCGGATTCTGATAAGTAGCAATGTATCTGATGATAGAAAGAAGATGGCATTTTCTGCGGAAAATAACTGTTTTATTTAGTTTTTGATAACGCCGTTCGCACTGTGCAATGCGCCTGCTATATTTGAGAGATTAATAGAACAACTTCTAAGAGGCCTCAAATGGAAAACCGAATTGGAATATTTAAGTAACATCATTGTACTAGGCCTACATTTGACTTTTACGCCTAAATTTCCTAATTCGTAGTACGTTTTACGTGACTACAGGCACATCTCCTACATATAGTCTTATTTCCATATTAGAAAGTTATGACTACTCACTTCTTTTGGCTTTCAATCGACATATGACTGTTAGTGCAGTGAAATGTTGTTTCAAGCAATTGTGTGCAAACAGCACCAAAGAAGTTAGCAATAATAAATTGGCCAGCTCCAAAGGATGTTCGTCAAGTCAGAAATTGTCTAGGATTATGCTTTTACTACCGTCGTTTTGTGGCAAACTTTGCAAATGTTGCACAAAGTACATCGTCTCACCGAAAAAAGTGAACCATTTGATTGAAACATGGAACTTCAAAAGTCAATTGAAGAATTAAAAATGAAAAAATGTAGTGCTCTAATTTTGCTAGCTACACAGGAATAAGTGTAATGGTATCGCAGAAGCAAGAGGACAAAGAAAGAGCTCTTGCTGATTATAGCTGATCCCGTTACAAAGCAGAGAAAGACCTTTTTTCTATTGAAATTCTATATTTAATATTTATTTTTAAATATTAAATAAAACAGTTTTTAATAAAAAATTTAGCGCTCCTTGCGTAAACGCCGATAAAACAACAAACTCTGGAAATAGAAATATTACCTCGCTTTAAGAAAAGTGAAGCCGGAGCTGATATGCCTAAAATCAGGTGATGAGTTCACAAAATTGATGTTTGAATAAATTAAAAACTACTGTGTAACCTAAGGCAGTGTTATAAATTTCCAAAGGTATCTGCATAGGAAACAATTTGATGATAAGTAGCCAGGTGAATTACCCAGAGGGCCATGTGAATTTTAGTATGTGTTCGAATTATTGCTCGAATCAAGTTTGAAGCAAAAAATGACTGCAATAAAGAACATTTGATTAAAGATCAATTGGCTGATATGATCAAAATACAAACTTCCGTGTTGCAAAATTTTTAATGTAATGAAGCCTTGTACCATTCTCTCACATCCATGATCAGACGGAATTGTATAAGTTTAACCGGACATTTTAAGAACATCTGCGGGATTAATGTGTACTACTATTTATGTTGTGATATATCAGTGCAGTGCATGATGCGATCGACGACTGCAGTAGTTTTGTTTGGCGGAGAATCACACCTACCAAGAAATGTTTAGGTTACCAACAAATGAACCATCGCACAACATCAATATATAGTCGATCTAAGATGGCGAATTCTTATTCGTTCTTCATAAATAAGGAAGAAACAACATCTGAAAAATTCTGGGTCGGGAGGTACTGGGTGGGTTCGAATATCACTAGAGGCAGGATATTCAAAAACGGATTTCCGTCATCGATTACAACATGGTGTTATAATAAACACAACTATGATCCTCTGTTTAAGTACAGAACTCAGCGCTGACCCATCTTCCATGTCATTGTTGAGATTGACAAGGAGCTTGCAATGTTCAGATCGTATAGACTGTAAAATTGTGCGATAAGGTGAGTGAATGAAAAGGAAATATTACTTGATCTTAAAAGGACTGTAAATCTATTGGATGAATAATACTTTCTTTAAAAAAACAATATCAAAAAGCTCAGCAGTAAAAACGAAATGAGATACTAAGAATGAATTGCAGAGGGTTTGCGGAAGAAGCTTTGGTTTGATTACACAACCACAAGAGAAGAAAAAAAATATCGATAAAATTATAACAAAGTTTGGAAGCACCTTATAAAATCATCGAACGGATTAACGATTATGTACAGGAAACCCTCCAAGAACACGATTAATTCGTTCCGTGTTCTTTGAAACCGTGTTGTTCGAAACTACAAAAAAGAAAATAAAAAACGTCTCATTTTAATTTTTTTGTTATGGAATACAAAAAACAAAATACATAAAAGAGAATAACGAAAATAGTGTTGTTTGAAAAATTCGAGGGAAGGAGTATCCGTGTTCTTCGAATACCGTGTTTTTGGAGGGTTACCTGTATATTAGGTTCCACTAAGCGCCTGGAGTAAGATGAAAGTAGTCTAAATTGACATATTAACAAGTTACAACCGGAGGAAAGTGGACAGGTCTGTTCAGAACGATCAGAATGAAGGTAGAGGTATAGTGTGACAAATTTCAGTACACAGCGAAATATCACAAAGTGTTACCATCCAAAAAAAATCACAGATCCGAATCCAGCTGGAGGCTGTAATTAATTTAGTCTAAATTTGCGAAGTTGTTGCCGGATCGAGCATTCCTCAAGTGACATTCCATGTGGTTTGTGTTTAGTTACCAGGGGCGGTATGTTGTACCATCACTTCGATCGAAAAAAGTCGAAATTCGAAAAAAGTCGAATCGAAAAAGTGAAAGTTGTATCATTTTTGCTTTTCGAAAATGATACAACATACCGCCATTCGACTTTTTTCGAATTTCGATTCGAAGTGATGGTACAACATACCGCCCCAGATGGCTTACAATTGTGACACACATAAGGTATAAACAGAAGCAGAGATACAGCAGCAAGATACAACGCCTGTCAAATTTAAATACACATAAACCATAGGATGCTAACACAACCAAAATGTCACTGGCGACGACGACATTATCGCCGATTTTTTTTAGAATCTCTCCTAATTTTGTCGTGGGCGCTGCAGTACTACCAATATAAGTTTCAAATTATTATGTTGGTAAACATTTTTACGACTGTTTTTAAATGAATTTCAACCAAATCTGAAAGTTGTGCACAATGTTTTATGTAAAAAAATTTAAATAGAGTCGATAAAAAGATAAATGAAATATTTTAGGGTTAATTTGTTATTATTTTTCTTGTTTTGTCTTTTCAACGCTGACGCGCTTGTTGTGTTTACCAAAGCGACATCGCCAGCAGCCAATTGTTTTTTGTCGATGTATCTTGTCGCTGTATCTCTGGTTCTGTAGGGTCTATTTTTCAAAATATATGAAAATTCAAACCGAGCAGGCAGTGCTAAATAGTTGATTAAAGTAAAAAGTGAAATTGTGCAAAAGTGTTGTATAGTAAATTAGTAAAGGCGGTGATACATGTACAGATTTTGCCTTTAAGGCAAAAAAATTGCCTTATACAAAATTGAGAAATGTTCAATTTAAAATTTTTGCCTATAAGGCGATTCAAGATGGCCGAATTTTAACATATCAGCGCGCATAATTTGTATGCCTTAAAGGCAAAATCTGTACATGTATCACCGCCTTAATATGTTTTAAAAGAAACATTTTTTTTAACGAAAAAAAATAGTTTTAAATTGGTAAATTTGAAATTGATTCCGAAAATCCAGCACACTGAGTGCTATCCAGGAGGCGTATCCAGCACACTGAGTGCTCACTAAAAATAAAAGAATTTTTCATATAAAATTTGGTGAGGCCTCATAAAAAACAGTGAGAAACTCAGTGTGCTGGATGCGCCCATTTTCAACAATAAAATTCATAAATATTTTCTTGTATATTCGCTTCATAAATAAAATAATAAAATAAAATAAACAATTATAAATTAAATAAACAAAAATAAAATAAAAAATAATTCATTTCATTAAAAAATTACTAAATAAACATAAAAATATCACATTTCAATTTCAATTCATAACACAATTTTCTTAAACCGATTTATTGGTGAAATGAAGTAAAGCTATTGTGATCTTTATTTAAACACAGCGCTGTGCCACATTTGGTGCATTTAATAAAGGTATAACCACCACAATTAGGGAGCTTACATTGTAGTAGCTTCATCAATCATCATCCACTCTGGCCCATGATTTAGACAATCCGTTCGTACGTCTTTTACAGGTAAGGGTGCTGCGTTGGATTTTTAACGCTTTGCTTCTACGAGCACATTTAATTCTGAGGAACGGTGACCACTCGATTTTTTGGCCAACCCTGACCGACACATAGCTTCCCCGATGTCCATTCTAAATTCAGCAAGCGATACAAGTTTGCCATTGGTTTGAATAGAAGTCTCGTTTCGTTTGTATAACAGCAATTAAATGATAAAAAATCCGGTGATACCATTTTTTTGAACGAATTTTTATTGTATACCGATTAATGTTACTGTCTAGACAGTCAACACCACCCATAAATTGATTGTAAACTTTTACAATATTTGGACATGAAGTAGTTATCATACCCTGCTTTCTAATGAATTCGTCGATTGAATGTACGAGATTTTCTCCCACAAAATTCAATGTTAAATTAACGTTTTTTGTATCTTTGTAAGATACTACGACAATTTCCTGACAGTCGACTGTTGTGACGTACTCAAATGATGTTCCACGAGTTGCCTTGTTCATCTCCTTGTCACTTGGTAATTTACAGTTTGGTATGCGGTTTCTTCGAACAGTTCCTAAGCAAATCGTTAGACAATTCTACAACTAGTGGAATTGTCGAAAAATAATTATCAAATACAACTTGATAGTTTTGATGGTTCTCAACATACCGAAGCATTCCAATGACCACGTTAGCGCATGCACCTAGATTTGGTTCTGAAATATTGTGGGAAATATTGTTTTAAGTAGTGCCTAGTTTTGGTTGCGCATAATTGTTCGTCTACCGATAAATATTTCTCTGGTGGTATTTTCCTGAATGAGTTTTGGAGCGCATCAACTACTGGTCGAATTTTATAAATTCTATCAAAATTTACGTTACTTTTTGGTAGTGCATTTTTATTTCTATTAAAATGAATACATATGTTGTTTTATTTTTTTAAAACTATTTAGAGACAAAGCACTCTGTATAATTTCATTTCCTAGTTTGGGTGAATTTTTTTAAAGGATTCTCGTTTAAAATTTCTTGTGCCTTAGGATTTTTTTGGACGGCATACAAATTTGGTTCGCATGATTTTTTTCATTAAATCTTGATTGAAGAAATAATGAAAATATCTGTATAGACTGTTTAAATTTTTAATTTCGTCTGAAAGATCTTCTAAACCCGTGAATTCAATTCTCTTTTCATCGAAATTAGATTGCATTTTCTTCCAAATCAGTTTTGAATTTTCTTGCGTTAATAGAAATATTTAGAGAGTTTTCTTGTGTAACTGGTTGTTCCTCGACGAATTCTATTGGAAGGTTCCATATATTGAACAGATTATCATTTTGTTCTTCAAGTTCTTCATCTTGAAGAATAATTGAAATAGGTCCTTCTTCTTTACTCGATTTTGGCTCTCATCTCTTCAGATCTTGTTTTACAACATTAATTTCGACATCATTTTCATCGTCGTCAAAATCATCCTCGCTATCCGTTCGCTTGTTGAGATGGTCAACCTTGAGAGGTGTGATCGATTTTGTTTCCCTCGCTTTTTTTAAATGTATAATAGCCCCCTTGTAAGCTTAGAATATAATACCGTGTGGCTAGGGGCCGCAATGTGTACGAGATTATGAAGATATCGATATCCTTTCTCATACATTCATCTCTGCAAAATCTATATTACGGATTTTTTTTACTCCACACCATCAAGTCTTATATTTGGACAATTTCATTTGCCAGCTTTAGTTTGATCAAGACACTGCTATTACAGGCCTGAAGCTGTTTATTTGGTTTAATATATGTAATTAAGTCGATGGTCTAGAACTGGCCATGTCATTTATATGTAAGTGCAAGGTTGTGAGCTCTAAAAGCTTTTCAAGAATAGAAATAGAGCAGACCTTTTAATGCTTTGTCATAGCTATAGTGTTATTTGAGGACTAATAACCCACGTTTTAGCAAACATTCGCTGACAGGTGAGGTCTACTTTGTTAGATTAGTGGGTGATATACGAGATGTGGGTGTTCTATGTCAGTTTTTGCACGGTTTGACCTATAAACGGTAAGATGCAAAATTTAGTTTTACTGCGGTAAACAGAGTGCAGACCCTTACTAGCTTAAGAATTTGTTGTATATACCTCGCTTTTATACTCTGAAATTTGCCCCTAACCATCATCTCTCCAGCATCAATTATGGCCAATAATAAATTACAAGCAATAGCTGGATATTTGCTGCCCAACAAGTAGGGGTTCAATTAATTCTCGTTGAAGAAATATGGAGCGTCCATCTCCACAACCTGGAGATTTATGAGAACTGAAATAATTTATAGTCCACGAATACCTACAGGAATGAAAATTAAAAATTGAGCGCCTGTAATCTTCTGATTATTTTCTTTTTATTTCGATATGTTACGATTAATGCGAGTACATCAACTATACAGTGCAACGGCCGGAAAAACTATGTTGACTGAAGCTGCATCACCTTGGCAAACAGTATATATTTAAAACCTACCTGATAATTTTTATTTTTTTATCATGTCGAGGTCACCATTGGGGTCACCAAAATGTACCCATTAGAAGCAATACCTACTTATTAATATGAATTTTGTCTGCTCCATTTAATAATCACATCAATATATTTTGAAAAGTAACAACATTTCTTATTCAATATTTTATGGAAATAAAGCAAATTAACCTCGATCATGCAATCATAAATTGTTTTATGGTTTTAAAATGCAGACAAATTATTTTTATTAAGCCATAACTGTATTTAAGATATATATTTATTTTTATACCTCATATTTCCCGTTTCAACGAAAAAATGACGGTAAGTTTATAGTGGAAGCACAATTTTTAGATACCATAAAATTCTTAAAGCACTTCACCATAGGCTGACGTCGAAACAAGAATTTTATATAAATAGATATTTAAAAAAATTTAAACGAGTTGATTTCTTAATAAATAATTTTACAAAAAATGATTAATAAATAAAAATTATACAATATAAATTGTTATATAAATAAAATAATAATAATTCATCTATTTATGTAAAATAAAAAAATAATAATAAAAAATTTTAAACATCCTTGTTGTTTTACATTTTTTAAAGACTAGATTATAGTTACTATTTTATACACAGCATTAATAGTTACAGTTTTATATTTTAATAAATTGGTTTGATTTAAAAAATAAATTAGATAATAAATTATTAATAATATTAAAAAAATTAAATTATATTAAAAAAAGGAGTATGAGTTTTAATATTTTTTGGTATTAATATAATTTTAAAAAAATTCATTAAAATGATCATCACATTTAGCGACGAATAATGAAGTTTTGGAAACAATAATTTATGTAATTATAAAAATATAGATCAAAAGTTAACACAAGCGTTCCCATGCTGCTGCATGTCCATTAACAGAGATCGTTTATAAATTATAAAATTTAATACAAAAGTTTGTCGAGAATCACCACGACAAAATAATAAATAATATTTTAGTGTATTTAATAGTCTTATAAAGTTTTCATCAATAAATTCTTAGGATTTCAGTAGTATTGATTTTCAATTTTTAGTAGTACGTAATATTATTATTCATATAAATTTATTACTTGCAGCAGACCATTTACTAATCTAAACAAAATTATGGTTTACATTCTCAAAAAGTGATTAGAAAAAAAATGTGTCCCTATAATAAAGCAAAATCGTTTGAAATTCACTTTACTATGCAGGAATTATATAAAAGTATATTAACATATCGTATGGTCATATATAAAAAAATATTTGCTCCGAGAATTTCAAGGTAGAAAGCCCCATCTATATACCAAGAAATACCCGATTTCGAAAAAATTTACCCAAATTAAAATTGAACTAAAATACCAATAAAATTTTAAGTATATAAAATATGCTTCAATTTTTGTTTTGTAAAACAATTTTAATTTGGGCTAGTTTTAGATTTTCTTCAGTCAACAATTGACAAATTTTTCATTATAAATTAATTATTAGCAAATTAATAAACAATTAAAATAGATTTTTAAATTAACAAAAAAAAAACTATAATATAATTAACTTATAAAAACAAATTTTATTCTAATTCTGATGATTCTGATGTGGTATCTGATGATATGACGATAATTTCATTTGATTTCTGGCTCAAATGTTTATCAGGATCAAATCGGGTGGTTTCGTCAATCTACAAATTAAACATTGCGAATGAAAAATAACATTTATTGATTTTTTCATCAATATATTAGATTAAATTGGTTAAAATAACAGTTATAAATCGCCTATTAAAATTAGTTAAAGTTCCAAAGATATTTAGGGCCACGAAGTCAAGTTTCTGATCGACGTCCTAGGGTAATATGAATCGTTGGTGATTGTTTGACATGTAAATTGAATTTTAAATTTAAATATTTCAAGTTACATTTTGTTTTGTTAGATGGCATTGCCTTACTAATATGTTATACATAAATGCATGGCTTTAATAAAGACATCTCCGTAGCCTTAAAATAATAAATTTTATTTCGTTTTATTTCAGATACTAAAGATTTCGCTACATTTCAGAAGTGGAATGAGGCCAAAGTTTAATAAAATATATAGCTCTTTGTATATTAAAATCATGAGTATAATATACATTTCCACGTATACACAAACAATCACCATTTAAGGTTATGTGCAATATGTGGTCTGCAAAGCGAAAGCAAATACAGCGCGAAATAGGTGATATTGACCGAAGCTTTGCTGTGTTGCAGGCTATCCTGGCTAGATTTATCCGGGGCATCGCTGCCATCGGGATATAGTGAAATAACCGGGGGAATGGAGAGATGGTATAGCAAATCCGTCACATCGAGGAATATCGAATACGACTATATTGCAGGAGCAGTGTCAAACTTTTAAACGATGTCGGAAATTGTATACACTTATAATTATAATATAAACCTTATAATACATACACTTATAATATAAACCGTTGTATGATCTACTCCTCCATAAAGACGGTGTCTTCAAGTTAGAAGAATATGAATTTTTTGCTTTTAATTTATTGAAGCAAAAATTAAGTATACTGCCAGTTTTATAAACTTAGAATCCGAATTATGAAATGGAAATATAAACTGACACGAGTCAAAAGGGCTTTGGTGCTATTTTAGTTCAGAAACAATCAAAATATAATTGTTTTCACCCAGTGTTGTATTATAGTAAACGAACAAATGACAACGAGAGAAAGTATCATTCATTTCAAGTAGAGACTATCTATATTTGACGCTCTACAACGGTTTCATGTATATGTACACGGTACAGAATTTAAAATAATTACCAATTATAACAGACATTGCAAAAGAAAGATACTATGTAAATAACCGAAACGCCAGATGAGCTTTACACTTTTCGAATTTCAATTTCGAAATTGTGCATCGGAATAGTAAGCAAATGAAACATGTTAGCACATTAAGTCGACCATCAACAGGTTTATTCGTCCATGAATGCACACTGACTCCATCTATATTGACTATTTAGGTCTGTTTTTGACTTATTTCAATTTAAAAGTTCATCATACGAAAACAGGGAAGAACCAACAAAAAGGAAAATAATAGCAGAATCAGCGAAATTTGTTGAATCATCCAAACAAAACTATTGATGCAGCACCTTTAAATAGCTTCTATAATATACCAGATAGGTTGCAATGAAAATTCAATTTAGAATTAGAACAACAATGGGTCGATTTTAACTATGCCGAGGCCTTTTATTGGCGAAACTAATAAAAACAGTATAAGAAGCGCTATGATCTTAAGTCAGATAAGTCTATGCATGCATTGATTTTTTTTTTATTTTTGATTTCTGTTCATTCCTTTCCATTGCAAGCTCCATGTCAACCGGTACATGTAAATTCGGATTTCAACTGGCTTTTCTTTTTGTGGAAAGAGCGCTCGGACACTAAGAAGCAGCAAGATTTGTTGGAAAGAGCCAGTTTCGAACTTGTCACAGATATCAAATATCCAACAATCTTAAAAAGAACTAAAAGCACCAGTAAATTGTGTCACTACTCAATCCGATCACTAAAGAAAATAGTCTACTATAAGAGTCGCGACTAGGTTACAGAAGTCTTCGCTTAAGTATTGACAAAATAATCAACTCATTTTACCTAAAAATCAGATTTATTCAAAGCACATCACTGAAAAAACATACCTCACAATCCACGATGGCGTACAAGCAATATTAGCACAACATCAATTCGAGAGAGCAAGGTCCTCCTCGCGGTTCTGTCTGGGCGGTTCTAAATGAATCAGGCGGTTAAATGGAGACGAGCAGGCGAAATTCTGTTTATAGTTATAAACACTACATGTCAGGGCAAGTCATGAGCGCCCTAAAACCTTTTCCAAATCAGCGTCTGTTTTCAGGGTTAGGAGCAGCTGAAGCGAGTGTTTGTCTTGTACCAAGGCTCGCTATATAAATGTGTTCAAGATAGGGACCGGATGCTTTAAGATTTTTACCAGCACGTGACTCACGCATGTAACAAGCAGGTTGAACGGCAGGCTAACAACGTTCTCTCATACAAACTATTATGTTATGAACCCTAATCAAAGGCTCGGATTACCTTATCGGATGCATCACAAACTCTACCTCGGAAGTTGTACACGGACAACGCTTTAAAAATGGGAACATGGAACGTGCTAAGCAAACAATGAGTTACACATTACACGTGCTGGTACTACAAGAGCTTAGATGGGCATGAAGCACCATATCATCGACTTCCACCCTGTCAACACCCGGATATGCACGGTCAGACTGCGCACTAAGAAATTTAACATTACGGTCGTTAATGTACAGTACATGCACCCACACTCCGAAAAAATATGATAAATACATGATTGCATTTACCATAATATTATAATTGTATGTTAAATACAATTATTTAAATGATTGATTTTATCATACAATGATTGGTTTTATCATACTATGATTGATTTTATCATACTATGATATTCTTGATCATTCTTCATCATAACAATGATGATCACTCAAAAAAAAATTTTTTTTGAGTGATCATCATTGTTATGATGAAGAAAATCATGAAAAATGATCAAGAATATCATAGTATGATAAACCAACTATAGTATGATAAAATCAATCATTTAAATAATTGTGTTTAACATACAATTATAATATTATGGTAAATGCAATCATGTATTTATCATATTTTTTTTCAGAGTGCACCAAAGATAAATAAGATGACATGAAAGATCTATTCTTTGCCGTCAATAACATCAATAACACGCCTCACCACGACATTAAAATCATCGTGGGTGGCCTTAATGCAAAAAACGGTAGGAATGCAGAAAATACATCGCACATCGATCCTAACAGCCGGCATCTAACTATAGTAACGGCCAACGCCGTTACTATAGTTAGAGAATAATGAACAACTTAGTTGTATTAATTACGTTTTTCCCACATAAGAGAATCAACATAGTAACGTGGAGATCGAATGATGGAAGAATGGAAAACCAAATCGACACGTAATGGTGTTTCAGAGACTCTCCACCAGCATATCCGACGTAAGATGTTACAGAAGGGCAGACATGTAGAGCGATCATGTGCTTGTCATATTCGAAAATGAACAAAAGCATCGTGAAAAATAGTTAGCTCGCAACACTAGAAGCACTCTAGCAGAATATCGCTGCGCTAGGAAAGCATCGCCTAAATACCTTCGACAAAAGAAGCGCAATCATATGAGATCATGCATCGAAAATATCAGCTTCCAAGCGGAATTACGAAACGCAAGGGACTGTTTCTCACAAGACTTCCAGGAATCTTACAAGACTTCCACCCAATAAGTACAGTCATCAAAGACGGGAATGAAGAGCTAAGCACAAACGCGGCTGATATTATCTCAGTATGGCACACCTATGCTTACAAAATCTGCTAAATCGAAATGACGGAAATATCCCACTTAGGGCAATTACTCCCCCAGCTGGAGAGATCTTTGTCAAATATCCCACAGTGGAGGAAGTAGACGCAACTATTAGTAGATTGAAAAATGGAAAGGAACTCGGTCTCGATGGCATCCCCACAGAATTTATTAAGCTCGGAGGCGCTATTCTTGCATCAAATCTATAAGATCTCAATGTCTCTATTTGAGACCAAGAAGAGCTGCCGGAGAATTGGAAGGCCGTGCTCATATGTCCGTTGCATAAAAAAGGCGACCGTCTTAATTGTGTAAATTATCGCTATACTCTATTGAACACTGCTTACAAAGTGTTGGCTAATGTTGTGCTTGCCAGACTCATCCCTTTCGCCAAAATCATTGGCGACTATCAATATGGGTTTCGTCCCAACCAATCGCCAATGACCAGTGTTTTACCATGAGGACGATTTTGGAAAAGTGTTGGTAGTACCATACGCAGATGATCTCGTGCTTCTTGGCCAATACCTAGCGATATCAAGGACAGTTTCAGACTGCTCGATTGCTGCGCAGAAATAAAGCTATAATCGCTGCTGGACTTCGAGATTTCGCGCTCAACCAAAATTATTCCGATCAAAACATCTATCGCAGTCTTGCAAGCTCGCACTTTGTACATCATTCATAAGACCCGTGTTGGGTTTAGGAAGCGAGGACCAAGACTTCTAACGATTATAGATTGTTCTATACCTTCGAACGGAAGGTCATTCGTTCGTTCTTTGGTCCAATAGTTGCGAACAACGAATATCGGATTCGTATAAACCACGAACTTTTCGAAGGTAGCGATATCACCGGTTTCATCAAATCCAATCGAGTTAGATGGCTTGGCCACGTTGCAGATGATTAATGCAGTGTTCCCCCAGGCAGCAAAATTTCTTCATGAGATGTGAAAGCTAGGGAGAGAGTGTTAAACGGTTCACACCTATGTGGCATGCTTCCACATTAGGAAAGCGACATCAGAATTAATGCGCATATTACTGGAAGCTATGGTCAATGTCACTCCCTCTTCACCATTTTTTTAAGAGGCATTAACTACACAGGTCCATTTATAAGATATGATACTCAGACCATAATAAGCGCTAAGATAGGCTTTACGGCCCCAACCAACCCTAAATTTCATCTTAAGTTTCATTTCGGAAGAATTATTTACTACAAAATTAATGAATGATCACAAACTTAAGATAAACGTAATAAGCAGACGCCTATAAACGCTTGGACTGGTGAAAACTTTGAATGGAGGCTATTTTGCCTTTCACGCGTATGAGAATAAAGAAGATAGATTTATTAGTTATGACACGAATTTTGACTGCTTTAAAACGACGGCCCTTTAAAGGTTTCCTTTATTTTTGGAAACAGAAAATTATCACACGGGACCATACATATTGGCCAAAACTTCACAAACAAGCAATGAAGTGTCAGCAGAGTGCATTACCACAGAGTAAAAGCCATGTTTCGTCACAAATTCAGGTGTTTTTTGGATTGCTTCACCGCAAACGGTGTTGCACTCATTTCTTTCACTTTTCCACATCGGTTGTGGATGTGCTAGGGCGTCCAGTGCGCTTATCACCCTCAACGTTTTAACGGACTTCTTGAAAAAGCTTATACCACTCGTAACCCTTGTTTTACTCATAGCAGACCAAGAGCAATATTTAACATTTCTAATACATTGCCGCACTTTATTCTATTCTTATAGCAAAATGCAATTTTTTTGTTATTTTTTGAATCATTATGAGAGCTACTCAAAAGGTAAAAGCAAAAAATTTTCTATTTGCGTAGTTTCATGAAACATGAACTGATTCGGATCAGATCATCAAGAAACACAGCTATTAAAGAGTAAACGGATATTTAGCAGAAATAATCTTATTCCGAATCATCAGTTTGGCCTCCAAAATGAGCACTTATCTATTGATCAGGTACATAGAAAAATTAATATAATTGAAAAGGCGTTAGAAGAGAAAACTTATTAACTAAATATTCTCTAATTCTTGTATTTTGCGATTCCCCAACACCTAAATACTATGCACATTTCCGTAAAATCCGATTTCGTTTTGTTGTTTCAAGCTTCAACCAGCGAGCACGTAAGACCTTAAGTTGCAGCAGTTGTTGGGGCATTAGAGAGAGCGTATATCTTACGAAAGAGCGTATATCTTACGAAACCAAATGTATGGTTCAGGTTTAATCATAAAATTAGCATAATAATGATACACTAAATGACTAAAACACAGGTTTCTACTTCCTAATATGAACACAATAAAAATTCTGTTACAACACAAAATCGTGAAAATAAAGTGCAGATTAGACCAACGCGATTTAAAACTTAATCGATATAAAACTCAATAAATTGTGGTTCATTAGCGAATGATTAAATGTGAAACTGTCATCATTACATTATACTTCATAATGTCTTCTGGCTCTATTCCCTATAAGTTTTGTTTTGTGTTTGATTTTAATCTTTGCAATTTGTTCTGGGGCCGAAACACTCCCAACTTTTTCGCAGTGCGCTTTTTACGTACTACCTTACGCAGTAACCAAATCGAGGACGTACGACACAAGGTCCGATTTATGTAGAACCATCTGCACATTGCATACCTCCATGGTCGACCCATGAATTCTGCACCTCCGATACCGTAAGTTTCAAAACTCATTGCACCATCAAAGGGGAAACTACTAAATACAAAAACGAGATTTTCTTGAGATTTTCAATTTTTACTTTTATTTCAAAATTAGTCTGTTGAAACACGTATAAAATATTTTTAAAACATTGTAGGTTTTATAATATACTCGTTATAATCGATATAATCGTTAGGGGTCGAATTCTTCCTGTAGATTACAAATAAATTATAACGTTAAAAATTGCAATATATTGAATTTTTGATAGAAATATGTATATGTTTCTACTTTTGCAAGGAAAGTTTTCTCACCAAAAATATACAAGAAAGGTGTTTTTATATTGTAGCGGAAAAGTTCTACAAACATCTAAAGATAAGGGTACGCAATAGAGAAAAACGGTAGGAACGGTTGTGTAAACTGTGTAAATATTTTGATAAAATCTTCTGAGATTTTACTCTATCGTGTTACTCCATCATGTACACTTATCTAATCGGATAATACAACTAACTACTGTATGATTATAATACAAAATTTATACAATTTTAATAAACTTTATGATACTTATTTTTTGTAAGCTTGTCCTTTTTCAGTACCGTATCTGGACCGTAGTTTAAAGTCACACAGTCAAGTATAAAATGTTTAACATAATAACCTGACCTTACTGCTTGGAATCAATCAGTAGCGGCATTAGCAACATTTAACAAACCGATCGTAACAATTAAAAAAAAAATTTTTGGTTAATATAAAATTTTTTTTACTTACGTGTAGATGCAGAAATAGTTAAGATTAGTAATAGCTTCTTGGTGTTATTTTAAAATAAGCGACAGTATTTGAGAAAAGAAAACTCATGCCATTATAGAATTTTAAGTTATTTCAAAGAATTTTATTTTTTAATTTTTTTTGTATTATTAACACAAAAATATTAGAATGGTTTTTATAATTTCAAATTTATAATTTCAAAAAAATAAAAAGAATATTAAACAAAATACATATGTGTAAGTAAGGTCAATCAGATTAATCAATTTTATCACAGACTATCAAATTTTGTTTAAATTTTTAGTGATTTAGGAAATTCATTACGAATTTATTTGTTTTTCATAAAATCCTCAATCATACTACATGTTGTGGCCAAAAATAGTTTGCACAAAAAATTCGTTATTTCATGTTTAATATTTCGATATCAAAAATCATATGTTTCGTTATTTATTTTTTTTATTTGTAAATGTTAGTTAGCTTTATAAAATTATACAAAAACGCCAACAATAAAATGTTATTTCTTCAAAAATATTAATTAAAAAAAAAAAATGAATACTTTAATTTAAATGTTATACAAATTAAATATAATGCGCTTGATTTTATGATGATGTCAATAAATGGGTTTAAATTTTAGAACGGAATAGTGACAATTTTGGTATTCCAATTAGTAAACAAAGATAAACTCATTGTTTTTGATATTTCCAGTACTGTTGACGGAAATCTCAACATTTTACATAAAACTAGGTAATGATTACGTTAATAACAAAAGTAATGATATAATATAGTGCACATAACTTAAATGAAATTATGTAACAATCAATTAAAATAAAAATAGTAAATTATACCCTTTTCAAAATTCATAGTTAATTTACTATTTTTAAGATATTAATTTGTTAAATAAATATAAATCATAATGAATATATATGGTTTACATAGGTACATTAATAATATCAAAAGTCTTAATATGATAAAATAAATAAAATAATAATCTCATGTTATGTAAGGAATAAACATTCGAAAAAAGGCGCGTTACTATTTCTTCATGTACGAAGCGCACTCATCTAATATTTACATGTGGAAAATCACTGAGTATTGAAAATATTTTTTGGTTTCGTTATAAAATTTAGGGAATGTTTTAAGGTTTTTCAAGTAAGTAAAATTAAAAAATTAATTTTTTAGTTAGTTAAAAATAAATAAATAATAATGACCTGATCCCTTTCAAATCAGAATTAACTTGAAATTACCTATAAAAAATAATGGTTATAATTCTTATTACTTAAATATAAAACTAAGAAAAAAATAATAATAAAAATGGTTTAATCAGTAAATGAAAGGGATCGGGCGTACCGATTCATTCGAGTTGACAAATTATTGTTAGTGGAATCGAAACTTTTATAAATGGCATATCCGCGTAATATTTTATTATTATTGTAATGCGTGGAGTTAATATTGTTAGTATTAATAAAATTATTATTTATTGAATTATTATTTTTCGATAAATTTACCTTATTTCGAACAATTGAAGGATTTTTTTCACTTATTATATTCCAATCGCGTGGCAATGCCCATGAATGAGGTGATTTTGAATAATACAATAGACGTTCATACTCATGTACAATTTTGATTGAAGATTCTTTATTATTTTTGTCCTTGACCATTTCGGGTGTACTGTCCTTGCGTGAAAAATGACTTCGGCGCGAACGTGTTAAACCGTTCAATGGCGTTGATGTGGACACAGCTGAGGTAGATGTATTTAACGAAGCGTCTAATAGAAAAGAAAAACGTTAACATTTTATTAAATGACCGTAGTGACATGTAACAGAACAGCAAAATTTTATGCAAATTTACACGATAAATCAATCAATTTTGAAAAGATTTTACCTACACCATGTTAAAAAATTGTATTGAAGACATCTTGCAAACGAACAAAAGACCCCTCGTTTCGAATGCAAATAGCATTACTCAGCAGAATGCCTTTGGTTTTGCTAGCCTATTATGTAAACAAAAAAGATGACACAAATGGAATTTGTTTTGATTCTCGAAAATTGGATACGAGAAATATTGACGAAGTGGGTTTTTATTGAAAAGGGAGCTGGGATGAACCATAAAGAATAACTGCGAGATTGGGTGTCCTCCTTGGACAAAGAAGGAGTTCAATTGGTTGAACCGGTGTTCATGGGGAGTGAGGATGACAGTGATTCTACTGGTGCGTATGGTTTAGCACAAGGATTATTTATGTAACGGAGAACGACAGAAACTTGAGGAAAGCGATAATGCAAGAGACGGAGAAAATCGAACACGGATTCCAACGCATGATTATTTCGGTAAGCATGACTTTACGACGATGCTCTCGGATGACACCGAAGAGCAATTGTGGCGGCTACGAGTGGGTGTGATAGTGAGATAACATGACCGACTGCCGGCCCGAATAAAGTGAGACTGGTGAAGTGGTCCACTTGGGATCGGATGGGAACCCGATGAATAGGACATTGAAAAGTATCTGGAGAAGATACCGACTAAGACGAGTGGCGACTGTGCGGATGGTACGCCAGTTAACTCTAGGGCAGCAACGGTAAACGAAAGCAGTGACTGGCGATTGAACGCTAGCCCATTTCCCAAAATAAATTGCTGTTTGGATAGCATTTTTATAAGTCAAAAAGTAGAACTACCACCCAATACAGTAACTCAAAAATATTTTCTTTTAACGAGTAACTTAGCAAAGTAACATACTTTGCTAAGCACTTCTTTCGTTTAAAGATTTCACACTTTCATTGATGCGTAAACTCTAGACAATTAACCGCTCCTCCTTCTGACAAGAAGCCAAATAAGATACTTCAGATGCGGGAAGTCTGATCACTAAGTCCGAGAATGTCCTAGTACGAGGTCACAAAAATGTATACTAACCCAAGCTACGGATGTTTAACGTTGTTTCCGCATTCTCTTGCTTAACGCGTCTGACAATACGTAAAGAAGAATTTTGCAACAAAAAAGTCGATAGCAAAAAAAGAAGAAAACGCCATATTTTCACGGAAGAAAACTTCGGAAAAGTCACACGATTGCTCGTGTATGAGCCCTATTACCAATTTTGATTTTTGGCATCAATCACGTTGCTCACTGAATTTTGAAAAGGACTGTGCTTTATAGCGAAATACGCCATAACGCATTGATTATCTAATTATTAATGATACAAGATAAAGTTTAAAATAAAATAAATACATACCATTTTCAACAATAAAGACATCATCGTCCGCCTCTAAATTGTTGTTTGTAACACTTTGGCCCTGGCTCAATAGGTCCAAATTGATCCCACTGTCAACAAACGGCGATGAAGAGATTAATTGGTGTGATTGTGGAATCATAGACGGAGCATATGGATTTAAGGGTGTTGAAACTTGAGAAGATTCAAAGCTAACACCAGCCTCGAATTCGTTACTGCTGAAATAATCGTCTAGAACTAATTTGGCAATCTACGGAAAATAAAATCATGTTATAAGAAGGTTGTTATATAGGCACTAAAAAAAGTAAAATTTATATTTTTACTTACACGAACTAAATCTAAACAATCCCCCGTAATTTTTATATTAAACTGGCCAACATTAACTGTATGTTTATATTCACCAAGTGACGCATCATTTGTTGAATAGCTGTGTAACAGCATGTTTTGCCCACTATTTCGATTCATTTTAACACCCGAATTTATCGTGTTTGGCACAAAACTATTTAAACCACTGCCACTTGATCCTGATGAAATCATGGCACCAACACTATGTCGATTTGTCCTCGGAGCTGTCTCATCTGATGCAGATGACGCCAGAGAACTACATGATCCACCCTGCGATGCTTCTAAGCGCACCGGTGATGCATTGCGACGTATAGTTTCTTCGATTAATTGTTTCGCGTAACTGTAAAATTTTATTTTATTTTACTAAAATAATTTACAATATAAATAATATTAAAAAATTTACGTACTTTATTTTATCTTCATTCGGTCCAGTTATTTGTACGAGTCGCTCTTTAGCACCCGGATTCACTGAAAATTGATATCATTATTCGTTAGTCCAACTCATGACGATGAAAAGCAGAAAATTAGTATTATTAACCACACGGAATCGTGCTAGGGTTATACAATGATTAAAGCAAGATGTCGTTTATCTAAATAGCGTTAGCACAATCAAATAAAGTAAAGTATTTAATAAAATGTTTGAAAATTATATAATTGTTAAATAGTAAGTCCTACAAAACGGCGATAAATGTCATAAACTGTGTGACGAAGGCCCGATACACCCGTCCGGTTTTCTTTTCCAAATTTCAAATATAAGAAACATTGTAGATAAACCTCAGGACCAATCCAATATGTAAAGCAATATATTTAAATATTTTTTTTTCTCGCCTAAATGAGCGATGAGCTATGTCTCTATCCCCCAGATTTAGTACCTTCATAACTACCACATCTTCGTTATAAATAACAATCCGTGATTGTATTAGAAACACGTTTTCATGAAATATCAAATCGCTTTTAGCATCTACCACGATTGAATTATAAAAAAAAAAAAAATTAAGAGCTTGAAAATTAACTATCAAACTCAAAATTGACTTTTTTGTCAAGATATTAACCCATAAAGTGGCTCTAGTGGTCAATAGGATCACTTGGCGTAGAAAAATTGTATTCCAATTCCTACAAAAACTTGGAATAAAACTATTCTGGTTGGAATGAAATTTAACGCATTGTTGTCTCTATTTTATTTGTGCATACGGATCCGCAGATTGGCTGTGCCAAAGTACTATTATGTAATTTCAAACAATAACATCTTGCGAACCCATTATTTCAAGTTAAGAGATTGAGATTCTACAATTTTAAATTTTAAAAAACTTGTTTGTAATGTTGCAATGAGGTACACGCTACACAGGGGTCGGGAAAGTAGCTTTGTTTAATGGCGTGCGATAATTAAGTTGAGGAAAATATTCAATGAACTTGGAATTTTTGGTCCTAAAGAGCAGTGATGAATAAAGAAACATTTTAATTCAAGTAGGATAATTTCGCCATGTTGACTAATCAAATTAGGTATATTAAATAATTCATTAAAATTTAATTACAAAATCATAATTCTGTTTACTTTTCTGGTGGTAGAATGCTCTTCACAAATTGCACCCAAAGATAATGATTCGCATATTTTTTGATAAATAACCCCCGCTCTGTAACAATTGTAATAATCATGTTTCACGGTAAGCAAAGCAGTATTTTTTTTTCTTTGCTAGTGACACACATCAAAAGTTCAAATGACTCAACAGAAACAAATTCTAACACCAACACACAAAAAAAGCCATTGGCAATAAATGATTGAGTCACATTATTTAAATACAATGAGACGTTTTTACTGTTGCATTTTCATAAAAGGTAACAAAAAAAAACTTAAGAGAAATTAAAAATTTAGTAAGGTTACATAACATACATAGAAATAATTAGGTGTTAACACATTGACCATTAAAACAATCAAAAATTAAAAATTGCATGTTATCTAGGCAATATTGTTATATTAATATAGAGTGATGTCAGGACCAAAACAAACAATTTGAGTGCGAACGCAAAATAAAAGATTAAAATTCGCTAAATAGCTTATTAACTAGCTGGAAAGCTAAATAATAAAAATAATTTTAAAATAAATGAAAACAAAACTTCATTCATAAACGTGCCGTGCGAAGATTATTTTTGACATTGCAAAAATATTTATTTTTACCTCTCTGGAACGAAATTATCGTCTCACTTAATTCTTCAATCATATGAACGCGGCGACCTTTGATTCCCATAACTAAGATAAATTATTAATTTCGTTTTTATTTTTATATTTAATTTTATTTAAATATAAAAATTAAATAAAAATAAATTTAATAAAGTAAATATGGTTACTTTATATAGAACTAACCTTTTCCCGAATCCGCATTTCGAATTACAACTTCATCCTTTGAATAATTTTTACCAGGTATTTTGGTGGGCTTTGGAAATTTTCCAGAAGTTCGAATCACCTCACCTGGTCCTAATAACAGAGAATTAGTTTGTCCCAAAGTGTTATTACCTGGGGGGGAGGTGCTAAGCATTGACATGTCATTTAACGTGTTCGCCAAATTTGTCGTCTCGGGCTAAAAATAAAAATAAATTTAAAAATTACGAAACATTAAACTAATTAATATTCACCTCCACGTTTGTTGCCTTATGTTTGTAGTAAGAATTTATCCCATCCGAAATTTGCCATGATTTAGCACGCAACTCAATTAATTCAAGTAAATTTAATCGAGTCATTATATTCAGCCTTTCATCTTGCGAGGCATTACGAAAAGTAACGAAGGCTCGATCTAGTGTATCTTTAGAAAACATTTCCAATTGCGGACCAAGCATTCGCAAATTAGATAATAGAAAGGTCATTCCTTCCTGGTCATTTAATCCGTTGGATAAAGTGTTTGCAACACTTTCTACTAGTGCTATCAATTCTTCAACTGAAAAAAATTAAGATTAGATAAATAAATAAAAAGTTTATTGAAGATTGGAGGGAGCATCACGGATTTCATCTAGCTCCATAAACTTCGATAACTACAAATTTTGACATTTGTGCATCATTCGCGATAATTTATTCGTTTTATTTTGCTAGCTTAACTTGGTTTAATTTTGCTAGAATTATGATTATATAACAACCATTATAAAATTATTGTTCGAAAACATAAGTTTTATAAAGCTAATGACTAATTAGTGATTTTTTGTGAAGAAATAATTCTGGTTGATTCAGTCGGCATTTCAAGTTAAGTTAGTTGTAACATGATAGCTCTAGCGGCACTTTTCCAACTTTTACAATCGTCAATAAGGAAATCAACTTACTTGATTCACTTCTATAGCAACTTTCGTGTGGACAACATTTAAAGTACAGAAATATAATTTCCGAATTTTGAGTTTTAAAAGTGATAAAATAAACAGTGAACAACTAATATTTAATAATTAATAGCTAATTTTGTGAAACAAGTGAAAGAAAAAACATAAAAACTGATAAGAAATAGTGAATAAATGGGAGACCTACCGATACCAGACGATACTCTAGGAAAAATGGAAATATATCAAGAAAAAATATAAAGACCAACAAAAACAGATACAATAATCGAGTGACATCGGTCCATATTGTTATAATAGGAAAAAGAGATAGAAGGCATAGTGATCAACGAAAAATTAAATTCACTCAATTTTGGGAAAATTTTATAAGTTAGACAGTTTGGCAAAAATAAAGTGAAGGTAAAACACCAGAGAATTAGACACTGCAAATAAAACATTAAATAGCGTAGACTTAGAAAGAATACATCACTACTCATCTTATGTACCAAATATGATGCTTGAAACAATATGCTCCATTATCAAAATTGCCGAAAATGTAGAGATGGACGTAATACAAAAAAAATTTTCAAATATAAAAATAACTAATACATATTGAAAGAATTGAACGGTTGAAAAAACGTGGAACTAACAACAGCAACAAAAATAACATTCCGTTCAACAACTTTATCTCATAAAATTTTCATTCATGAGGCAAATAGAAGGGTAACCTATTACATACCAAATCCGTTGTTATGTAAAAAATGCTTATTAAAAACATTGTAAGGCGAAGCAAAAAATGCACTAACTGTGCAAAACGGGATCATACTAAAACGGATTGTAAAAACGACACCAAATGTTACTATTTTGGGGAAAACCATGGTTTGTTGGAAAACAAACAATTTCCTGTGAGGAATTTAAATACCAAAAAAAAAATCAAATACAAGATGACTACAAAAAGGATATCATGCGAAGAAGCTCGAAATATGGTAAAACCACGAATACCAAATGATTTCAATCTGCAACAAGAAACTTTCCTCCATGTAAACAACAACAAAATCAAAGAACTGGGAACAATTAACAACGAGATGTTATAAATCGAAACAAAATTATTAAAGGGAAATCAAACATTAAAAGATGAAATCAACGAAATAAAAAATAACAATAGGTTAGGTTAGGTTATAGTGGCTGCTATCGCACACTTAGGCCAGTAGTGGCCCATTGTGATACCACAGGATCCTATCTCCCCTTTACTCCAGCTGAAACCATCCAGAGCTACTTATGTAGCGTAAAATATCTCGCATTCTACAGCCCGCGAGTTCCGAAAGGCTGTCCATACTGTACACACCTAAATACTTATGCCTTCTGCATGATAGTGCCGGACACGAGCATAGGAAGTGATCTAACGTCTCTTCCTCCTCTTCGTCCAAACAACTTCTACAAAAATCATTCGTCTGTAGACCCAGCCTTCTTGCATGTTCCCCAAAAAGGCAGTGTCCTGTCAGTATCCCTACGACCAATCCTAACTCTCGTTTTCCCAGGGATACTAGTGCCTTGGAGCGCCGCAAGTTCAGTTTTGGCCAAACCTGTTTTGCTACCCTGCACGTGAGAGTGTTGGTCCACCTTCTCATCTGTCAAGGAGATTGCCTTCTTACTGAGCGCCAATTTGAGCGCTGCTATAGTCCTCCTCAGATCTGCCCTTCCCGGCTGCATCTGGAGAGTCGTGCCGTACCTAGCTAGTTCATCTGCAGTGCATTTTCCCGTGACGCCCGAGTGACCAGGGACCCAGATTATCTGGATGCTGAAATACTCGCTCATCTCGTTAAGAGATGATCGGCAATCCAGCGCCACCCGTGGCTTCAGACAAACCGCCTCCAGCGACCTGACCGCATAAATTGCGATATCCCTCACGGATACCACGTTATGCTTCAACCATGTCACGACTTCGCCTATCGCCACCACTTCAGCCTGGTACACGCTGCAGTAGTCAGGGAGACGAACGGAAATATTATAAAAATAACAATAGAAACAACAAAAATTAATAGAAAAATATAAACAACAGCTCAATACTTATGTAAGTTATGAAAATTCTTGAACGAATTCACAACTTCGATTAAATTGTAACAACAACAAACAAACAATTCCAAAAATTAAATAGCACAGATGAATAATTTTTTAAATATCGTGCAGATAAATATAAGAAGTTAAAACAAAACAAAGACGAGTTGGATCAATATATTAATAAAGAAAAAATAGACGTCACATTTATAAGTCAAACATGGGCCAGCGAAAACCACAATAAATAATGGCGAATAAATATATGCAAGAATTTAGTCAAATGTTAAATTTAAACATGAACACAAACAAAACGTAATTCATCATTATTTAGAAAAGGACAGGTGAATCGATAAAAATAAAAATTAACAACACAGATATACAACAAAGCAACTATCTAGATAATATTAGGATTCAACATAGACACAAAATTAAATTTCCATTCAAATCATAAACAGTTGAAAAACAGATGTATCCTCGCCACAAACATAATATACATTTTTCGGTAGAAAAAAGAGGTGCTCATCCCTCAACAATATTAAATCTACACAAAAGCCTCACAGACAGCAGAATAAGATACTGCTTGATCATAACATCAAGCAAAATAAATATGGAAATACTGCAAAAATATAATAAATACGGGGATTAGGACACATCTGGTATTAACAATCAGTACACAGCAGTAATAGCAGAAGCAGGACATCTACCTATTAATCTAAAAATTACGATATAACAACACAACACTAGACCGTAAACTAAGAAGTAACAAATAATGGAACATCAAAGAAAACATACACAAAATACAAAGATTTATTTGATAAAATACCAATTAAAGAACCAGATGAAATAAATGCCTGACGAAAAAATACAAGATTAAAATACAAAGAACACACAACTGAAACAAATAACAAATTACATAAAAAAACACAGCTCCCAAGCTATATCATATACAGATGAATAAATAAAAAAAAAATTAATAGGTATATACAACAGTTTTACCTACAGTTACAACATAACAGAACCACTCCCGATCACATCGATTGGGAGTTGCCTTTGAGTTTCAAGTCAATCGGATTTGCTTTTTCATTTTATCTGAATTTAAATTTTATAAAATTATTTTATGAACCGTTCATTTTATATCTTCAACGCAAAAATGTCATGGTTGATCTCCTGTAATGTGTGGATCTGTGCGGGGTTACCACCAAGTAGAAACATAAAATTTCCGTTTGAGAATAAGATGAGATTTGGCAAGTAGCAGTGCAATTGTTAAGGGAAAAATAATGAAGAAGCAAACCCACAGAAAACGAAACGGCATATGCATTTGGTTTCTATGGGCCGCACATTTTATTATAAATGAGCTCTAATGCTCAAAATGATGTGTGGTGTGGTTCACAAAATGTCTGTAAAAAATAAAGAAATATTCAAATTTCAAGAGAATTGAATTGAAGCAATAGCGATATTAGAAGCAATCAAGATAGCAAACCATAAGAATATAAAAGAAATAGCAATCTCACATTCGTTATCAGCGTGCATATCAATAAACAATTGCACTTGAATCTCGATTATCCGGGATCCGATTATCCGTGAACCTCTATTATACCGTAGACAGACACAAACTAGATAACTTCGTTATCTAGATTATTAAGTTATTTCTGCCTGTCTGTCTGTACACGATTTTTTCAAAACAGAATTATTAAGTTTTCATAACTTGATAAATGCAGTCTATCCTGATAAATTAGGCACACTCGTAAAAATCGGGTTACTGTCTGTCACCACAATTTGTTTATCACGATTTTTATAATTTTATTTTCAATCTAGATAACTGAAAATCGCGATAAATTTTGTGTCTGTCTACGGTATTAGGGTTGATTTATATTATCCGTTTGTTTCAGATCCGTGAAGTCTTGTCAGACAAAAAAAAACATTGTTACATATGTTTTCTATATGAGTATTTATATTATCCGTTCCGTTCAGATCCTTTACGTACCGTATCAGAAAAATATTGTTGAAAAGATTGTTTTACCTGGGGCGGTATGTTGTACCATCACTTCGAATCGAAATTCGAAAAAAGTCGAATGGCGGTATGTTGTATCATTTTCGAAAAGCAAAAAGGATACAACTTTCACTTTTTTGATTCGACTTTTTTCGATTTCGATTCGAAGTACGGGCGGTACAACATACCGCCCCTGATGTCTGAACGCGAAAAATACGAAAGAATAGCGAGGAAAGTGGAATTTATATATATTCCAGCAACAACAATCAAAACAAAATTAAATTGCTACTAAAACATTTTTGGATTTTTTGTTATCGTTTAGTCTATACTACTTGTCTATACGTAACCAAAGATACGGATAGATCATGTGTGAAACAAATTAATATTATTTGTTTATATTCTCGTCATGCCAATCGTATGCTAATGTTTGTCGCCACTAAACTTTTCTTATATGCTCTTTTAAATTATCCCATATATTTTATAGTTGTTTTAGTCTAATAAACTATAAAATATTATAAAAATTGTTAAAGTAAAATAAAGGAAGAAACATACGAGTATATACCTGGATTATATATCTGAAGAACTGAGCAATAAAACATGTGTTCATATTTTCTGTTGAATTCATTTTAAATGTTATTCTTGTTATTTAACGTTTATACAGGGTGTTTGGTGTGTGGAACGGTAAAATTTTTAAATTTTTTGAAATCCTATGGAACAGATTTCCAAAGTGTCACGGTAATTGATGATATTTTAAGCTTCTTTTAAATTACCCAAAATCTCGCCTTTAAATGGTCATAACTTTTTTGTTTGTAGTCGTAAATGTGGCGGACAGGGTTTTTGTCAAAAACTTGTATTATTCTTTCATCGACGAAAACAATTTGGATTTTTATAAGTTATGTTTTACTTTATACGTAACCAAAAAATACGAATATGAACTATAATCATACGAAGAAAATATCTGAATTGAAACTTACGGATAGTATAAATTGATGATGTCTGAATACGGTACGGGCAGGATCTGAACGGAACGGATAATATAAATCGGCCTTTATCCGGGATTTTTCGTACGCATCCGATTTTTTGAGTCTTTTGGTTAACCGGGATTTCATCCGATTAACCGGGATTTTACATTTTCCGTTGGCGGAAAGCCAACGACAGACCAAATTAAACGAATTTTTCGGTAAAATTTAAATTTTGTCAATGCCGAAGCTGATGAAAGCTAATTTTTTGTGATAGTACTTCTAGTTTTTTATCGTTTCAAGCAGAATTTATAAATGAAATAGTATTTACGTACATATGTATATAAATTCGTAATTACATTATTTTTATTTTATGTTACATATTTTTATAATAATGTGATTAACTTGATTTTGATATTTATTATTAAAATATAAATTTTAATAATATCCCGGATAATCGAGATCCAAGTGTATTCAAGCAAAATTCACACAAAATATTTCGAAAGGCAGATACACAAGCAATCAATAAAACACAATATGAACATACAAATACTATGGATTCCTAGCCATAAAGGAATCTATGGGAACGATGAAGCGGATGCCGCCGCCAAACAAGGAACAAATATAATCGCTACAAAAACACAAGTGGAAGATAATATTAATATGATGAAAAACTGATGTATGAAAAATGGAACACCGAATTCCTGAATAAAACATTAACAAAAGGGCTACAACGCAGGAGGAACATTAAAGAGGATAGTTGTGAAGAAACCATGGATTCAGAAATATAATTCAAGCAGCGGTACTATAAAAAGATTGACAAGACTGAGGACAAATCATACTTTTGACACATAAGACCTTAAATTAATAAAAATGTGGAAGTTGACAAATCATATGAGAAGACGGATATAACATCAGAACAAAATTTAAAACAATAGTGAACAGAAAAGTGGAAGATATCTTAGCGGACAATAAAAAAGAAGAATACGCCGAATTGATTGCTTTTCTAAGGAGGAAATTTAAGAAAGGATGACGATTTATATCGAGGGAAATGGAACATTATCTTCATAAAGAATAAGTAGAAATTACTTCATCTAAACAGTATTGGGACTAAAATATCAACAAATAAAACATAAAAAATATTAGGTTAATTGGATACTTCCATATCCCTTTTCCGGCCAGTAAAAATTTTTTTGGTTCAATTTAAGTACCCCGTACAAAAATGTGTATATAAAAAAACTTAGTTTGTAACGGCGTTGTTTTTTTCATGGTTCTCTTTCGTACACGATTTTTACTAACACAATTGTGCTCGCGGGTTATAATTACATATTCTATTTTATTAAAGATTATGGTTATTTACTTACACATTTGTGTATTTGTTAAAATTTGACTTAAATTGAAGCAAAAAAAAATGTGTTCTGCCCGGAAAAGGAATATGTATGAAATGTAAAATAACCATGTAACCGAACTATAAATTTTGGTGATGTGAACGGTAACGTTCAAGTCAAATAAATAATGCTGGGGCGGTATGTTGTGCCATCACTTCGAATCGAAATTCGAAAAAAGTTGAATGGCGGTATGTTGTATCATTTTCGAAAAGCAAAAATGATACTACTTTCACTTTTTCGTTTCGATTTTTTTCGAACAGACGTCCGAAATTTACGCTGGAAATACGCATGCGAAAACGGAAGTTAACTACATGAGCGTAGATTTGGTAGAGTTTGCAATACGCAATATACAATTTGTTCTGAATTTCTGTCAAAACTTTGAAAAGCCGTCGTGTAATTAGTATTAATTCATGAATTATTTTTGTAGTGGTCACTGATCTATATACATGGATACGACATCAATGTCAGAAATCATATAAAACAACAGGAAAAAATGGAAGCAGTTTTTTTTATAGTCATATCGCTCGTTTATATACACCTCTTGCTTTAAAAAATATTTCCGAAAGATAGGACCGTACCGAGGATAGATTTAATATCGAAATTTTCTTAAATTGGTTTTTTATTATTATAGTCAATGAACAAATAATAATATTCAATTAATTTAAATTATAAATCACTTTTAATTAATTTAATTCATGTGGTATCGCTTTTGTATGCAAATTTCTTCTTGCGATTTCCCTTGATATTTCAAATCCGGCCTGCAAATATTTCGAATAAAAAAGAGTTCGTGTCGTCAAAACGTCAAAAACTCATAGGCCCACGAAGCTACACACGATTTTGGTTTCTGGTTTCAAACTAAGTCGCAATAGATTTTAATTTTTAATTTAAACCCTTATTTTATATTAAAACGTCAATTTTTTGTCTTGTTTTATTCTGTTCTCTTGAAAATAAAATTTAAACAAAACTCTACATCTCAAAAATCCCCTTAATTTTTTTTATTTTCATTTCTATTTTTTCATTTCGGATTCACCGAAAAATTTAATGTCGCAATTAAAATGGATTTTCTAGGTAAAAGGGGAAAGAAAGGAAGGTGAAGCCGGTCTTATGAGACTACATGTAGCACGGCTGAACCAGTTTTCTGTTTAATTTGATTTTCGAAAATTCGGAATTCAAAAAAAGCCAAAGAACTGTCTTTGTCACAAACGTAGAACTATTTTTGCTCTACCATATAGTTTTTGTCATGTCGTATCCATCAGTGAGTGTAGTCAACGTAGGGAATTGGGAAAAGAATTTGCTTATACATACATTCTAATTAAATAGTTTTTTTTCTGGCATACTAAGGTAGTGATAATTTTTTTGAAAACAAAATAAAATTGGGAAAAACTTTCCTTGGGCCGAATTTTGGTCAAAAAATGGGACTAAAAGTTGAGATTTAAGGCGACGATACATGTACAGATTTTGCCTTTAAGTATATTTGCTTTAAGCCATAAAAATTATGCGCGCTGATTGGCTAAAAGCCGACCATCTTGAATCGCCTTATAGGCAAAAATTTTAAATTGAAAATTTCTCAATTTTGTATAAGGCATATTTTTTTGCCTTAAAGGCAAAATCTGTACATGTATCACCGCCTTTACAGTTCTTTTATTTACGTACTAGACCTAAAACATTAAATCATATAATTGTTTGATACAAACAGTAAAAAAATTCAATATTTACGCCTAGTACGTATGTGAAACAAAAGTAAAACTCAAGTTTTATTTTCTTTTTTCGACCAAAATTGGGCCCCTGGTAATTTCGCTATGGAAAAATTATTCCCAATTTACAAATATTTACATCACTCTTTTTTTCTCAGTAGACCAGAAGAAACTGATTTATGGATGACAGCTATGTAAAATCTTTCCATAGTTCCCTATTCCCAGGGAATTACCAGAATAGGGCCACTGTTTCCAGCATAAATTATATAAAAAAAAACTTACTTGATTGAACCTCATATTGGGGTGCAAGTCCATGCGATTGCCTAGTTTTTAAAGGCCTTGGTGTTTCAATATTCTTTATCACTCGACCTACTTGAGACATCGTATTTTTTGTTTTGTATTTGTTGAAACTTTATTTTTAAATTTCTAATTAAAATTAATTAACATAGCCCGGTCTCGAAAAAAATGTAATTAATAGTAAACTTTGTCGCACCTCCCCCTGAAACGAAAATAAAATTAATTAATAATTAAATAATTTAATTTTTTTTATATATATACCTATATATAATATAGGTATATCTTTTGCTGAGGTCTAGATCATTCGTTCGATCCACACGATCTATATGGGTTTATTTTATTGAGTACAATTATATGTGTCTATCGAATCCGATTGAAAAAACAAACCACTTGAACACACAATATTAGAAGCCTCAAAAAGAATTTAATCATATTGAAGCTCCCAAAATGGTGTGCACTCGTTGTCTTCAACCGAAAGTGAATATATTTAATTATTGACGCATTTTTTTGACTCTAAAGCCAACAAAATGCTAAATTATAAAGCAGATTTCTCGTTATCGTACTTTCCACTAGATGTCAAAATATATTTTCTTCATTCCGATTTGGAATTCCGAATTTCTTTGTTTTTGTATAATGTGAATAGTATATAAATTTGTATAAAGCGTTTAATATAATTATTTTTACAATATAATTGTTGTATAATATGTATACACATAATATTATAAAATTATTTAATAGAATTTTAATTGATTTTTCCAGCGCTAAATTTACCCATGAAAAAAACTAAAGCACAAAAAATGTATTTCTCAATAAAATACGAAGTATGTATCCTAGATACAAATATGCTGTGCACTATTCTAAGGTGCGAAAGGTAATTTATAAATTTACATTAACTCTCTTTTAAAACTATACGAATTGGATTAAAAGCGCATCCCCAATAGAAAACTTATGGCTTTTGCCTTACAATAAAGTATGAAAAATATTTTGAGATTTTTTTTTGCTCGATAGATTGGTTATGGGAAAAGATATCAAACTTTTAATTTTTGCCTTATGACAAAGTACAATGAAGTTAACAGACCTCTCACAATAGAAAATATTTCCTTTTACCTTACAAGCTTGTTGGAAAATAAAACTTATACTTAGATATTTCTGTTTCGTTTTTACCTTAAGGAAAAAGTTAATAAACTCTTAAACTAACAGGTTAGAGCAAAAAAATATTATTAATAGCTATTGTGAGGACCTCTGTAACCGCGTTTTGAATTTTATTCAAATTACTTTAAAACCTACTTGTTAAAATCCCGATATCGCTAAAATCTTAAAATCTTGCCAAAAATTGAGATTTTTTAAGGCATACATATTATAATACTTTTTATCTAAATTTTTATTTGGAAATCGGCCATTTCTTGATTCATCTTGGTCAAATTATGGGATGTGATTTGCATTTCAAAAGGATTTTCAAGAATTTTTGGAATTTGGCTATGCTCATTGAAATTTGGCTATACCAACTAATATTTATTAAATTTGGTACGCAGAATTGGATTTGAATTCTTACTTGGATTTTGAACGGTTCTGGAGTGCAGTCTTATTGAATATAACTAGGCCTTTGATATGTAGCTCTGGATTGGGATTTTGACGTGAATTTCACATGAAGTGCTGGAATTAGACCATTATAAATGAAACTTAGCCATTTCTTAACCGATCATGGTCAAATTTCAATTCTGGATCTGGATTGGCATTCTTACGTCATTTTTGGCTGAATTTAAGGAATTTCGCATTGCTTAATTGAACTAGTACTATTAGCGGCACAAATAAGATTTGAGGTTTTTATAACTTAACCTTTATTCAGAGAAATTAGTAAAATGTATTTTATTCAAAGTATTGTCCATCGTTAACTACGATTTTTTCCCATTGTTTAGGCAGCAGACGGATTCCGTGCCGGTTTGAGGCGATCCAAGAATCGGTCCAATTTAAGGCTTCGTTGTAAGGAGTTAAGTGCTGCTCGCCGGTCCATGGATCATCGACCGGAACAAGTGATAGTCGGAAGAAGTAATGTCTGGTCAATACGGCGGGTGGAGTAGGTCATCCTATTGAAGCGCCTCCGAAGATTCCTAGACGACATGTGGCAGTGTTGTCATACTGATCACTTTGTCATGTCTTTTCGCCATGTGGTGGGCGTTTGATCTTCAAGGCTCGGCTTAATTGAATCAATTGTTGGTGATAACGTTCTCAAGTGATGGTTTCGTTAGGCTGGAGTTTCTCATATTAAATCACTTCGAACTGGTCCCACCAGATCCACAACATTAGCTTCTTGCCATTACAATGCCATTTTTTGACGTTTGAAGTTGGTGCATGACCGCGCTCACCCCGCGATTTTCTGCGCTTTGGATTGTCGTAGATGATCTACATTTTATCCCTGTCACGATTCGATGAAAAAAAAACCTTTCTGATTTTGCCTTTGGAGCAGTCGTCCGAAAAGGGCGTTCGACGTCTCTTGGCTTGGATGGAAATAGGCCCACTGGCCAGTAAATAGAACAAAATCAATGAGCTGAATTCGGTGTCACGCTAATATGAAAATTCAGGGAGAATTTAGTAGTGATATAATAACCATTAATAAGTTAAATAAGTAGGCTGCATAATAAGTACCCATGTTAAACGACTGATAAAGGCTACTGACACAAAATTTGAATACCATCGATAAACGTCATCTATAGAACAACATCTGTCAAAACTTGAGACTGATTTATCGAAGTTTTGTTTTGATAAGATAAGGTATCAAGGTCGCGCTGAGATAAATTTTAACGCGGTCTCCACAAGTCTCCACTAAATTACAGATAAATTTATAAGCTAAAAAGTGTATGTAGAGATAAATTTTGACGTTTGTTTTATTTCTCCTACAACAAACAAAAATATAGCTCAATCGACTATTTAATAAGTATTTTTATAAACATTTAAAATTAAAAGTTAAAATTTTAGTTTTGGCTTCCTTTTTCCACTTTCTAAATTTTCTGTATCCACTTCTTCGTAGCTTTCATAATCTATAGAATTATTTACTTCATCCATTTAAAAAAAAAATATTTTTCACGTTGTTGTCAAAATTTATCTCAATTTTATCGTTCTAGGCAGATAAATTGCTGCGAAAGCGTTTGTAGATATTTCACTAGCGCAGTCTATATGTGAATGAGATAACTACAAACTTTTAACGTCAGCTGCGTACCGCATCTGAGAAATCACGAGCTAAATATTTTTTTTGATATTTCGCTAGCTAAATTTTACGTCAAATTTGTACGTTAAATTTATCTTAGCGCGAGCTGGATACCGACCTATAGGTGGTGAAAGTGGACAAGTTTGTTTTTGTTTACAACCACAGAAAAAAAGCAAATGCGATAAATGATTCGATTCCTTTTTTGAATTAGAGGACGTGTGAGGGAACCAAAGTGAAATTACATGCCGTTTATAAGGACGCGATGCCTTAGGTGACTACCATCAGATATTAATCAATGAATTCAAGCATGACCGAACATCCTTTTTTGATGAAGACAGTGTTATGTACACTGGAGGTAGTTTTGAGATAACATGAAAGAAAAAGTTTGCAATGCTATAACTTTTTACTCTCTATAAATATTTTAACGAAATAAACGATTTTTATGGATTTTAAATTATCTTTTACATAAGATAAATAAAGATTCATTTGGAAATCTGGTTTTGAATATATTAAACCCTTGAAATTGTATCTATATCAAGTGCATGATGAGTGTATGAGTGTACTTATTAAAAATGAAATTACATAGTTCTATCTAACTTGCATCAGCTTTTTCCTCTTTACCAACAAACTAAATTTGTGGTAGGGATTTTGTGTTGTTAGTTTTTCAACAAAAATTCTTTTGATTGTCGTGTTGTTACACACTACCACAAAGATAATAGAAACAAAACAAATATGAAACAATATAAAAATGTACGTTAAGATGAATATTTTTAATTTAAATTTGTGTTTTTTTTGCTACGTATACATACATTGAAAAGTAACAACAGTGACGATTATTAGTGCAACCACTTGTCGATGATGTGTCATAAGGACTACAAGTGTGGGACGGCAATTTTTATGAGGAAAATTTTTTGTAGATATTTTTGGTTTAAGCCTGTATTTTAATTGACAATTTAGTTTGTTCTATTTTCATTCTTTTTTACTGTTTTTATCTTCAAGGTGTGAAGTTTAATAAAAATTAAGGAATTTCATATTTATTTAATTATTAATCTCTCAAAACCCAAAATATCACGAAAATATTGCATTCAGCCCATAGAGAATTCTACAACTGAGAAAAATTTTCAATTGAGATATCTCAAATGTAGGCCTACATCAGCTGAGTATACCCAATGTTTAAACGTAAAAACCATATTAAGCTTTTCGATCTTGTTATTGTTTTTGGGTTTACACTTTATTTTAGATACAGTTTACCCCTATAAATTCGTGTTTCGTGAAAAAATGAAAAAGGAAAGTGTTTTTCATTTGCTTCATTTGCAGATCGAAAAGATTGCTAATGTAAATTTATTTCACGGAACACGAATTTACCCCCAGTGGGTCTATTCTGTCTTTCCCTGGGAATTAGGAATTGGGAATTAGGAAAAAATAAATCTTTGTAGCACTTTTTCCCAATTTTTTTCCCAATTATCCAAAAGTGTATTCTGGCAGTGTTGGGAATAAATTTTTGAGGAAAAGGAAATTTAGTTTAAGTGTCGGTCACCCACGGTGTTTTAAAACTTATTTTAAAGTTGTCAAAAATTATTAACGACATTTTCGATATTTTGTTTTGTTATAAAATATGAGATCGCATAAGTTTGCGATTTTTGGATGGCGACGAATTCGAAAGAAAACAGTTTATTCGTTTGCTACGAAACCAATTACGGGACGCGTCGATTAATTTGATATAAAAGAAAGTGAGTTTGTATGATTATACAGACGCACACAAGAATTAGTGTTTATTTTACGTAAAAAAAAAAAAAAAAAAAAAATTAAATAAAAAAAAATCATATTATTTTTCATATATTATGATTTTTATTAAGTTATATTTTTTAAATAAAATTTGAATTTTTTTATGTAAATGACCGATGTTATTCGGTTAAAACTCCAAATTGAAAAGTGAAGTTTTATTTTTTATGTATCCCGTAAACGACCAAATGCATATACAAATGTTAAAATCTGGTGATAAAAATCACCACCACAAAAATGATAAAAATCTGGTTTAAACCATTTTTATTGGTTTGATTTTTATTATTTGGCTACCACATTACATTAACCGTGATAGATTACTCATCATATTATCAGTTACATTACCCACAGTTGTTGTTGTTGTATTTTCTATTTGCTAATTATATATAATTGAAGAAATCAGCCGCAACAATTTTTTAATAATTATCTCTATGTGTTTTCTAAATGATTATGTAAAGTCAAATGCATTCTAATTCGTTAGTTTATTTATTTTATTAGAATTATAAATACAACGTATGCCATAGTAATCAATTTAAATAATCTTTCCCCGTGGTATTTCATTATTCCTAAAAGAAAAAATTGGGAAACATATTTGTGAAAACTGCAATAATTAGGAAAAAAATATTCCTAAAAAAATATTTTCCTTGTCGCCAGAATACACTTTTAAGGAAATAATTCCCAACTGCAACAATACTGTCAATTCTTTTCATTTCCTAATTCCCAGGGAAAGACAGAATAGACCCACTGGGCGCGAATTCTTGAAATCGGTGAATATTTCCGCATGCGGATTATAGAGGGAGAACGATCTAATGGAATGCAAATTGTTTTGCACTTATAACTTCGGCAAACTCACACACTTGAAGAAAACCATTCTTACTGCAGCTCTATATGTGTGATCCAATGGTTCGGATAGAATCCCGAAATTATTACATAAATTTCAAGGTTTTAAAATTTTATATATGATGAATTTATGCCATGATATCATTCCTGATCGATATATTTGTTGGTAAAATTCTCACGCATATAAGCAATAAACATTAACTCTTACGAGTTTTAAAAAATTAGTTCAAAATGGGTGGGTCCTTGAATAGACGCGACTGAATCACGTGCAAACTAAAATCAAAAGGATAAAAATTATAATTGTAATCACCTAAGCAGCTATTATGTAGGTACCTAATTAAATTAATAACAATTTCACTGACATAGGAAACCTCTCAAAATTAAATTAATTTTCAAATTGATGCTACATAGAGACAAAGCAAACATTACCGATTCATACATTACCATTGAAATAGAAAATCAAAATTAATTTTACAGGTTCATATAATGAAAATATTTTTTTAAACAAAAAAACATAAAACTCATCACTTAAAAATGTACTCGGATTCTGGTATCATGCATGTAGGTTTTCTTATTCATATCATCATATGTAAGAAAACCGAGAGTATTTTGTATTTATTTATTATTTGTAATGTAAAATTTGATTAGAAAAAAAATTTTAATTTACGGAAACGAAATCCAAAAATGGAAATACATCTATTATGTATAATTTATATTTAAAAATATTAAGCTTTATATTGGAATCTATCTTTTAATGTCGTCGTCACATTTTGATTTTTTGGTTAGTTTTGACATACAAAATATACGCAATTTAAATTTGATTATTTTAGTTTTCATAATTAGCAAAGTGGATTTGCATATAAACAGAAGTTAAATACCTTTTATCAACCACAATTTTGCAATTATTATTAATTTACCTTAAAATTACTCTTTGCTAAATATGATTTTTTACTATCACCACTAATTCACGCGAAGAATAAAATTTCGTCGACTGAAAGAAATCGAAGAAAAAACAAATTCACACAAACAAAAAATAAAATGTCGTGTGTGTATTCTTGTGTGAGAAGAGAATGCACATGTGTGTATGATTCCCCAATCAACACTTTCTGCTTTTGTCACAAATCGTAATGTCCAGTAAACAAAACGATACATGCTAGTGGGTGTTTCCAAATATTTGGTGTTTCTTTTTAAGCGCATCCCCAATAGAATTCAACAAAACAAAAAAAAAATGGTTCAATTAAAGTCCAAACCACACAAATGTGTAAATAAAAATTCATAGTATGTAATGGTGTTTTTGATAAAAAATTTCACTTGTTTTGAAGTACAGCCAACACAATTGTGTGTATAGTTATAGTGTTTTTTTCGAAAGGAATACACAAATATGTAAGTTGGTTCAAAACACATACAAAAATAAATTTTTCACATGGTACTTTTGCCGAACCCACACAATTGTGTTAGTAAAACTCAACATGGTTATGACTTTTGTCTTACAGAAAAGTATGAAAAAAAACTTAAAAAAATATTTTTTTTCTAAATTTTTTTTTCATATTTCTCTGTAAGGAAAAATTCATAAAGAATTCTATTGAGGATGCACGTTCACTCATTCCAAATATGCATTTTGTATCCCTTTTCCGGCCTGCTATCACAATTGTGAGGGTTTCGAAAGAGAATCATGTCAAAAATTTATTTTTATGTATCGTGGACATCATACACATTTGTGCATTCCATTTTGTCGTCCGAAAAATAACGCTGTAACTATAATAATAATAAAATAATTAATATGTTATCAAAAACAAATGATTAGTATGTTATATATAGATCCGTTAAAATCTGGAAGACATTACAACCTGTTATTTTTTACATACACATTTATGCGTGGTGGACTTATTTAGGTATAGACAATTGTGGATCTATTACGAGAAACTAATGCATATCACAGAATATACAGAAGCGTCATAACGCTATTTTTGTGTGGAAAAACAATACCTCTACAGTTTACAGACCGACTTATATAAAATCGACGTTAGTATGTGTAATATCCAACAAAAACTGAGAAAACCATACAAAAAAAAATATTTGTACAGAAAAAATGTTAGGGTTCGCTGATTTCGCCGATTTTGCCAGTAAATCGGTTGTATTTCATAAATAAAGCAAAAAAAAATATTTTGTCAGTGATCACTATAAATAATCAAACTTTGGTAACAATTTTCCTGAAAAATAAATTTAGTATTTCGAAATTTTCATTTAATATTTTTCGTTGTTAAACAACTCCACTTTGCTTACGCGTCATAATCGGCACATGATTTTACCAAACGAAAAATACAAAAAACAATAATTTTTTGGTTTTGTTTTGTAATTTTTACTTTGAGTTGTTTGCCGAAGTTAATTTGTTTAGTAAAAAAATATATGTTGTGACGGAAGGGTGTGTATTATGTCGAACTTTGAAAAAAAAAATAGAATCAAATTGAATTAAAATTACGAAAATCCATTTTAATAAATTTAATAGATTATTTTAATTGTTTGTGAACTAAAAGATTATATAAATTGGAAAAAAATCTTACAGTAGTTTAATATAAACATGAGTACAGTAAGGAGAAAAAAAACGGAACTGATTGAATGTTTATCGAATTTGTTTTCATGTGTAAAGCAGTTCAATAAATTTAATTATCTATCATTTTAGTTTTGAAAATTAATTTTTGAAAAGTTGTTTGGAATAAATTTTCACTACAATTTTGTTGCGGGATAAATGGCGATTTTAATAGAGCGACTTTAAAATAACAGTCAGCACATGAAATACGGTTGAATCAAATTTTTTATTGAGATGGAGTTTGTGTGCTAAAGTCCAGTACATAATCAAGCTAGTAGTTGGGAATTCATTACCATTAAGTTATATAATTTAGCTTTACAAATCTTAATTACATAAATAATGAATTTTACAGTAAACTATCAATATCAAAACATTTGTACGTACTTAGTGGCAACGGTATGATTTTTATTCCATAATCAAATCATGTATACATAATTTTCTTAGATAGAATATACTAAATTATGTTAAAATATAGCTTTCCATTACAATTATTTAAATTAATATATTAATTACATAACACAATATACTATATTAATAATTAATATATAACGTAAACTACATAATTACACAATTTAAATAAATATTACTTTACAACAATTTGTTACGGTTCTCCACACTGCAGCTCAATGTATAAAACCAAAAACAACAACCAAAGATAATAGTAAAATGAATCTCAAAACTAAACAACAATTTTTTGTTTTCGTAAAGAGCACGTGGTTTATTGTAAAATAGAATATTGTTCTAATTTGAAAATTAAGAATAAAAAGTAAAAGTACTAAAGGAACTAAGATTAGAGAGAAAGGGGCAAAATGGTTTACATTTCTAGCGCATTTAAAAGATATAAATGATTTAGAGGACGTAAACAAGAAGTTTTAAAAAATTTCATAATAAATGTTTTGATTTGAAACTAAACGCGCATCCCGAATAGAATTCATTATTCCTCATTTTTGAGTTTTAAATTTAAAATATATATTAATAAATTTTAAATAAGTTATTAAAATTTAAATATATTAAAATAAATATTAATAAATATAAAAATAATCACAGTTCAGAATATATATAGGCAGAATAGACATAACGCTATTTTACTATGGAACTTTTTTTGACAATCATGAGGTTCACAATAAGGTAGGAAAAACTCGTTATTTTTGAATATTTTTGTTTCAAATAAACAATTATGGACTCACAATGAAGCTTTGACGGCATATTTCAACAAAAAAAAGTTACAACAAGGTAGGAAAAACATTTCTTGTTCTACGCAACGTCTCTTCTGGATAATCTATACTGTGACATATCTTTTTCATTTTGCAGAAGAAAAATGTTGGTCACATGTAACTGGGGTATAAAACCGGCATTTACCCCAAATTTACTTTAGAATTGGTCCACAGAATGTATAGGGAACACTATTAATTTAAATGGTATTGTGAAATTTAATAAATTCACAAATTATATAAAAACATATTATTTTGTGTTCTTAAATGACGTCAAAAACACAAAAAAAAACACGCATGCAAATACGTACACCACTACAATGACGTTCCGGTTAATTTCCAGTGGAATGGAAAAAAAGCGTACAAAATTCATGCCCTGTGGGTCGATTCTGGTGTCTTTAGGAAATAGGAATTTTTTCCCTATTTAGAAAAAAATTTTGATAGCAGTTTTTCCTAAAAAATTTTTCCTATGGTTTATTTTGGTACACATAGGAATAAATTTTTCCCAAATTCCGAATAAGTTGAATATTGAAAACCATGCTCTGTAACCGGTTAAGAAATGTCAAACATGCATTAATTGTAAGTAATTATATTTTTTTTGTCTAATTAAAAATTAAAAGAATATTGCTCGTGTTGTAAAAAAATATCTTTCCGTACCCAAAGTAGGTGCGGAAAGATAAACGTAAAATCTGCGATAAATATGAAAGAAAAAATTCCCATAAGACACACTAGAATAAGCTTATAGACCATTTTCCTCAAACGTCAAAATACCATTATGACAGTTGAACGTGTATGGCAAACCATTATAATAAAATTTGTAACACAATCATTTTTTTAAATACACCCTTACTACCATGCCCGCCACCTACCTGGGTAATGAATTAATTAATTATAAGTTTGTACTTCTTTGAGTATCTGTAATAGATGGCACTAATCTTTTTTTATAAATAAGAAAGTATGAAGAAATAAAAAAAGATAAAAACAAGAAGCAAAAAAAGAGAAAAAATTAGTATTGTGGTACCGTCTGATGAATAAATCCCACGAGGGTAAAAAATAAAACAAAGCAAATTTAATAAATATATAGAAATTAATAGTCTATGTTTAATTATATATATAAAAAAAACCAACAAAATTTTACAAAGTGATGAAATAAAATTGTGAATTTTATGCATACGAACCAAATAAAAAAAAATAACGTGTAAACGACAATATTTTTATACGGAATAAACAACCAAAACATAATTGTCCGCTAAATTTTTGCCATCGACATCACGCCGGTTAGAGGTTATATCATCTACGGCGTCCATTCGAGTGAATTTTTCTTGAGACTTGACGGCGCTCATTAACAGATAACGATCCAGTCACATTTATAAACGCTTGTACGTGAATCATTTTGGGGATTTATTAATAAAATCTCATGATTTTAATTATAAATGTAAATGCTATTTTGCATTAAGATCGTCCATTGAAGTTAAGTCGCAAAGCAGGTTATGCACGTCAGTTTAATCAATTCAGCTGAATGGTTACAACAAGAAGCAGCACACTCAACAAAGGTAGTCAAGCAGTAAAAGTAAGAAGAAATAGAATCCGGCAAAGCACAATAATTACTCGAAAAGTAATAAGCAAAACAATGGCGACAAACGTGGTGATGATAGATGTCCAGCTCCAGGAGTTAATTACGTCAATAAATTTAAACCAGGTAGATGGTACGTTTGGTATTAATGGTGTTGAATTAGATTCACCCCGAATTTCGGGGAATTTTGCAGCTTGTAAAGCTCGTTTCGATGGGAAGGCTAAGTCGAGTGTAGACACATTTGTAGATGCAGTCCAGATTTACCGAGATTGTGTCGGTATTTTGGACGAGAATGCGGTCAAGGGTATGGCAATGTTGCTTGTTGATGACGCCGCGGTTTGGTGAAAAGGGGTCAAAGATACTGTCGCTACATTTAAGGATGCCACCGATCTGATTCTTTTAACATATTCACTAAAGAAGCCCCCGTACCAAATTTATAAAGAAATTTTTTCCCAATCACAAGACGAAAATACCAAAACTGATTTATTTGTCAGTAAGATAAGATCACTGTTCGCACAATTGCCTCCCGCAGATCTTACCGAGTCTATTCAGTTGGATATGGCTTATGGTCTATTGTCTCGTAAAGTTCGTTATCGCATTAAGAGAGAAAACATTAAATCATTTAATGAACTTCTCCAGCTGGCCCGGATTGAAGAATATTTCTTTGATGAGAGGGTAAAACGTGAGGTTTCAAAACCGGATTTCTCGGGTTCAACGACAAATACCCAGCAAAAGAACTCGACATTTTGCAGATACTGTAAGACAAAAGAGCATGGCATAAACGAATGTACAAAACGAAGAATAGTTTCAGTCCCAATGATCAAGAACGAAACACCGGCAGTTGAACCACAAAAAATAAAATTTGAATTATCATGTTACGGTTGTGGCATGAAAGGCGTGGTTAAGAGTAATTGTACTCGTTGTACCCCAAAACCAACTACTTCAGTATTGGCTGTAAGTACGACAAGCATGGAGGCTGACTCATTCGATAACGTCATTAGTTCCAATGATGAGTACCCACTTGCTCCGATTGATTTGTATTCAGTAACATCGAAGGGAAAGGAAATTCATCAATCCAGACCTCTGTTAATGTTTAATATTTTTGGTAGGGACGAAGATGCTTTAATTGATACAGCTGCTAAGGTCAGCATTGCAAGTCAAGCGTTACACAAACATTTACAGAATAATAAAGTAAACTTTGAGCAAAAATCCATGGCGATCAAATTGGCCGATGGCACAAAAAAAATGGAAAGTGTTCTAGTGTGTACTGTAGATGTGATTTTTCAGGGAAGAACAATACCCACCAAATTAATATCATTACCAAATTCATGTCCTGCGGACAAACCCTTCTTGGCATTGATTTTATTACTAGATCTGGCTTGATTTTGGATTTTTCACAACACAACTGGAAATTTTTTGATTCTGAACAATCCCATAGATTGCATTATGAACCTGAAATTTCCACACAATAATCGTATGAAGGTTTTTGCCCCAATGGCACTGAAAGATGAACATTTAAGGTCCGACGAAGGAAGTTCTCTGACTTCGGATCAAAGACTAAAGGCCAATGAATTACTTAATGGTCATGAAGACGTTTGCACAGTAGGGGGAGATCCAACTATACCTACGCTGAACATCATATTGATACTGCTGAGAGTCGACCAATTTCGGTTCCACCGTATCCAATGTCTAAGGAGAAGCGCGAGATACTGAAGTTGGAATTGGAGAAAATGTTGAAAGACGACATTATAGAAGAATATGAGTCTCCTTTGGGCAGCACCGGTCGTGCTTGTCCCGAAACCCGATAAGACGTATCGCGTCTGTATTGACTATCGGAAACTAAATTCATGTACTACTCCCGATAAGTATCCGATGCCGCGCATAGATGAAATACTCGATTTAGCTAAGAAAACCCTATATATGTCCACAATTGGTTTGCGTTCAGGATATTGGCAAGTGCCATTACGATTACAAGATCGTGATAAAACCGCATTTGTGTCGCAGTTCGGTTTACACAGATTTAAAAGAATGCCTTTTGGGCTGAAGAATGCGCCCGCCACCTTTCAAAGATTAATCGACCGATTTAGGAATGGGCTTCCGAATGTTATAATTTTTTTGTACCTAGATGATTTAATTCTTCTATCCGAAACATTTCAGGAGCATATTAGTGATCTCAACTTAGTTTTTAAGCGGCTCAATCAGTTCAATTTAAAAGCAAATAGAGGGAAATGTGTGTTTTTTCGAAATAATATCAAATTTTTGGGGCATATTATAACCCAGGACGGCATTCAAACCAATTCTGAAAAGTTCGAAGGTATTTCGAAGATGGAAGAACCAAAGAATGTTCGTCAGCTCAAGACATTTCTTCAGACGTGCTCATGGTATCGGAAGTTTGTACCGAACTTTTCGAATGTAGCGCGTCCACTGACTGATTTAACAAAGGAAAAATCCAAATGGGAATGGAATTCTAGTCACCAAAGCGCATACGAAAAGTTGAAGATGTTGTTAATATCGGCCCCAATTTTACGACAGGCTGACGAATCGAAACCATATATGTTGCGAACCGATGCGAGTAACTATGCGCTAGGGGGAGTCTTTTTACAGGGCGAAGGGGATGATAAACGTCCGATTGAGTATGCTAGCAGATTGCTTACTCCAACGGAACGCAATTATAACACAACGGAGCGAGAGGCTCTGGCTTTTATTTGGGCTCTTAACAAATTTCGTGGTTATTTGGATGGAGCTGAAGTTGTGGTTGGAACAGACCACCAAGCACTCAAGTGGCTTATGAGTTTACAAACCCCTACAGGATGACTGGCTCGTTGGGCTTTGCTCATACAGTCTTATAATCTGAGTATTGTGTATGGAAAGGCGAGCGTATTTGCGGATACTTTGTCCAGACCACCAAGGACGGACGAGGCTATATGTGAAGTTAGTTCCATACAGGTAGATATTTCGAACAATGGTCTTCATAATATGAGACAAGCTCAAATCGATGATGGGGATATCTATAAAATCATAAAGTATTTTGAGACAATTGGACAATTGGACCAATCGAGGGTATCCAATGGAATCCGATATCCTTTATCGTTTTGTTCCGGAAGAAGAAAGTGAGAATCCCCAGTTAGTGATTCCTGAAAACTCCCGAATCGAAATTTTAAAGGCTTTCCATGATTCTCCTACCGTAGGACACTATATGGTGTCGAGAGAACCATTGCAAAAATTTCCAATAAATACTATTGGCCAGGAATGCGCAGATATATTATAGATTATATCAAATCATGTGTTGATTGTCAGAAGAAATACAAAGTGACCAATTTACGGCCAGCAGAATTGCTTAGAACTCCTGTATTAGAACAGAGACACATTAAAACAGAGAGTTGAGGTCCTTGCTATGGATTTATTTGGACCATTGGTCGAATCAACCAATGAATACAAATGGATTTTTATTATAGAGGACACAGCAACCAGATAGGTTGAACTATTTCCATTGAAACAGGTCACAGCTGAAACATGTTCCAAAATTCTGATAAGCGAATTTTTCCTTAGATATGGTGTTCCCAGACGTATCATTTCAGACAATGGCGTCCAGTTCGTGAGTGCGGTTATGCAACATGTTGCAAGTTGTTTTGGAATTACTCAGTCTTTGACTCCATTTTATCATCCAGCCGCTAATCCGGTTGAACGACGGAATAGGGATCTTAAAACCCAGTTGGCTATTCTAGTAAAAAATGATCATCGATCATGGATCGACTTTCTACCTTCTGTCCGCTTCGCGATGAATCGGCAGAGATCTTCGGGCTGTTATGGATGTGAATCATGACTTTAGGGCGGTGGTGCAGAATGACAATTTCATTCCTCAAATCACACCATTTCTTCTACAAATGAATGACGTAAGGAAAGCTAACAGAAGGGAACAGAAAGGAAACAAGACTATAAGAAAGTTCATGGTGACAAAACTCGGGAACACCGAACTTTTGAAGTAGGTGACAAAGTGTTAATTAAAACCCACATATTAAGTGATGCCAACAAAGTTTTTACTTCCAAATTTTCCCCTCGAAGAGATGGACCCTACTTAGTGAAACAGGTAAAGTCAAGTTCCACTTACGGAATTTAAAGTATGGATTCCAAATTTCTTGGTACCACGTATCTCAACTTACGGCCTATAACGGTTCGGATGATGATATCCTAGTACACTCAATTAGGTCCCGGGGCAGACCAAAAATGAATGCCAAATCTAATACAATCATAGAAATACCTCTCGTAACTCCTTCGATCGATGGCAGGTCTAAAGAAAGTGTTCTGACACCTAAGAAAAATGAAGTGAATGCAAATCATGAAAATCTCAATATAATATTGCAATCCAATAAAATAACCCAGATCGAACCAGTTGGCGCAGCAAGGCAGTCGAAAACACGCAACATTCGAATACCCGTACGTTCAGTAATTTTCTGAATCCTCGTCGAGACGAGCTTCGATTCAGAGGGGGAGATTGTAACACAATCATTTTTTTAAATACACCCTTACTACGATGCCCGCCACCTACCTGGGTACAAATTTATAATTAATTAATTCATTAATTAATTATAAATTTCTATACTTTGAGTATTTGTAATAGATGGCACTAATCTTTTTTATAAATAAGAAAAGTATGAAGAAATAAAAAAAGATAAAAAAAGAAGCAAAAAAAGAGAAAAAATTAGTATTGTGGTACCGTCTGATGAATAAATCCCACGAGGGAAAAAAATAAAACAAAGCAAATTTAATAAATATATAAAAATTAATAGTCTATGTTTTATTATATATACATAAAAAAAACCAACAAAGTTTTACAAAGTGATGAAATGAAATTGTGAATTTTATGCATACGAACCAAATAAAAAAAAAAATAACGTGTAAACGACCCTGAAAAGAAAAAATGTTACAAATTCTATTTTTTTATTTTATTCATAAATTCTCACAATGCTATTAAAATGTAACAGTACAATTGTTTGTGGTTATGTTTTAAACCTTAAACTTTAAAAATTAGAAATAAATTTTAGTTTGTTCTGGTTTGCCATACAGCTTCAGCTGTCAAATTTTTTTTAGGAAAATGGTCTATAGAGGAAAAAATACAAAACTGCTATAAAATTTAAAATTCTTTCCTATTTCCTATTCCTATAGGAAAACCAGAATCGACCCACTGGTGTAAACGGGGTATAAATTTGTTTACTCTTTAAATTGTTTATTTTTATGTGATGTTCTTTCCAACAAAAAGATTTGATTTAGATCAAAAAGATTTGATTTAAATCAAGTTTTTACGTTCTATCCAACACAAAAATGACAGATAGACTTGATCTAATGTGAAGTTCTTTCGGAAAAAAATATTTGATGTAAACCAAAAATATTTGATTGAAATCAATTTTTTACGTTCTATGCGACACAAAAATGACAGATAGATTTCATTTAAATCAAATTATAATTTTTTGAAGGATTTGATATTTTCGACACTACCACCACCAAACATTATTAGTGCGCAATTTTTATAATTTGCTATTTAAGTATTTTTTTGCTGTGTCCAAATGTGTTTTGTGTAAATTAATTTGTTAAACAAATTAATAAGCGTGTTTAGTATATATAAACTTGTTTGTCATAATTTTGTTTTTCAACAAACACGTTGTCTGTGTTGCACAAGTGCGTTTAAACAAAATATGCATAAGAAAACCAACAACAAAAGATGATCACTTACGCGTTATTAACCTACACACTGCCAACAAGAACAAGAACAAAAAATTTTACGTTCTTTGACAACTCGCAAAATTTGATTTATTTTTTGGTACGATAGAACTTCACATAAATCAAATCTATATTTTTTGATAGATTTGATCTTCTTTCGATTTGATCGACAGTACCACCACCAAACATTATTAGTGTGCAATTTTTTTTATTTGTTGTTTAAGTATTGTTTTGCTGTGTTTAAATGTGTTTTGTGTAATATATTAAACAAATTAATAACCATATTTAATATTAATTATTATATATAAACTTGTTTATGCCGTAATTTTTTTTTTAAGACACGTTGTCTGTGTTGCACAAGTGCATTTAAACAAAATATGCATAAAAAACAAACAACAAACGGTCGCGCCTATTACCATATATTAAATAATTTAGCCTGATAGCCTGAGTTCAGCGGTACTACCACATATACAATAAAAATGTTTCTATACGTATACCTAAATACAATAAGAATATTCGATGCATGAGTACATATTTATTTTATATTTGTCTCTTTTCATTTTTAATAACTACTGTTCATCACTAATTCAGTGGTTATTCAGCATATTAAAATTATTATCCAAGCGTGCTATGAATTAGATGTTATGTGATTTGAAAATTAAAATTTATAATTCATAAAATTTAAAAATAATAAGTAACGAGTTAAAATTGAAAAAATTAACAGCGAGGAAAAACAGTGTTTGAAAGGTATGTTATATTACAATATTATATGTTTAATTTCACTCTATTTTACTTTAGTTTTTTTCGATACTAATGGTGTTTGTGATTGTTCCGTATATTTGTCTATTATCAGTATTCTCGAATTAAATAGACAACCGTAGGAAATTCTTCCATTTGCGTCAATCTGTAATGACAACGACTATGATAGTCGACACTTACTTATCCACAATCAACATCCCAACCACCCCATACTTTCCCTTCCATTAGCGCTGGATCGCGAATAAATTTGAATTTTGATTTATAGATGGAAAATGTGTAATATCACAACAATTAGTTTCGAACGGATGAGATTATTGAATTGAAAAAATCAGGGGGGCTATTTGGGAATTCGATTCGATAACGAGAGTACAAGATTCATATTGGATTTTAAATAAGAATCGTTCGAATCACATTCAAATCAAATAAGAATCTTATACTTTCGTTATCGAATCGAATTCCCAAATAGCCCCCAGTCTTCTCATCAGGTCGCTGACGTTGTATTATTTACATGGAATATTATCTATATATATAAAGAGCAATACCATTGTTATGCAATAGTTATTATGAAAAAACTTTAAATATCCTTGTTTACGTCCCCTAAATCATTTATATATTTTAAATGAGCTAGAAATGTGAACTATTGTCCCTTTCTCTCTAATCTTAACTCCTTTAGTAACATTTGTAAACAAAAAAAAATCTTGTTAAGAAACTTTTCGTTCATTAATTTTCCAATTAGAACAACAACCCATTTTTCCATAAACCAGGTGCTCTTTACGAAAACAAAATTTTTTGTTTAGTTTCGTGGTGCATGTTGCTATTTTCTTTGGTTGTTGTTTTTGGTTTTATACGTTGAGCTACAGTGTGGGGAAAGAAAAAAAGACAACCGTAACAGATTGATGCAAAGTAATATTTATTTAAATTTTGTAATTATGTAGTTTACGTTATATATTAATTATTAATATATAATATATTGTGTTATGTAATTAATATATTAATTTAAATATGTAATTGTAATCGAAAGCGATATTTTAACATAATTTAGTATATTCTATCTAAGAAAATTATGTATACATGATTTGATTATGGAATAAAAATCACACCGTTGCCACTAAGTACGTACAAATGTTTTGATAGTTTACTGTACAAAATATTCCGTTTACATAGGTATAGTATACACATAAAAACAAATTGGATAAACATTTAATCAGTTAACATCTAACAGAAGAATGCAACAAAAGTAAGAACGAACCAGTGAAATGCATTCACTGTGGTAATCATCACCGAGCAAATTACAGAGGCTGCGAGGTAGCGAAAGCGCTGCAAAGAATGCGAGACAACAAGAGAAATCAAACAAGTCAGAGTTCTCAACCTAGGATGCAATCCTACTCAAAACGAATTCCCCTAATTAGCGGCTTAGTTAAAGAAGGCATACATATGCACAAATGGCTATCAGAATGAAAATATCAGGAACGCTCCTAGTCAGGAAACCCATGTCCTGCAAGAAATACTTCCGAAGCTAAACGCTATCAATTCACATCTGGCTGGCCAGGACCAAAAACTAGAATCTATGGGCGAGCTACTGAAAAAACAAGAACAGAGACTAGTAACACTAGAAAATACATCAATGAGCCAAGATAAAAGAATAACGGATGCGTCAAGTAAAACTAGAGAAATTATTGAGTACCTTCATTCTAGTCCATACAAACTTAACAAGAAAAAATAATGACACAATATTTAAGAATTGCTACCTGGAATGCAAATGGCCTAGCGCAACGCATTTCAGAATTAGAAGTATTTTTAAACACAAAAAAATTGATATATGCCTAATTTCAGAAAGTCATTTTACCAGAACGTCGTATGTCAAAATACGTGGATATCAGTGCTATCAAGCTCTACACCCAGCAGAAAGAGCTAGAGGCGGGACAGCAATCTTCGTTAAAGACAATAAAACACCACGAAGAATTAAAAAGAGAGGAGGAAGCTATGCAAGTAGCTATACTGTATCTATTGAAACCAAAAATAACAAGAGCTATAGTATATCAGCAATCTACTGTCCACCCAGATATAACACAAAAAAAGAAGACTACCTCAAACTTCTTAAATCGCTTGGTAGTAATTTTATTATTGGAGGCGACTTTAACGCGAAACACAGATTCTGGGGATCAAATAGAACTTGTCCTAAAGGAAGGGAGCTATTTGATGCAGGCAGGATATTAAAATGTGAGTTCCACTCCAGTAGAAAGCCAACCTACTGGCCTACGGACCCAAACAAAATTCCTGACCTTCTGGATATCTATATATCAAGAGGTATCTCCGAAAATTACTTAGCAGTTGAATATGAAGAAGGGCTATCGTCAGACCATTCTCCAGTTCTAATGACAATAAGTGACACGGTAATAAGGAAAGCAAGCCCTCTACGATTAACAAATAACAAAACCAACTGGGAATACTTTCGACAGCTAGTCGAAGAAAGCATCAACCTACACGTGCAGATATCGAACGCTTACACGATAGAAGGAGAACTAGAACACCTCATTGAAAGTGTGTAAAAAGCGGCCTGGGAAAGTACTCCTGACCAGCAAGAAATATTACAAAAAAGTATAACCTATCCAGTTGAAGTGAGAAAGTTGGTTAACATAAAAAGAAGAGCTCGTAAGACTTGGTAGAGAACCAGAGCCCCTGAAGACAAAACAATCCTAAACAACTTGTGCAACAAACTTAAACTACTTATAAAGGAGATTAAGAATGAGTCAGTTGCAAGCTTCCTAAGTAACCTGACAGGTAAACTTGACACAGGCTATTCCCTGTGGAAAGCCACCAAAGGTTTAAAAAGTCCTAAAATGCAAGTGCCACCCATTAGAATGGTTGATGGAACCTGGGCTCGCAGCGAAAAGCAAAAAGCTGATCTGTTTGCCGAACACCTAGAAAATACCTTCAAACCACCAACTGGACAAGCGGATAATGAATATCTAACACCTATAAGCAAATTAGACGAGGCATCTGTGCTACCAGTTACTCTGAAAGAAATCAAACAAGAAGTAAAAAACCTCAAAGATAAAAAAGCCCCTGGATACGACTTGATAACGGGACGAAAAATCAAAGCTTTACCAGAAAAAGCACTAAGGAAACTACAGCACATAATCAATGCTATCTTTAGACTATGTTATGTTCGGGGACAGTGGAAAGTAGCGGAAATCATAATGATTCCAAAGCCCAATAAATCACTAATCGACAAAACGTCGTATAGGCCTATTTCTTTGTTAACCACAACATCAAAAATTTTCGAGAGACTGTTTCTCAAGAGATTAAAGCCAATTATAGAGAGCAGAAATCTTATACCAGAACATCAATTTGGGTTTCGAGAAAGGCACTCAACGATAGAACAAGTACATAGGATTACTGATACAATTGAGGAGGCGCTGGAAAAAAAGGAAGTATGTTCAGTAATATTCTTAGACGTAGCCCAAGCATTTGATAAGGTTTGGCACCGCGGTCTAGAATTTAAGCTCCAACGAGATTTGCCAAAACAACATTTTGAATTACTAAAGTCTTACATCGACCGTTACTTCCGGGTGAGACAGGACGGAGAATACTCTAAACTGAAGAAAATACTGGCAGGGGTTCCACAAGGCAGCGTTCTTGGCCCCGTATTATACCTCCTGTATACGAATGATCTACCAGACATAGAAGAAGCTAGAATAGGAACGTTTGCTGATGACACAGCTGTTATGACCTCTGATGCTAGTATCGTTGAGTCCACCAGGAAACTACAAAATGCTATTAATATAGTGGATAGCTGGACAAAACGATGGAGGATAACACTTAACGAATCGAAATCAACACATATCAACTTTACAAATAGGAAATTAGAATATATTCCGATCAGTCTGAATTCACAACCAATTCCATATTCAGATAATGCTAAGTATCTCGGCATGACGCTAGATTCTAAACTCAGGTGGAAAGCGCATGTTAAAAAGAAAAGGCAAGAACTGAATTTAAAATTCAGAAAAATGCACTGGCTTATTGGAAGAAACTCCGAACTGACAACGCACAACAAACTGCTGTTATATAAACAAATCTTAAAACCTATCTGGACGTATGGTATTCAGCTTTGGGGCTGCGCAAGAAAAACTACAGTGAATATCATTCAAACATTTCAAAACAACAAAGTACTACGTAGCATTGTGAATGCTCCTTGGTACATTAGAAATGACAATCTCCATCGAAACCTAAACATGGAATACGTCAGCGATGAAATAAAAAAATTTGCAAGGAGTCATGTACTGCGACTGCAGCAGCATGACAACGAGGAGCTGCGGAACCTACTGGATCGCGCCAACGGACCAAAGCGCCTAAAAAGAACAAAGCCTTTAGAATTAGTGGTTCCTTGAGCCGCTTAAATCAAAGGACTAGCAGAGCTGGGATGAAGCAATAGGTCTCATTCCATAAGAATAGACTACTAAAATAATAAAACAGTTACTAGATAATCTATATGATTAGTTGTAATATTATACAGAAATAAAGATTTCTTAAAAAAAAAAAATCAATCAGTTCCGTTTTTTTTTCTCCCCACTGTACTCATGTTTACATTTAACTACTGTAAGAAATGTTTCCAATTTATATAAAAGAATACGAATCTTTTAGTTCACAAACAATTGAAATAATGTATTAAATTTATTAAAATTCATTTTCGTAAATTTAATAAATTTAATTAGTGAAATTTTAATTCAATTTGATATTTAAAATATTTTTTTTAAATGTTCTACATAATATACACCCTTCCGTCGCAACATACATTTTTTTACTAAATAAATAAACTTCAGCAGAACCAAAACCAAACACAATCATATTCTATAAGCCGTATTGTTGCGACCAGTGCACCTAGAATACTACTAGAAATGGTTAGAATTGCACCGTTTCTTAATGTCCACCGAGATCTGGGTATCATAATCCGTTTTCCTAAACTAAATTTCAAAACGTATGGTTTAGTAGGTCACGTTACGAGTAGGTACTTGTCCATTTAAAAACTAACTTAATATTTACCCGTGTCCAGTATTTTCACATCACTTTTAATGATAAACTCCGGTTCGAAGTGATGTTGACAAACACGGTGATTGGTGGTTAGTGCAGCATCATTAATCCCGATTAAAACGCACCATTTTGCTCGTCTATCAGGATGTCGGGGGAAGCTAAAATCGCGTACTTCGCTACTGTAAACTACAGTGCACTTTGGAAATTTTGTATAAATGATTTTAAACGAAAAACACATATCTTAAACTTTAAAGCAAAAATTATTTTCACTTTCAAACCGAATTCTTATAACAGATTAAAAAAATTGAATGGCTCATAGTGCCAATGCATCCAATAAAATATTTTCAATTATTTTTTTTAATAACATACACTTTTTTCCCAAATATATTTTAATTTTCACTTACTTACCTGATTTTTAAATTTAGTAAAAAACAGGTAAAAATGTATCGCTTGATAAAAAAATACACTCTCTCTCTCTCTCTAGCTTCACATCCCATGAAGGGATTTTGCCGCCCGCACTATGGTCCTCCAGCCGTCTCGGTCCATCGCTCTCGACCTCCAGTTTCGACATCCTAGTGCCTGTAGATCTTGTTCGACGTCGTCACGCCAGCGCAGTCGGGGTCTTCCTCTACGACGCACACCGGCTGGTTGTTGATGGAACACTTTATTGGTCATCCGTTGTTGTGGGGACCTTGCAACGTGGCCAAGCCATCTCACTCGATTGGATTTGATGAATCCGATAATATCGCAACCTCCAAGAATTTGCTTTATCTCGTGGTTCATGCGAATCCGATATTCATTGTTCGCGACTTTAATTGGATCAAAGATGGAGCGAATGACCTTCCTTTCGAAAGTTGATAACAATCTACAATCATTAGTGGTCATGGTCCAGCTCTCGCTTCCGAAAGCCAGCACAGGTCTTATGAGTGCTTTATAAAGTGCGAGCTTGCACGACTGCGATAGATGTCTAGATCGCAATAATTTTGATTGGGCGTAGAAAGCTCGATGTGCGGCAGCTATTCGGGCTTTTATTTCTGCCTGCATGTCATTTGATGATGTTATAACTGACCCGAGGTATTTGAAATTTTCAACGCGATCAAAGTTGTGGTCGCCAATTCCGAGATTTGCCATGGGGATGTTCCTGGGTGTTGATACAAATTTGGTTTTGCTACTGTTCACCTTCAAACCAAGTCTTCTTGCGCAGTGATCGAGCGGCACGAAACTGTCTTTGATATCGCTAGGCCTTCGGCCAAGAAGCACGATATCATCTGCATATCCATGAATTTGGCCTGATTTATTAAATATACAGCGCGAAGTTTCGATGTTGCTTTTCCTCACTACGTACTCAAGCGCCAAATTGAACAGCACAGGCGCAGCAAAAAATACACGTGAATATATATTTCGTGATAAAACAAATACAACCTCGCTCTCTTATTTTTCGAATCACACTACCAATACCACTACAATAACAGGCTATTGCCTCAACCAGTCAGACTTAAGTTCTTAAGTTGTGCTCCATTTTGGACCACTTAGGAGAGCGGTACGACCACCAAAATTTTAGAGGTCAGTTGTTTATTTGTGACGAGAAGCCTATAAAATTTTGGTGATTGCAGCACTAACCGAAGTGGTGCAATCGGCGTGTAACTTAAGGTCTTAAGTCTGACTTGTTGAGGCAATAAAAATTTCTTGTACAATAATAATTTTGTTGGTATATGTAAATACAAAAAGAAATGAGAATTCCATACACCACCCACGAAACAAAAATACATGGCAACAAAAAAACTATTTCATTATTTTTAATAAATAGTTTGTATCGTTGAAGTTAAATTGAATAATACTTTGTCAAAAATAAATAGGGATATTTTGTTATTGAATTATTTAAAAACTGTTTTGAGAAAACTTTTCATTTAGTAATATTCCAATTAAAGCAGCAATTTAGTTTTACACCATAACAAACAACAAATAACAAAAACAAAAATATACGAGATTTTTTACTACCGCTCTTGCATGCTTTTTTACTTTTTTAGTAAAGCAAAATATGTTGAACGGGATGGGTGTACGTCTTTGCGTATGACAACAAAATATTTTGTGTTTTATCCCTTTTTCAACCAATAAAAATAAAAAAATGGCTAAATTAAAGTCCAAACCACACAATTGTGTGAGTAAAAAATCATAGTATGTAATGACGTTTTTGATAAAAAATTTCGCTTGATTTGAAGTACAACCAACACAAATTGTATGTAAAGTTATAGTGTTTTTTTCGGACAAAATAAGTTTGAAAGGAATGCGCAAATGTGTAAGTTGGTTCAAAACACATACAAAAATAAATTTTTGACATGGTACTTTTGCCGTACTCGCACAATTGTGTTAGTAAATCACAAAAGGGTTATTTTTGTTCAAATAAAACTTGGTTTTTAATTAATACGGTGTAATAAACCAAAATACAGTTTAATCAATCAATACTATTGATAAGCCCAATTGCGTTATTTAGTTGGTTGTACATAATTACTAAAAAAAAATTAAATTTAATCGACAATTGGATTTTTTTGTGGGCTTGTGTAAAATTTACAGTAAAGATTAAAAATTAGGATACGGTTTATGCCCGGTTTACATGCGACCAACATTTTTCTCCTGCAAAATGAGAAAGATATAACATTAACTTTTTGTACATGAGAGACAAGAAAAGAAATATATCCCAACAAAATTTTGCAGGAGATGTTTTAGTCATACACAGCAAAAGGAGCAAAATGTTGACATAAAATTAAAATGTTGCCATAAAATATATTCGATCCGAGTATTTTTATGGCAACATTTTTAAAATTAACAAGAAAAAAAATTATTTCGTATTTATAAATGTTGAGGATTCATAATAAAAACAAACGCCATAGCTAAAAATGTAAATTTCGCATTTTAATCCATTAAAAATAAATTAATAATGATCCTATAAAAAAAATTACGCCATTACTATATATGTTTATTTCTTTCTGGCATATTGAATACTTTATTTATATAGCGGATTCTTTCTTATTTACTTGCAAAAATTTGTAGAAGGAAACAATTACGGTCTTACTTTGGTACCGGTTAAATTCATGAATAGAATAAATTTTGTGCTCAAAGTAACAACCAAAAATTGTATTTACTTATTTTTATTAGTTGGGAACAATTACATTTTAAAGTTAAACAAAACGTGAAAACACAACTAAATATATCTATTTAAATAGTAATATCACCGAATATTATTAGAAATCGTAACTAATTTACAACCGGCAGAATATAATTATTCTATACCAGCAAAAAAGTTGGTTTAAAACAATTCCAATTTGGAATTACATATATGGGATTGTTGTTGTAAATTTCTCAAAGTAAGACCGCAAGAATATGAATTTGCGGTCTTACTTTGAGAAATTTACAACAACAATCCCATATATGTAATTCCAAATTGGAATTGTTTTAAACCAACTTTTTTGCTGGTGTAGAATAATTCTATTCTACCGGTTGTAAATTAGTTACGATTTTTAATAATATTCAATATTATTCGGTGATATTACTATTTAATTAGATATATTTAGTTGTGTTTTCACGTTTTGTTTAACTTCAAAATGTAATTTTTCCCAACTAATAAAAATAAGTAAATACAATTTTTGGTTGTTACTTTGAGCACAATATTTATTCTATTCCAACATGGATTTAACCGGTACCAAAGTAAGACCGTATTGTGTTTGGTTTTGGTACAACCGATTTTTTTTTGTATGGTTTTGTCAGTTTTTGTTAAATAATACTCATACTAACGTCGGATATTTAAAAATCGGCCTGTAATTGTAGTGGTATTGGTTTTACAGAGAAATATGTGGAGAAGACGTGAAGAAAATCTGGGGCGGTATGTTGTACCATCACTTCGAATCGAAAAAAGTCGAATCCGAAAAATGTCGAATCGAAAAAGTGAAAGTTGTATCTTTTTGCTTTTCGAAATACCAAACATACCGCCATTCGACTTTTTTCGAATTTCGATTCGAAGTGATGGTACAACATATCGCCCCTGGAAGAATTGACGGCGTGTTATACCCGCAACGAAAAAAATGCGCAAGTGGAAGAAGGTACGTAACTGTTTTTCCACCCTAACAGGAAAGACGGCCGCACGAAATTTGTCTCGAGCTCGACAAAGTTGAAAATATGTGATAAACGGCGATACAACGCATTACAACAAAAATTTATTTTCAACTTTGTCGAGCTCGAGACAAATTTCGTGCGGCCGCCTGAAATCAACAAAAATATGCAATGGGGAGGTCACTGCATCAATTCAAGAACATGCGTGGCACGAGGAAAAGGGTTTGCAACCATCAGCCTCAGTGAAATATATTAATTTCCCAGAAGGAAATTGTTGATCCAGTCCCGTTCCTAGGCACGCCTTTTTCATACAAGAGTTGGAAAAAAATCTCGGATGTGGGATTTTATCCATAGTTATGAACCGGACAAGTGGTTAAAGCTTTGGCACTTGGACCGGGAGTTACTGGGTTCAAATCCCATCAGAGAGAGGCAAATCGAATTTTCATCATCGATTACAATCGGTGATGTTCATAAACACAACTAAGACCCTCTGATGGAGTGCAGAATTCAACGCCGACCCACCGTCCATGTCAATGTACAGGTTGACAAGGAGCTTGCAATGTGTAGTTGGTATACTGTAATGTGAGTAGGTGAGTGGGTTAATGATGTGGCGTGATTGTGTGGTATCACAATGGGCCAAAAATAGCCTAACCACTGAAACCTTTTTTCTTTTCATCTTTGATTTGAAATTTGAGTAGTGAATATCATGCGAGTACGATTTATTAAAACGAAGGTTGAATTTGTCAAAACGCAAATGTGCAATTTTACTATGTAAATAAATATTTGGTTCACCACAACTCCCAGACGTGTTGAAATAAAACGATTCTATATTTTTATATTTTACGTATCTAACGAAAGTTTTTTCTTTTCTTCTACGACATATTTCTCTACATCACTTAAAGGTTTATAATAAATATGTACAAGCTGAGAACCAGCCATCATTGATAACATGGCAGCTGTAAAAAAAGTTAAATATTTCGTCCAAGTCACTCCAGCGGGCATTTTCACATAAATTTAGTTTAGGAAATTAATGTTTTACGTGTAATTCCTCTTCAACAATTTCTTTAGCTTTACGTTTCTTAAATGTTCGATAAAAATTAGTTTCTCCCACTGTCCAGTTGATCATAGAATATTCCAATGCAGCACCCAATACAAAAAATAAAGGTAAAAATCTATATAAACCGAGACGTTTTTTACCAGGCCATGAATCAAGAACCTGTTTTAAGGTTGTGCTATACAATCGCATCTAAAATAAAGTATGGAAATTTTATTCAAAATATATAATGACATTTTTCAGATAAATTTACCAAAAATTTATATAATCAACGAAGCTGTCAAAATTTATATTTAGAATATGGGTGAGTTCTGTTTTTATAAAAGATTTATTTTGTGTGACCTTGACATTTTAATAGAAATGGCGGTATAAACATTCGTGGTTCCACACTGATTCTTTGGTCGTTATTCTTTCCTCGTTTTCCTTCGTTTCCTCGTCCACTGCAATCAAATCTTTATATAGAACGAAGCCCCGCCCAATTTTATCTCGGTTTAAGCCCTAAGTTTTCCACTAAAATGTGCGCTTGGTTCCTATACGGTATAGGAACCAAGCGCACATTTTAGTGGAAAAAAATATTCGATATAATTTTTTCCGTTTAAATGAAAATGCATGTATGCAGCCAAACTGCTATACAAATTTTGTGCATGCAACCCACATAAAAACTAACTAAATTTAGACATAATTTTATCAGTACATATGGAGGTACAGATAAAATTTTTTTTGTTATTTTCAAAGCAAATTTTTTTTATTTAGAAAGATAAAATCAAATTCTTTTATACATATTTATATTTTTGTTGAAAAAATGAATGGATGCTTTGACCTATATAATTTGACTATACTTATTTTATAATATATGTATACATGAACCAATTATTTAAGTATTTTTATTTGGAATTAAATAAGTCATTATTCGGAACCCGCTAAATTATGACCATATATAGTTTTTTGAACATCTTTAAATAAGTAATTTTGTTTGTTGAATTCTATTTAATTTCATTCAAATTTAAAACATAAACGGCGACAAATTAACACAAATCGAAACGTCAAATATCAATGCGAAATGTCAGGTTGTTTGTAAACATAATAAAATAAATCAAAGTTGCACATACGTCTGCTATGATTAAAAAAATATTAAAGTTGAACGTACGTTTTTCTAGCATTTACAAGAAATTATATCGAATATTTTTTTCCACTAAAATGTGCGCTTGGTTCCTATGTTTACATACGACCAACATTTTTCTTCTGCAAAATGAATAAGATATAACATTGACTTTTTGCACATGAGAGACAAGAAAAGCAATATATCCCAACAAAATTTTGCAGAAGAATTTTTGAGCAATATCACCATAAAAATGAAAATATTGCCATAAAATATACTCGATCCGAGTATTTTTATGGCAACATTTTTAAAATTAATAAGAAAAAAAAATATTTCTTTATAAATGTTGAGGATTCGTAATAAAACCAGACGCCATAGATAAAAATGTAAATTTCGCATTTTAATTCATTAAAAATAAATTAATAATGATCCTATAAAAAAAATTACGCCATTACTAAATATGGTTATTTCTTTCTGGCATATTGAATATTTTTATATAGCGGATTCTTTCTTATTTACCTGCAAAAATTTGTAGAAGAAAACAATTTTCTCATGTAAACCGGGCATTATCGATTATTATCACATCACATATTATTCATAAATTTCCAAATATTACACCCCATTTACCAACATTTTTCTTCTGCAAATTTTTGCAGATAAATAAGCATCCGCTATGCCATAATTTTTTATAGCATTATTATTAGTTTATTTTTAATTAATCCAAATGCAAAATTTAAATTTTTATTTATGCCGTCTGTTTTTAATATGAATAAATATACAATAATTTTTTTTGTTAATTTAAAAATTGTTGCCACAAAAATATTCGGATCGAACATATTTTATGACAAGATTTTCATTTTTATAGTTTTGGCAGTGTAGTGGCTCAAAAAGTCTTCTGCAAAATTTTTGTTTGGTTATACTTATTTCTTTTTCTTGTCTTCTGCAAAATTTTTGTTTGGTTATACTTATTTCTTTTTCTTGTTTCCCATGTGCAAAAAGTCAATGTTATACCTCTTTCATTTTGTCGCATGTAAATGGGGTATTATAATTTGAATAATTGCGCTTCTGTTGTAAATAAAACGAAGATTTTAAATACGCCTTGTATGCTAAGCGATTTTTGTATTAAAATGCATAACAAGCAACCAATAGTGGGACCAAGCGCAAATGTTAGTGATAAAAAAAATCACAAAAGAAAATATTTTTTTTTCTTAAAAACTGTATGCAAACAATATTTGTTTTCGTCAAAACAAAAGAAAGAAAATCACTAAAATTTAGTGGTACGTCTCGAGGGTTCGTATAAAAAAATTAACCGTTTTTAAAAGGTGAACAATTAAAATTAAATAAATGTATCGTGTAAATTAATAATAATTCTAGCATAATAATCTTTTTTTCTTTTGTGAAGTGTTACTAGTTACAAGTTATTTTAAAATGGTAGGTTTTTTATTTTTGTGTGAGTTCTTTTTTGAACAATTACAACGTACAACGAATAAGATTTTATTATTTTTTTTAGTCAAAGCGAAATTAAATAATTTTTCAATGTTTTAGTACACAGTATTCAACGATAAGTTACATATTTCAATTTAGCGGGTTATAATTAATTGTGAAATACATATTTTTTTTTATAATTTTGCTGCTGTTCGCTTTTTTTTAAATAAAATAACATAACATTAATCTTATCGTCCCGAAATCGAGCCAAATAACTGTATATATTTATATTGTTCTAAAATAATTTAAACAACAACGTGATTAACAGTAATAAATACCTATATGAATTTGATTTGATACTTTCAAAATGTAAAGCAGCGAAGGGGACGACGCTCATTATAAATAATTTTCACTTTAAATTTAAAAAACAATTGTCAAATTTTCTACTGAAACTATCTGTCAAAATATATATTTTGTAAACAAGTTAAAAACCGACATTCGTCTGCTACAAAAAAAAAAATAATGACGTACGTTTTTCTAGCAAACTACAAGAATTTTTTTTTATCACTAAAATTTGCGCTTGGTCCCACTACAAGTTTCGAAAATGTTTATTGTGTGTGACCAAATTTGTAATTAATCAGCTTCCAGTGTATTTAAAAAAACACGCCTATTTTCAGCAAAATACGAGCACTTGTTTTTGTTATACTTTTATAAAAGCCTTTTGGCAGATGTCAAATTTTAATGCCGGCAGGCAGAGTCCATAATATTTTTATTCATTTCACCATATTACAATAATTCCATACCTTAATCTATTTCATAAATATAACTAAAATTATTTTTTCACTTATATACATTAAGTTCGTTTTGTCTGAAAAGGGTAGAATTTAATTGATTTCGGAACGAAAAAGTGAAATAAAGCAAAATGGTTGTACGAAAATATGAGGAAGAGTTGAAGTATTTAGAGAAAATTACAGACAATTGCTGGAGAATTAAAAAGGGTTTCCAGCCGAATATGAACGTAGAAGGATGCTTTTATGTGAACAGTAGGTTAGAAAAATTAATGTTGGAAGAATTACGCAATTCTTGTAGGCCTGGTATGTCCGGCGGGTTTTTGCCTGGTGTCAAACAGATAGCCAACGTTGCAGCACTTCCGGGCATTGTGGGAAGGTATTGTGTATACGCAATAATGTGTAATAATAACATTTACATATAATTATAATTCCTCTTTATTGAAATTTTTAGATCGATTGGTTTGCCTGATATACATTCTGGTTATGGATTTGCCATCGGGAACATGGCAGCATTTGATATGGATAATCCGGATTCTATTGTATCACCCGGTGGGGTAGGGTTTGATATTAATTGTGGCGTTCGCTTGGTCCGAACAAACTTATGGGAGAAAGATGTGAAACCTGTCCAGGAGCAATTGGCACAAAGTCTGTTCGATCATATTCCGGTAGGTGTGGGATCGAAAGGTATTATTCCAATGAATGCACGGGATTTAGAAGAGGCCCTCGAAATGGGAATGGATTGGTCATTGCGCGAGGGATACGTTTGGGCAGAAGATAAGGAGCATTGCGAGGAATATGGGCGCATGCTTAATGCTGATCCATCAAAAGTTAGCCTTCGTGCCAAGAAACGAGGCCTTCCACAACTTGGTACTCTTGGTGCGGGTAACCATTACGCCGAAATACAAGTGGTTGATGAAATTTTCGATAAGTGGGCAGCAAGTAAAATGGGAATTGAAGAAAAGGGACAGGTCTGCGTCATGATTCATTCAGGCAGCCGTGGTTTTGGGCATCAAGTAGCTACGGATGCGTTAATCGAAATGGAAAAAGCAATGAAACGCGATAAAATTGAGACAAACGATCGTCAGCTGGCATGTGCCAGAATCAAATCGAAAGAGGGGCAAGATTATTTAAAAGCTATGGCTGCAGCTGCTAACTTTGCTTGGGTGAATCGTAGTTCTATGACATTTTTGACCCGTCAGGCATTTGCTAAACAATTCCGTACTACACCCGATGACCTCGATATGCAAGTAATTTACGATGTGTCGCACAATATTGCCAAGATTGAGGAACATATAGTTGATGGAAAACCTAAACGTTTACTAGTACATCGCAAAGGAGCTACACGAGCATTTCCACCACATCATCCGCTAATTCCTGTGGATTATCAAATGACCGGGCAACCAGTTTTAGTCGGCGGCACTATGGGAACGTGTAGTTACGTTTTAACTGGCACTGAGACTGGAATGAAGGAAACATTTGGCTCAACCTGTCATGGCGCCGGCCGGGCTCTTTCGCGTGCCAAATCACGTCGCAATTTGGACTACCAAGATGTTTTAGACAAAATGAAAGAACAAGGTATTGCAATTCGTGTAGCATCACCAAAGCTAGTTATGGAAGAGGCCCCGGAGTCTTATAAGGATGTAACGGATGTCGTTGATACATGCCATGCGGCGAACATCAGTAAGAAATGTTTCAAACTGCGACCAATAGCTGTAATTAAAGGATGATTGTGTTTATAAAAAATTTTATACTTTAAATAAATTGAATTTCACAAATTGTAAATTAAATTCGAAACTTTTATTTGGTTCTGGAAATTTATTAAAAAACTTTTAGTTAATATTCTTTTATACATTTTATTTGTCTTAGATGTTATATTCAATTCATTATTTACCTTTGAAAATGAACCATTTTATACGGTTCAATTTTTTTTATTTGTTTTTGATGCCAATATTTTTTTAGGGGGCATCCATCGCAAGTACAAGGGGTCGACCATTAATTTTGGCCGTTTGAACTGCGGTAGTTGTAAATGTTCTGCAACAATTTTGGGAGTGACACAAATTACGTGCTGGCCTTTCCAATATTTGATCATTTTCATCGACTGTAAAGTGCAAATTATATCTTCCTGTGTGATGCCGCTCAGTTCACTAAAACCGTAAATTTAAATAATTTTACATTTATGTTTAGCCTTATTAATTAGTAAATTTTACCTCAACTCTTTTATGCAGAATGTGCGACATTCTTTAATAAGCTCCAACAACGTGTATGCCCAATAGCTTCGATAACTTAATCGACCAAGGTCTGATAAAGGTTTTTCCGGGCTACCAATTATGCCCTCTCGTCTGGATAATTCATAACTAAACCCAATAAGAAACTTTCCATAGCCTTTCCTTTGATAGGGCGGCAAAATTAATATACAGGCCACATTGTTACTTTCTGGAGATTCCTTTTCTTTCGAAAAGTAGCCAACGATATGTTGCCCTCTTTTATCAATTTCACATAAAACATAAAAATAGAATGTTTCCACGTCATAATAAAGTGTTTTGTGATCCAAAAATAATTTTGCCATTAAGCAAAGCGTTTGGCAATACATTTTGTGATCTCGGCCATCAATTTCAAAAACAGAAATCGTCCCTTTTCTATATATTTCGTTGCCGGGTGGTTGTCGTTTTATGCATTCGGTTTGGTGGTATCTAAACGTTTTTGCAAACTTCATATACCTTAGACAATATTCGCACACATAAAGTGTACCTACTTTTCCGTATTCCTCTGGGTACGGAGAAAAATACCACGTATCAATTTCAAATTTGCCGATTCGCAGCTTATCGATATACTTTACTTTTGTGATAGCTTCGTGCTCCTTCTCTAGTGCAGCGGTTGTCGGATCCATATCAGCATACGTCTTTTGAACATGATTTATTTCATCATGTCGGCGTTTTTGATTTCTCGTTATTTTCCTATCGCCATTCTCACCACCCATTATTGTTGTGGTCTCCAAACTGTTGTGGCCATCAATTTTTAATGCAGCATTATTTTCATCTACACCAACCGTATTTGTTTCGTTTGGCATAAAATTAATTCTATCCTTCTGAACCCATTGATCTAATCTACGGTTTAAGCCCTCGTAATGTATGTAATATTCATAATTTTGGAATTCATTCAGTCTGGCTTGTATAACAGTGGCCGGGTGCCATTGCCCATCTTGTCGATGTACTAAATATTCCTCCCCGACCATAATTTGATCGTCGGTTAATTTACTGTATTCCATAATCCTTTCAATCTCACAATTTATGTTTATAAAACCACAATTATCAATAATTGAGTTATAAAATTATAATTACTTTTCGACGCCACTCAAATGTCAAAACAAATTTTGACACTAAATTTACCCTACAAACAACATATCGATATTATTTACTACCATTTTATGTAGACTGTATAATTTCTATGTTTCAAATGAAATTAAAATATTATGTAGTTTCAAAATTCCAATATGGTATTATTTGATATTCACTTAATTTATGAATTCTACAAAGTCTATTTCACAATTGCAGGCAATTAATATCTGTTGATTAGCTCTACGTGAAACTATACGTTCGTTACCTCTACGCTATGTTTGAACTGCAATTAGTTACTCACTGTTTTTGGTGTCACCTAGCTTACGACACACAAAGCTATGTATTGATTTGACATCTGTTTTGATTGACAATAAAAATCAAAACAAAGCAGTCCTCCAATCTATAACGGTCAGAAAAACATCATATCCACACAAAAAATTGAAAAAATATAAAAAATAATTTTGAAGTAGTAATCTGAATATAAATAAAACCAATAAAATGCCGAGTGAGATGATAACGTTACAATTAGGCCAATGTGGGAATCAAAGTGAGTACGCAAAAATTATTGTGACAAAAATGCAAAATAACCTTAAATTTTTAGTTGGTTTCGAGTTTTGGAAAAGATTGTGTTTGGAACATGGAATATCAGCAAATGGTGTTTTGGAAGATTTTGCTACAGATGATTTGGACAGAAAAGATGCATTTTTTTATCAGGTATGTGCTCCCGAAAATAATAGAGTAGGTTTATAAAGTAACGTGTTTGTTTAATTTCAGGCGGATGACGATCATTATATCCCGCGCGCAGTTTTACTTGACCTTGAGCCTCGAGTAATCCATACAATAATGACATCGCCTTATGCAAAAGTAATAAAACAATTTAAATGATTTAATTAACTTTGTATTTATTGATTATGTATACTTTTAGCTTTATAATCCCGAAAATGTTTATTTATCAAAAGATGGGGGTGGTGCGGGAAACAACTGGGCTTCCGGATTTAGTCAGGGTGAGAAATTACAGGAAGAAATATTTGATATAATTGATCGTGAAGCTGACGGTAGTGATAGCTTGGAGGGGTTCATACTGTGCCATTCGATTGCGGGAGGAACAGGTTCTGGCATGGGTTCATATATCATGGAGAAATTATCTGATCGTTTTCCTAAAAAATTAGTGCAAACTTATAGCGTATTCCCAAACCAAGATGAAATAAGGTTAATTTAATACCCTAGCCCCTCCCGCCCTTAAATAAATTTTGTACTGTATAATCTAATTATAATTCATTTTATAGCGATGTCGTCGTCCAACCCTATAATTCGTTACTAACATTAAAACGCCTAATTAACTGTGCCGATTGTGTTGTTGTATTGGATAATACCGCACTAAATCGTATCGCTACCGATCGTTTACATATCGAGGTTTGTACTCATGAAACTTAATGATGCATAAAATATAGTACCTATATTGAAATTTTTTCTTAAATAAATTGAATAGAATCCAACCTTCACACAAATAAATACGTTAGTGTCGACTATTATGTCAGTGAGCACAACAACGTTAAGATATCCATCTTACATGAATAATAATTTAATTGGGTTGACATCACAATTAATACCGACACCTCAATTACATTTTCTTATGACTGGTTATACACCATTAACAACAGATTGTGATGTCGTTAACATACGAAAAACTACCGTTTTGGATGTCATGAGGCGACTCCTACAGCCAAAAAATATGATGGTTTCAACAGGCCCGGACAAAAGCAATCATCATTGCTATATCTCAATTTTGAATATAATTCAGGGTGAAGTTGACCCCACTCAAGTACATAAATCACTACAAAGAATACGTGAAAGAAAGTTGGCACAATTCATACCGTGGGGCCCGACAAGTATACAAGTCGCATTGTCGCGAAGTAGTCCATACGTACAAAGCAGTCATCGAGTATCCGGTTTAATGTTGGCTAATCATACCAGTATTTGTTCGGTATGTTGGGAATTACTTACCTTATCATTATTCTGAGAAATATTATTTATTTTTAGTTATTTGAGCGAGCTTTAAACCAGTATGATAAATTACGAAAACGTGGAGCATTTTTGGAACAGTTCAAACGTGAGGATATGTTTAAAGATGATCTCTCTGAGTTGGATAATGCCCGGGAAGTAGTTGATTGTCTTGTGCAAGAATATGAAGCAGCCACACAGGCGGATTATCTCACTTGGCAACGTATGATTTTAAATCTAGCTTATTTTACGGATCAATTATTTTACCTATATATGTATTATATTATTTCAGCCAAGGCCGGAGAAGAAAAATAATTGTTCACTTCCATATTGTTCCTGTTTTCTGTGCATGCCATATAAATATTAATAAAGAGTTTAAAAATAATCAGTTTTTTTAATTTAATACTATGTATTAGTTACGAACAGCTAGGTTAACCCAATCGACATTGATACAATTACAGTAACTCACAGTGAAAACAGCCGACCGTTAAAAATATTCTGTTTAGTAAAAAATTTCTAAGAAATCAACCAAAAATGAATATTTTTTTAAAGTTTATTGCATTCTTGTTTCAACAATAAAAAAATTATATATCAATAATAATTTTTATTACCACAAGTTACAGATAAACAAAAAGATAGAAAAATGTATCTCAAAATGAAAATGGCCCACCTAACAAAAATTTCTCAGATAACGGTAATTTTTAATTTTTTTTTTCTGTTTCCTTTCCCACATTTGAGAGGGTACCAAAACAGATTGCAAAGATTATAAACAAACAAATGGACCGAAGATGGTACGAATGACCTTCCGTTTGAAAGAATATAACATTCTATAGTCGTTAGAGTCCAGCTCTCAGTTCCGCAAGCCAGCATATACTCATATACTGCTGTCCAATTAGTGCTTTATAAAATGCGAGCTTACACGAATGTGGGAGATATTTTAGATCACAATAACCTTGATTGGGCGTAGAGAACAATGTGCGGTAACAATTCAGGCTTTATGTCTCCTGTATTTCGTTTGATGATGTCATTACTAACCCGGGGAGTTTGAGGTCTTCTATGATATTAAAATTATGATCACCGATTCGAATATTTACCATAGTGATGCTCTTGGATGTTAATACTCAAAAGTTGCTTGAGTTTTCTTGTTCCGCTTGGAAGATGATGTTTTCGATGCATTTTCTCTATTCCTCATATGTTTGCGCTTCAATGTAAGATCTCAGGTCGGGTACACTACACCACCACTGGTGAGGTGCAAGTTCTCAGGACCGATATGCGATGTATTTTCCGCACTACTACCGATTTTGCATTAAAGTCACCCACGATAATTTTAATGTCAGTGTGCGGGATGTTATTAATGACCTCTTCCAACTCGACATAAATAGATCTTTAACATCTTTTGATTTATCTTTGCTGGGTAAATCTTTGCCCGGTTCGAAAGATTTTGGGGATTTTACAGGTAACGGCTAAACCTCATTCCATGTGCCCATTTTTATATCGTCCGTGAACAGTTTTCGAAGTCGAGTTTGTCATGAATCCGATATGGTAGCCCGAGGCCTTTGTTTAGAGTTGTTTTAATGAGAGAAGGTTGTTAGCCTGCCGCTCAACCGCTTGTTACATGTGTAGGTGACGTAATGGTGAAGGATCTTAAGGAATTCTGTTCTACCTTGAACACGTTTATATAGCGACTTGCTTGATACAAGACAGACTCCCACTTTAGCCACCCCTAACTTGGAGAACAGCCGTTGCTTTGGTTTGGTTTTAGGGCGCCAATGACTCGCTGCGATATGTACGCCCCTATTCTCTTAGTCGTATCACCTGTCGCTTCTTCCGACAATAATTTTTTTTCATATTCTCTTAGTTGATTGAAGTGACAACAATGGTGTTCTGTTAGTCGTTTAAAAGTTTTCATGTCACCTGAGGTGAGATTTGTAGTCGTGCGAGTTTTTTAGGCGATACAAGCATAGAGAGGGGACAAAATGTAGGTTTAAGATAATTTACTTTTATCATGTCTTCAGTCGGCTAAAAGAATAAAGTTTTATTGACGAAGTAACCCGACAATTGTCGCGTCGTATGAAACGGCACGATGAGAATGAGCCATTCCACACGGGTTGTCAAAGAAGCAGCTTCGTCTTCGTTTCTTTCTCCGTTTACCTATAATGGTACTATTCCACCTGAAAACAGAAAATTTTTACAAAAATTTTTGCAGAAAATGTGACAAAGACAGGAACTAAAATTTACATTAGAGCGACTGAGAAAGAACATTTTTATTTTATGCTATAAAAAGTTGGGGAAATTTTGACATCGACAAAAACTAACCTATAAATTATTTAAAAAACATGAAAAATCTTCATTTTGAATGTTTAACAAAGAATTTTATATCCCAAAATTTACTAAAAAATATAATATTAGTTTTGAGATGAACAGAATCATGTAATTTGAATATTTTTTTAATTTTCGAAAATATCTTAAAATAGTTTTGCTATAAATTATGTGAGAGGGGAAAACCTAAAAAAATCATTAGCAGGCGAAAAAAAATAAAAAAAAACTTAGCTGTCAGATTTTTTAACCTAAAAAAATCCTAAATTCCTAACGTAAGCAGCTAAATTTTTTATTATTCATATCAATAGTGTTGGGCAAATAGTTGGGGAGGTACTCAAACAATTGGAATGGGGATAAATGTAAGTACCTCCTGTATGTCAGTGATTCTGTGAAACGTTAATTTGTGTATATTTTTACAGTTATTGTGAAGGCCACAAACGGGCAACGATATGTTGTTGGATGTCATCAGCAACCGTGCATTATATTCATGGATGAAATTGATGCAATTGGAGTGCATCGTTTTTCCGAAGGCACATCGGCCGATCATGAAATTCAACGTACTCTAATGGAATTGCTTAATCAAATGGATGATTTCGATTCGTTGGGTTAGGTTCAAGTGATGATGGCTACAATCCGTGCGGATACGCTAGATCCGGCCTTATTACGTGCCGGACGTTAAGATCGAAATTCTGCTTCCTAATGAACAGGTACTTTGGAAATTTTAAAAATTCATGCACAACCTATCGTCAAACATGGTAAAATTAATTATAAAACCATTGTTAAATTGTCGGATAATTTTACCTGTGCCGATTTTAAGAAATATTTGTAAAGCGACGGAGCTCTGCTGTTCGAGTAGAACGGGAATACGTGATTCAGGTAGGCGATGCGGAGCAGAATTTGGACTGGTTATAAGGTGGCAGCGGATTCCATGAATTGCCTGTGTAGAATTTGTCACGATTTGATGACACGATCGAATGGTGGTTTATGAATAGAAGTAAGTCTTTCGATTAACAAATGTTAAAGTTTTTAACTAAACAATTTCGTTTTACTTTAGATTACTATAGTTGGCGTTCAATCCAACTTTCATCAAAACATTTTTGTGTAATCCCTCTCATTTTGGTCAAAATGAATTTTCGTCTCAAATCTCGATGTTGTCCAAAGGATTTGCAATTTGTAAGTAAAATTAGTTTATTGTCAATTTGCCGAAGCAACTTATTAATAAGATTATTTTCTGCCGCCAGTAAATTTCGATCAAGATATACCAATCTTGGTAACATTCAATGCCCTATTCCACCGGCTCATATGAACGCTACGCGATGATGAATTTTGCCAAGAAGAGATCCTGCCCGGTTTGGTTGAACTAACACTTCCAGAGACTAGTTTATTTAACTGCAAGATTTTAGCCGCGAAGATGAGGATGGGCCACCATTATTGATCAAAGAAATTCGATTGATTATAATATTTAAAAGAATATTGGGTAAAGCATTGCACGAAAATTTACTCGTTGAACTTCCATTGGCCGAGTTCATCTTATCGAAATTGGCCGGTAAGCATTCGGACATCAACTGGCATCACAGGATCCCGTATTGCATAAAAATTTACTATCTCTCAAATCATATGAGGGCGATGTATCGGAATTAGCTTTACTGTTTTCTGTGATGATTTAGGAATAATGCGATTTGAAGAGCTGCGATTAAACTTTCTAATATAATGGATAAGTCATCCAATCGCATGGAATATATCCAATTAATGGTCGAGTTTAAATTAAATAAACAAATTTAAATAAATTTTAATAAATAAATTTTAATTATATTGACAAATTTTAATAAAATATTTGTTATCTGAAAATCCTGTGTTTTTAAGTGTACCAGGTGTAGGGTGTTTTTTTGTAGTCGAAGGAACTATTTTGGCCTGGTTACCTAGTTTAGCCGAACGATGCCAAAATACAGAGATGAAGGCTTATTACGTCCCGGACGTTTAGATCGTAAAATCGAAATTCTGCTCCCTAATAAACAGGTACGTTTGGAAATTTTAAAAATTCATGCTCAACGTATCGTCAAACGTAACATTCTATGTCCTATACCGGCTCATATCAACGCTGCACGATGGTGAATTTAGCCAAGAAGACGTCCTACCAGGGGCAACCAGTAAAATAATGTCACTCACCCTTTGATGAATTAATTATGATTGCATGGATGGTGCCGGATTAAATTTACCATTAGATCAACCAACAGATTTATATTTACAGAGAGGGCCACGGCCATTTCAACGTATTCAAGATTTTACCCGCGAACATATTGAAGATGCTCCACCATTATCGATCAAACAAAGTCGATCGATTACGATATTTGGACAAATCAAATAGTAAAAGTAAACAATTTTAAAACTTGTATTTTTTATAAAGTAAGACATTTATTTGTTATTAATAAAACTACACTGAAATCTCCACCATACACTTTGATTTCAGCATCCAACAGATCGAAATTGCCCTTACGCTACATATGTAATACCAATTTGTACTGCATTCTGGGAATCGCGTATTACATATTTGCGAGGGCGTTTCGCGGATTATTCCAAGAATAATTGAATTACTTGTTTGGACACACTTTAATTGTATTATTGCGTGTGCTTGAAATTCCGGGGCACCCGCTTAATATCTCCTTCGATTTATTTATTGAAACATTTTTTGATCTAAATGTTCATATTGCAATGTAAAAGATGTTGGGAAACATTTTCGCTCTTCGAACAAATTTATCATAATCCAATTCACCTCCAAATTTATAATATTGGGTCATACATTTCCAATCGAACAATGAAACGTGGCCTTCCTAAAATTATGTAAATAAAAAACATTTGACATAAAGAATTGTACATCGCAAAAATTTAGGAGCTTCCCCGAGAAAAACAATTACATACCTCTATTTGTAAACCAATCTAATATCCGACAGTGATCCTCCTTCCAACAGGGCTATATATTTCACTATAATTCGTAATAATCTCCTTCGCCATGGGTCGGCGTCCGAATTCATATTCCACGGTTCAATTCGAACAAATCTATATTATATACGCCATTGTACACATTCTGCACGAATTTAACGCGATCTTTAATTTTTATTGTGCACAAATATGGCCATAATTTTGAACTCACTGCTAATTGTATTATTGCGTGTGCTTGAAATTCCGGGGCACCCGCTTAATATCTCCTTCGGATTATTTATTGGAACCTTTTTTTGTAATGTAAAATATGTTGGGGAACGTTTTTGCTCTTCGAACAAATGTATCATAATCCAATTCACCAATCGAACGACAATGAGACGTGACCTTCCTAAAATTATGTAAATAAAAAAATATTTGACATAAAAAATTGCACATCGCAAAAATTTAGGAGCTTCCGCGAGAAAAACAATTACATACCTTCATTTGTAAACCAATCTAATATCCGACAGTGATCCCTTCCAACAGGGCTATGTATTTCACATTTTTTATAAATTCGTAATAATCACGTCCGAATTCGTATTCCACGGTTCAATTCGAACAAATCTATATTATATACGCCATTGTACACATTCTGCACAAATTTAACACGATCTTCAATTTTTATTGTGCACAAATATGGCCATAATTTTGAACTCACTGCTAAATAACTACATATTCTACCGGGCATTCACATATTGTTATTACAATATATTGTTCATCCCTTATCCAGTTCGTGAAATCACGTATCTTAAAATAACATTCTTCTTTTCCGAAATCTCGTACAATTTGAATCGCGCGCGATATACAAATTTATAAAATCACGAACATTTCGTGAAATAAAATAAAACAAAATAAATAAAATATGTACTTCGTTTTAATTTTTTAGCGTATCGTGTTGATGTTGACACATCAAGCGCAAAAATTTTACTACATACCATAAAAATATGAAAAAAAATAAAAGTTTGCTGGGAGTGGGGGATTTTTTTTCAGTTTGGTTACCATAAAAAATACTTTGTTTGATATTTTTTATTTATAATTATAGCAACAAAACACAAATTCTCAAAAAAAAAAAAAATACTGATGTTTCGCTCATGCACAGAGAGAATCTATATTTTTATCTCGTTCTAGTTTTCCGCAAAAACGCATCGACACGAATATCCTCGAGAACAATAATTTTGCTACTGTCTAAAATTTTTAAAAAACAAACATGACATTAAAGAATTGGTCAACTAATCCAATTACATTAGTAGCTTTCCAATCGACCACCGCAAGTACTTGTAAGCGCGAAAATGTGTATTGGCTAAAGTGTCGATTGGAAAGCACAAAAAATTACAAAAGCAAAACATAACCTACAAATGTGTAGTTTATTTGTGATAAATTTTTAATAAAAAATATCTATTCTGGAATTTTATTAGTGCTTCACATACGGCATTCAATTATATTTTTGAAAGAAAAATACTACACAAATCACCTAGCAGACAAATTTATTGTAACTGCTTTCAACTACTCATAATAAAAAGGACAGTTGTGAGTAGTTAGATTAGCAAAGACAAAAACCTTAAGTACTTGCGGTGGTCGATTGGAAAGCAACTATTATTATTTAATATAAAATAATTCTACCAAACTTACCATTTACAGCCATATTAAAAGTTGTTTATATATGTATATTGTAATCAAAAAAATAAATACAATATACTCGTATGTACACTACACGTATTTCACTTGGTAATAATTTGTATTTAATTTAATTTAAGTATATCCACTTAATTTTATGTTTCTTTTTGTAATTGTTATAAATTCAATTTTATTTCACATACAAAATGACAGAAAAGAACGTTACTATAAAATAACTATAAAAAGAACGAGTATATGTGTGAGAAAAATATTTCCTATCGCTACACAACGTTTCTTTAGATGTATTGTAATGTTGCCATAAAAAATACTTTGGTTAGATATTTTTTAAATTTTTTATAGCAACATCACGACCACATATACAAATATTTTGTCAGTAAATTTTACTGATTTTATTTTCTCTTTCATTCTATTACGTAGGTTATCTATATTTTTATCTCGTTTCGTTTTTACTGACAGTAAATATTTCTTGGTGGAATAGAGGCATAATAGGTTTTAATTGTGACTCATTTTCAACAAAAAAAATTTCTGTGAAGCTGCTTCAACAAAAATAGAAATGAAATAAAAAAATTTAAGGGCATTTTTGAGATGTAGATTTTAGTTTAAATTTTATTTTCGAGAGAGGAGAATACAAAAAAATTTTGTGTTCAAATATAAAATAAAAAGTTAAATTAGCAATAAAAAATCTATAACGACTTATTTTGAAGCGTGAAGCAGATTTCATTTGACAACCCGTGTGGAACTGCTGAATAGGAGTAGTAGTGTCTATGACTATAAACAGATTTTCCTTTGCTCGTCCCCACTAGACCGCCTGATTCACGTGAGTTACGCAGGGGGCACCGCGAGGAGGTATGAATCTAGGAAATTCACTCCCCCGGTCTTTATCTCGAAAACTTAATTTCTGAGGTAGCATGTTGTAACATCACTTTTTCGATACTTTATCGAAGTTTATGCCTCGCTTCTTCGGAACAAAATGTGACACCATTTCTCATTTACCAGGTTGCTGATTGAAAAAAATGTGATATTCTACTGTTTCTAGCACCAAATAATTTGCTTTCGATACTTGAACGAAATTAGAGGAAGACAACTTGTTAGCATTTATACTAGTAGGTTGTGATAGCAATAGAAATGTAATATTTCATAAATGAAACAGTTGCCCATTTCAGTTTAGGAAAACGAGAAATAAACTTCGATAGAATATCGTAAATGTGATGTTATAACATATGCCACCCCTGTTATGTTTCTCAATGAAAAGAGCAATTTATTTCTATTTTTTATAACAAAATTTATTTTAATTGCTTTATGTATATTACAGTTTTTATTTTAACATAATATTACTAATTAATATTATTTATTTTTGTATTTTACAATTATAAGAATTTGTATAAAATTAGATTAAAAATTAAAATTCCATCGAAAAAATAAAAAACTAAAACCTCCATAATTTTGAGAATAAATAATATTTTCAATACTGCTAACTAAAAAATAAGATGGAATTTTATAAATTAGATTCTGGTATTTAAATTATATAGTGGTTTTTTTGTTTGCATTTTAATTAAATGGCATCTTACAATTTGTATGTGGTTTGTGTGTGATGTTTTACAAAAATTCAATAATTTTAGTAAATTTACAATTTGTACAATAATGTAAAAAATTATTAAAAAATAAAATAAGTAAATGGTTTCACCGAAAGATATATTCGTAATGTTTCTTTTAGTGTTGCTAGTTAAAAGATTCGGTTTTTTGTTCAATCCTTAATATTTATTTATTTTAAGTCTGTGTTCAAAAATTTCACGCACTTCACTTCAGTGAAACCAAATAAAAAACAACTTACTGTTGAACTAATATTAATGGTAAATTATTTATTTATTGTACATAAGAAACTATTTTTCTTATAAAACAGGAGAATTCACAAATATATATTTTATATAAATTAAAATCTAAAAAATAATAATAAAACAGGTTGCTCAATTAATTTAAATAAAAAAAAAGGATTTTCTGTTTTGGTCTTTCGTATTACATATTATATTATATAAATAATGAGCTACTACTGTTACTTAAATTTTTTATTTTTAAATTTAAAAATAAAAATTTAATTTATAATTACTTAACTTTTTTCATTATTATATATCACATTGATTTGCATTATTATTTATATAAATTAATAATAATTTTTTTAATTACATAATTCTTCAATTTTATTGTTTTAATAATTAGAAAAAAAAAACAACACATAATTTAGTCGATCCAGAAATCATAAACATACAAAATAAATTTGAAGAAATATATAGGAAATTAAAGAATAATATATTTTTTAAGGGATTAAAAATAATAATAAATTATAAATTAAATTTTGCGTATTAGAAAATACTATTGATGAATTTCTTACTAATGATATTTTGTTTTTGAATTAAGTAACTGTAAACAATTAAAGTATGCGTACATAAGATTTAAATTAAATTAAATATTAATTTAATTATATTACATTATTAATTATTGATTTAATAAAATGATTTTATACAGTCTCAAGAGAAAAAAATATATTTATTATATTTCTATCCTAAAAAAAAATTATTCGTATTTAGCTTTCTAATTATTTATATTATAATTATTTCTTTTACTTTTAAATTTTTTAAATTAAATTAAAAAATACGGTTAACTGGCAATTTCTATATAAAATCATACCAATCATGTTCATTTACTTTAGTTTTATGGTTTAAATTATTATTATTACTACTACTATTTATATGGTGATGTCAGTCAGAATCACTTATAGCTTTTTTTCGTCTTTTTGCAGCTTTGGGTTTGGACCAATCCTCCTAAAAAATAAGAAATTTTTAAATTATTTCACTGCTTGATCTTATTTATAATTAATTTAAAAAAAATGTAGTTACATCACTTTCTTCCTCATCACTAGAAAATATTATGCTATTTATTGGCTCTGAATTTTTTTTGTTACTCGTGGACGAATTATTTGAATCCTTTTTATTTGGTGGCGGTTTACGGCCACGTCCGCTTGTTCCGCGACGACCGACGGCACTTGTTTCATCTTCAGCCGCCAATGCAAATAAATCACTATACTGTTTCTGTGTAACAAGTTAAAAACATAAAATAGATAAATTAATTAAAACAATTATTGAGTTGTTATATTAATATTTTAGTTTTTTAATGGTTATTAACTATGATTACAAAAATAATTTATTTTTGCTTGAGCTTTCGACACCCTTTCGGTGTCATTTTCAAAAGCAATAATTGCTTTTGAAAATGACACCGGAATGGTGTCGAAAGCTCAAGCAAAAATAAATTATTTTTGTAATCAGAGTTAATAACCATTTAAAAAACTAAAATGAAATAGATACTTTTGATTTTAAAGTTATATTTTATTTAGTGTATTTACCTTTGTACTATCACTGCTATGAGCAAAAGCCTGTTGTAACGCCCTTTGCATTGAATCTTGAACATAGAGGCCTGTACCTGTACCATTACCATGTCTACAACTTCTTCGAAAGTGTTCCAAATGGCATAATAACTGAAAATAAACAAAAATAATTAGTCAACATAGGACACAAAAATATACGGCGATAAGTGAGCGACCGGAAATTTCAATCGTCAAGTACAAGTTGCCGTATGCGGATTATAACAATTTCAAGTTGGTTGCTGTACGTTAAATATTTTGGAAGTTATAATTTAATAATTGTGCGCCTGCTGTTTTTCTGAATACAATTTTCTCAAAATGAATCACCTAGTAATATAATAGTAACCCAAACCCCAAAGCTGCATACACCAAGGTTAGGAGGTATAGTATTTATAGTTTGAGAGTTTATAATAGTGCTGTACTAGGTATGCTATAATAGTATTTCGTATTTAGTATTAACTAGCGGGCCTGTGACTGAATAATCAGTCACGTGATTACATTTTATTAAACTTTTGGTTAAGAAATGATTAAGAAGATTTATTAAGATGTAAATTTGGTGCACTTTTATCAAAAATAAAGTAAATTCATATACGCTATTAAATATTTAATAAGAAATGTATACAAAAGGATAATAAAATATGAATTTACATGCGTAGAATCTCTGCAAAACAACATTCTTTGTTGTAATGCGCCCGTCCCGATCAGCTGATTGATCGCTTGTCTCAACCATAAACACTTTGAGTCCGTCAAATGAGCGGCATCGTGAAAAGGCCACAAATACGGGGGCCGGAAAGTACACTTCTACCTTCTTCAAGCTTTGGCCCTAACTCTTGTTGATGGTTATGACGAACGCGAGCTGGACGGGAAATTGGAGGCGAGACATTTTAAATGAGAAGGTGCCTTCCGAGGGTGAGAGCTTTATATGTGGCAAGAGAACGCGCTCGCCTTTTGAGAAGCCCGTCAGCAAATCACGTTCCAGACTGTAACGGTTTATTTTTGCGACTCGCATGTGTGTTCCATTGATAAGACCCTTGCTAGTGTTTAAATTCCTCATCAAAAGAACGATGGCGTTTACCTTTAGCCTTCCGAGGGTGAGAGCTTTATATGTGGCAAGAGAACGCGCTCGCCTTTTGAGAAGCCCGTCAGCAAATCACGTTCCAGACTGTAACGGTTTATTTTTGCGACTCGCATGCGTGTTCCATTGATAAGACCCTTGCTAGTGTTTAAATTCCTCATCAAAAGAACTATGGCGTTGTCCGGATCCTTCAATCTTGTTGAGAAACTCGACAAGGCGGAGTTCCTCATTCATGTCGTCACTCTCAACTTTATCAACAGTAAGTTTGACTTCTTGTCCGCCGGGCAGGAGGTCAAGCCCCTGCTGATTGATTAGCGCACAATCATCATTCTTGGGTGCAAAGGTGGCGTGCTCCTCGATGGTGCCCTCAGCTAGTTTAATTACACGTCTGTCTTTGATTATGAGCGCGACCCCTGGCATGATGCTGGCCTCATCTATCATGATGAGTCGCGCGCTTCTCAACTTGGTAGCGTGAGAGAAGTTTGGCTTCATTGATGAACCGGCAGTTTGAAAATGTTGGAAATATTGGAAAAATATTGGAACCGGCAGTTTGAAAATGTTGTGTAGCGTACGTCCACCTTCCATCAAGCTCGTGGCGAATCGAGTGAAGACGGAGCAAATGGACTCCAAGCCACGCCCCTTGGCAAATGCAATGAGTGATTGCAATACAAATGTCTTGCCACACCCATCGGGAGCGTCAACGTAAAAGACCTTTGCTGACAGGTCTTCATTTGCACTCGCATACATGTTGTCGAAAGCACCATTGCTATATATTAAAATCTCTATATATGAATAATTGTGACGTACTAAACTAATGTACTTATGTAGATTATATAGTCGATAGTCGATTAACCCCCACACAAAAAGCAGAAACACTTCACGCTAGTTCAAGCATGAAATTAAGAGCTTAATAAACTATCCGGTTACGAAATATACTTTGGACACAAATCAACCGCATATCGGGACGAAACTTCCCGCTTAACCTTTCCGCATAAATTAAGAGATCCAATGACTTTTGCCTGAAATCGGACGAAAATGATTATTCCAAACTTTCCATAGATATTATGTTTGTGTAAGTACTATGGTCAATCTTCACTCGCAAAATTTTGTCATGACGATAGAGTGTCATGACAAAATTGTCTTTTTACACTGACAGAACACCAAAATGTTTGTATGTATGTAGAATCATTTTATGTTTTCTGTTTTGTTCTGTATTGTCACGGTGTAATGATTGTTCAATACAAACATATTTTGTCATGGCATTCTGGCGTCCTGATTAATTTATAAGAGGTACAGTATAGGAAAAACGTTTCTTGACTTTTACACCTATTTCCCGTTCACGTACCTTGATAAAACATATATTCTGCACATCTATGAAAAAATACCTTTCACCTGATATATGTTTCATTAAGATACGCGCACGGGAAATAGGTTAAAATGGGTGTACAAACTAAAAATTAAGCGTATTAATATATAAGATTTTGTGTGGCATATACCAGTTTTTTTACTACTAGAAGTACTTTTAGATGGTTTGTTAATGATGAAATTTTAAAAATAAAATACAAATTAATGATTTAAATATTTTGCCCACGACTATTTGTTTACCTGTTGCACAAATAAAACACAAACGATTCGTTTTGTACAATTTATTGTCCGAATATGGGGAAATCCAAGCATAATATTTTTATCGAAAAACAATAAAATTTTGTAATCTGCTCATGGATTCTTGTTTAGTTCACTTTAGTTAATTCGTTTCGATATGAATGGGGTTGCACGAATTTCAAATTGAACTGAAATAAAACATGTTCCCAATGAATTAGATGTATGTATTTTTATCCCTGGTAATAAGACGACATATTTGTCAATTCTCAACAATACATTCCTTTCCGCGACGAAATATCATTGCAATTACAAAAGATATCAAATTTGTGTTTTACACATTTAGAAAGTGTCCACCAATGTGTTAAGAAAAGATTATTAGAAAAAATTTGAAGCATAAAAATAAAACAACTGTAATTGTCTGCAAGTATTAATTGGTTCTATTCTACTAGCTTGTTGTTCACTCGGATGTGATTTGCAACATTCGCCTAACGGCTTGTATCGTAAACTTCATTTTCGAGAATAACAACAGTTAAATAAAACAACATAAAATGTTGTTAGTAGTAAATGATGACTAGTAGTGTAGGAAATTAGAAATTTTAAAATTTTTTGGGGAGAGGGACAAAATCCCGATATTAATAATCCCGAAGGTTTATAAAGATCCCGAAGAAATAACTTCCCGAGGGTGCAAAAACCCGAGGATTCAAAATCCCGAGGTTAAAAATCCTCAGAGAACAAAAACGCAAGGGACAAAACCCCGAAAACCTATGAAAATTTCAAAGTATTTGTTACATTAGAAAACTATTGTTATTGCAAATTTTTTTCTTCAAAGTTATATTACGCCGAAGAACAGTGTAATATAAGTTTGAAGAAAATAATTATTAGAGTTAGTTATGATGATAGAACAGAAGAAAACAGTAAAAAAAATAATATTAAAAATTTATGTTAATTATGATTTGTGCTAAACTACGATTTAAAATTAACAATAAATGGGGGTAGTCGTAAAACCTCGCCAAACGAAATATCGAATGAACAAAATATCGAAAGAAAAAATTAACTCGAATTTAAGAATATCGAATTTCAAAATAGTAAATATATTTTGAAAATGCGAAAATTAAAGAGATGTGCTAAATAAGTAAATTTTTTCAATGCGATTTAATAGTGCTCAATTCAAATTTTATTATCAAATAAAAAAATTTATATACATATGTATGTTCTGAGCGAACATTTTAAAAAAATCCAAATTATCAATTTTTTGCCTTTTTTCAAAATTCTTTTAATATTTTGATATTTTATCAAATTTATTCTATTTAATGGCTTCATTTGACCTATTTTCATTCATTCTATATTATTTTTAGACATTATTAATTCTTTTGAAAGATCGTTAATTATTTTGTGAACACCTCAGCATTTTTCGTTCCTACGACTGTTTTTAAGTGCCGAGTGCTTTACCACTTATATGTATACCATATCTTTGAACCAATAAGCTAAACGTTTGACACCCTTATCTTTAACACTCGAATAAAACGATGAGAACTAACTGGAGACTTCATTTACCGGTACAAATGCAAAACATTTTAACATACGTATTTGTAGGCAGAATAATTCCGATGAACCGTATTTTGTTGCGAGTCGTGTACCTTTTATACTTTTCTCCAAATTATTTGGCTTAAATGAAACAGGCATCCACGAAACTCAGTTGTTGGAAAGAATTTTTCAGCGATAGATTTAAACGTTTTCTCGAAATCTGAAATTACCATGCGTGGGGCGGAACACTAACCGGAACATTAAATCCGGTCACAAGCAAGTTTACATACTTCATAAAAAAAACTGAGTATAGCATTTTTTAGTTTTGCTATTCATCAAGCAAAATATTAAGGGCACACATTCATTCGCTCTCAACCTTTCCATGTATAGTGAATAATTGCCGTAGAATTAATGAACTATGGAAAGTTCTGTCCATTACCGAGCAATCAGATTCACCTAAAATTTGTAAGCTAGAATGTGTTCCAAGCAAAATTATTTTTTGCTCATTGAAGTCGGATTCTTTTAATATAAATAATTCGTCTTCACAATATCTAATATGCTCTGGTATTGCGATAGCAGATAAACTTCTCGGTTCCATTAAACTATTACGTCTAGCTCGATAAATTTTTGAGCATTCGAGCTTAAAATTATATTTAAAATAGCAATATTTTCACGGTATTTTGGGGTTTTACAGGATCAGATGCAAGATTTCAGACCATCGAACAAGTCTACCTAGCGTTCGTGATACCGACGTTGTTTTAATGAAAAGTCTAATTATTGGTACAAACGTTTCAGAAGTGATGGCTTCGATCTTAGTGACCAGCTGTGTTAAAATTCAAAAACTTGGAAGGTAAGCCCCACATTTGTTGACCGAACACAACCTAGGTCAACGTATAACCACGTGCCTTTCACTGCTTCACCAGCACCAAAAAAAGAACTTGTGGAAAATTATGACGAGTGATGAAAAGAATATTTTTACGAGAATCCCGAACGTAAAAAGTTGTGGATAGATCCCGAGCAACCAGGGAACCAGTACATCGACGAAGAAACAACATCCACTTAAAGAAGGTTCTCATGCGAATCTGGTGGGACATGAAGTGTGTGCTTTATTACGAACTTCTGGAAACTGGTCAGACGATGACTGCAGAACGCTACAGCTGGCAATTGAACAAACTGAGCGAACAAACTTGGTCAAAAAAAGCCATTTACTTGGCAAGGAAGCAGGCAAGTCATATTGCTGCATGACAACGTTCGGCCTCACGATGCTCGCGTTACTCAGAAGACCCTCTTGAACTTGGGATGGGTAGTTCTCCCGCACGCGGCATATTCACCAAGCTTGACCTCATCGGACTACTATTAGTTCCGGTCAATGCAGGACGTCTTAGTGGATAAATAGTTCAAAACGCTGGACGATGTGCGCAGATTCCTAAGTTGTTATTAGTATATTAAATTTAACAAATCCCACAATGTCTTTAAAACCCTTAACCATCCTTTCTTTCAAACAAACCTTAAATTACCAACCATTAACCGAAAATATAAGTATAATTATTAAGGGATACTGTATTTATATCATTTGAGTCCGGAAGGCAAGCCTTTGGCAAAATTGCACCAAGTGTACAACCCTGTCAAGAATGGAATGACCTACCAAACCTATAAAACCACTAAAACTCGATGTTGCAATTGCATTTGTTCGGAATACATGCGACTGATGAGTACGACCAACACCTCAAACTACAGTAAATTTTTTCCAAATATCCCGAAAACGTGTAAAAATGATTAACGTTAATAATGCACTTTAAAGTGCGAAGTGCACCTATAGCAACCGTCTCTATAAGTTATGAGGGAAATCTAAAGTGGCCAACACTACAGCGGAACCCTGATTACTATAACGGCCACAGATAGTCTTCGTACAATTCCCCGGCCAGATCAGCGTCCTCCACCACCTTCCGAACCTACTACACCCACCTAAGAGTCACTTTGTATATCAATTACTGCATACGAATATTATACGAACGATTATTGTATTACGAAAATAACTATGCCTGAAGCAGACTTTAACACCATGTAAGAATTTTACACAATCGCTATTGAACAATTCAACATTAAAAACACTATGTATTATCACTACACTTCATTTCACTATACTTTGCTTTTATAAACATATAAATAAATTTAATAATTAATTTTTAACAAGACGAAAATAAACAAACAACAAAAAATTAATTAGTATATTTTCATGTTGCTTTATGTTGACTGCTTTCGCCGGCGGTTCAACAGAAACTCCAAGCTTCTAAATCAGTTTAAATTAATATTAAAACATTTTAATTACTGGTTTGGGCGTTACAGTAGTTTTTCACCAAAGAATACTTCAGTGGAAGGCCTGTAATTGTCACTCAACGTCAATTTGACAAAATTTAAATGGTATGCACACATGTAAGTGGGTTGGTCTAAAAATACACACTTTAATAAATTTTTGACATGATTCTCTTTCGTAACAACTCAATCCACGCATACGCGGCTTCCATCTAAACAAAATCCTAGAAACTCGGCTATATTAAAGAAATTGTGTTTATGTTTTAGAATTCATTAAACCCGAACTGCAGTCCGATGTAGTATGCAGTGGTTAAAACATGGGCATTTGAACTGAGAGGTGCGGGTTTCGAATCCCACCAGAGGAGGGCAAGTTGCAGATGTAATTTTCTCCATCTGATTACGATCGGTGAGGGCAATAAACACCTAAGCGCCGACCCATCTTTGAAGGCAGAGTACCGGACGCAAGAAGTTTGCTAAATGTAGATGGTTTTCTGTACATGTGTAAGTAGATGAATGGGTGTATTTGTGTGAATGAAAACTACAATACTAAAGAGATTGAAAATTAAAAAAAAAACAATTGGTTACACATTTACAACAGACGTTTGTTGATTCGCTATGCAACGGAACGATAATCACAACAAAAAACAAACTCTCTACCATGACATCCCAATCATATTTTAATATTATAATGGGTGATAGAAATGGATTTCAACACTTAATTAGCTAGTTAAAACGATGGCGATTTGCTTTCTAGGTGGCACTGCTAAAACTAGACAATTCCTAAATCAATTATGGTTTGTAGATAACATACATAAAGAGACATAACGCAAAACAGCAAGCAGCAATAAAAAACAATTTGGCAATTAAAAGAAAAACTAAAATGTAAAATAATTGTTTTGTTATCAGATGTAACCAAAGAAGTCCTTACAACGATGGTAAATTTAATACGATTCTCTGTGATAATACGTTCAATACTACCGGATGAAATAAGTTTTTTTTTAAATGATGGTGGGCCAGAGTGAATTGTTATTAACTATTAATTTGGTAACCACAAAAAAAACGTTTAAAAGGCTGTGTGGCAAAATAAATTAGGTCATAATAAGCACTATTTTGGCACAAGAGCGTCATAAAGCCGGGAAAGAAAATAATTGACACACTGTCCATTTAACCAAATGTTTTTATTACTTAAAAAGGTATAAAATTCGATAAACCCAAAAACACAAATTTGGGTTAGAGCACAATAAACTAACTCTACCCTTTGGGGATTTTTCAGAACTTAGGTTTGACCAGTTAGGTCATCGATACCATTCTTAACGGTCGCTTGATTTCTTACTAACCCGATTCTAGAACGGTAATATGTTGATTTAGAAGTTTAAGTTGAAAGTTCATTTAAATTTGTTTAACAATACAAATATCGTACCACGCACAACAAAATCGAAGTGTTAGCGACACACAAAATATGTTTTTACTACACAGTACCGAAGTCATTCTCTCATTAATATTATAGAAAGACTCCAATTAAAACCAATGAAATAAGTACTTACTTGATCGGCTGTGGGCATACTATTCTGTGCAGAATTATTTTTCAGCGGCCGCTTCCGTTTATTTGGCGAGCTGCCTGGATATTTGGATGTTAATAAATTTCCTATAATTTCCGATAAAACTTCTTCGTATTCCTGGCACCAGTACCTATTCAATTAAAAAGAACGGTTCATCGTAAAATACATTATTATCAATTTGGCTTTATTTTATGTACCTTAACGCTGACGTCACAAATGAATCGCCGCGATTTTTAGCTTCCCTACTAAGTAATAATCTAATTAGTTCATGTGTTGGCTTTTCATATTTTAACATCATTAACATTGATGTAAGTGCTTCTGCATGATTTGAAGATTCTAAGTCTGGTAACAATTCCTGCGGAGTATAGATTAAAATAATATTAAGAAATGCAAAAATACAGTGAAATATATTTATAATATTTTGTTACCTGTAAATATTCTATAGGCACATCATGAGCTTGAATTAATTGCCACAAACAAAATTGTTCAAACGTTTCATATGTCAAACTGTCTCGAACACAATCGATAATTCCAGCATTCTTGAAGATAACTAATTTCCCTTGTGTTATATTATAAATTAAATCACGTAAATTTTTTGCATCCACACAACCAACTAATATTTTAATTATACTACAACTATTTATCATTTGACTTTTAAATTCACGATATATATCGGGCATCAACCATAAAAACATTTGTGAATTTTCCTTCTCTAGTAAATCTAAATCATAAACTAATTGTGTCTCAATTGTCTCGTCTATCGAATCACAATAAATTTTATATAGATTTGATTTGAATACATGATTTGTATTGGGATTTTTACGCGACTGCAATTTCATATAAACTTTTAGAAAATACAGCAACATAAATCCAATCGAATTAATTTTATGCATTTTTAAATATTTCAATAAATTTATAATTATTTTTTTACATTTATCCTCATATTGATGCAATATTTTAAATAAACCGTATAATGGGTAGCTTATGCTCTCATTCAATTTGTCATCGTGTTTTGTGTCCGGAAATGGGCTTTTCGGTAGCGTTAATTTTATTATTTGATAAATATTATTGTAAACGTAATTTTCCTGATCTTGTTCCAGCGAGCTGATTGTTTTTAAATCCAGTAAAAATGTTTCTAGATCATTTTGAGTTTTAGTTGTTAAAAATTTTTGAAATGTAGTTGTGATTGCGGCCGGTAAATCGACTTTTTCGGGAACTCCTAGTTTCTCTTTTAAGCGAACCTGAAAATGAAATAAAAAATTTAATTACAATTTTCTGTATTTTAATTTTGATATCGACTGATTGGGAATGTTAATTCTACAATTTTAATCCAAAATTACATAATATTGAACTTTCTAGTATTTAAGTGGGGGTGGGATTATTCAAATAATAATACGTTGTAATTCCTGATTTCTGGCACGATGCCGACATAAGCAATAAAATATATGTCTGCTCGAATTTCACACCAAATAACATTTATGACGTGCACCGGATGTTGTCTATACTTGTTTACACATTGATACATTACACTTTTGTATAAACCGATAATTTGCACACAATATTTCTACTTTCTTACTATAACGTATTTTGTATTACATACATGGAAATTTCTTTACACCATTACACATCATTTAGGTTATGACTTTGATAGTAGAAACTATCACATGTGTGTTTATTGTTATATATTAAAAATAATCATTCAAAACAATCTTAATTATTTAATGAATGTGTAAATTAAATTTGATGTTCATATGCTGACGTAAGCTGCAACTTTAAAATGTTTACAGAATTGATGATTAACTTGCCAAAAACTACTTCAGCAAAAGACATTTCTTATTAACGATTATTAGGGATTATCAACTCTGGGGTTTATATCAAAAACCCTGACACTAGACCGCTTCTTTAATTTGCAATGGAAATTCATTTTTTACTTTCCAAATAAATTTGGATATTAGCGAAATAACTAAGCGTTTATACATTGGATTAACATAGAATGTAAGGTAGCTTTTATAGCGTCATCTTCTCAAACAAATTATACATACAAAATAGGACATCGACCAAAATCCTATATCGTTGACCAAATTTATAATGAACACAATAAAATGTCGTAAACTTTCATTCGGATCATAAAAATTGATGTCATGAAATAAACTGCAACCAATTTTCATATACGAGGTGAATAATCTGACAATAGGGGTTATTGAGTATCAGAAAGTACTTTATTTAATTAAAATTCGTAATTTCTGTTAGTTTTTAGAAATTCTAAAACTTCTCCCGGTTGATAAAATATTGTTTTACCAGAATCAAATTGTCTAGTTTCAAATTTTTCTTCGATTCCTTCAGTTTTTTTATATAAATTTTCAAAAATGATCGTATAAATTTCTTGAATCAATATATCGGATTTTTTTTAATAAAAATCAAAAGAACTTTAAGTTTTTTCTAATTAAAATAAAATTATTAAATTCTGAAAAAAAAACATAAATTGAATAATTGTCCGATCGGTGAAACGGACAATAGCGGAAAAGATTTTTTCGAACATTAAGAACAGATTTTGGCAGTGTATCATCTCTAGTGTATTAAAAATTTGAAAATCTACAAGAAAACATTTTAGGTAAGATGTTACAAATTTCAAGCCTACTCAAATAATAGATCAATGAAGAATATTTTCAAAATTAAGAAGAGGAGCTTAAAACGATACAAAACAAGTTAATTTTCGCCATAATAATTATAGAAATTAAAAAATTTTCCATTTAAATAACAATTTCCATTTACAGAAAAAATAAAAACCATAATTTCCTGTTAATACGTAAAGATTTTTTCGAAAACGCAAAAATTCGATACAATTCTGTTTTCAAAAATATAACAGAAACAAATAAGGAAGTTCTTGAGGTTGTTTAAGCCCAAATGACACAGCACAAGAAATATATATGTTGAAGCTAGTAATCCAACTAGAAATGGGAGAGCGGAAAATGAACAAAACTGAATCGTGAATTTAACAGATTTGGAAATTCCTTTGAACATCGACAATATTTTAGGAAAATTATGGTAAATTACCGTTAAGAAAAGATTTTGTCCCTTATCTGAGGATATAGCAGAGTACAATTTCCGAAAAGATGAGGCGATACAAGGTCAAATTAGAATTAAATCACTAAATAGTTTGACAAATTAAATACCTAAAAAAAATTTTGATTGCGCAATCCCCAGTGGGAAATAACCAGTTTTGTGGAAAATTCAAAATTTGTTTTGAATCTTGCCGAATTTAGGTAGTGTCAATGGAAGATAATTTTTTTAAATATAAACATATTAAAGCGAGAGCTCCTTGAATGACTGTCATCACTTGTTTTAAACAACTATTTGTTTCTCCAATTGGTCACTTCGGTAGTCCAACCCTGGGCGAACCTATTAAAGGAATATGATGAAACAGAAATGTTGAAACAATCATTTAATACCAATTTTGGAAGTAGACAATTTTTTGGATGCATTTGCTCCATGTATAAAATTTACAAATGCAATTGATAATCGTTTAGCTCGTTCCTGTATGTTATTGTGATACGTAATGAAAATGTAAGTCTGGTATCATAAAAAAACGAAAACTGCAAGCCAAAAATTTTGCCCTCGATCAGGTCATTTGAGCAGGAATTTAAATAAATATAGTGGGAATTCAAAAATATAAGTTATTTGTGAGCTTTCAATTAAATATAATTTCGATTTTTGAACTCGCTGTTAAAACCATAAACCACACCCATTAATTAATTTTCATAACAAAACAATCGAAGTTCTTTTCATACAGCCAAAGTATCGAAAAGACTATAGTATCGACAATACCATCCCTGCAATCATCTATCCTGTAAAATTGATTAACAAAATATCAAATATGTATGTTTTTTTACTCTTCAGTCATTGTATGACAGCTACATTATTTAAAGTCCCTCAAAGGGGGCAGTAGAGTTAAATAAAGTTCTTGATTTTCGTTTTGCTACTCTTCGTGTAGTGTGTGGAAACGCATCAAGCATGCTTGTAAGTGTAACTATTTTCAAAAATAAAAACGAAAACATTTACAAACATGCTTTCCTTTGAGATATCGACTTGATATGAGGAACTGTCTTAGTTTTGGGTTGGCGGTTCATTCGACATCAACATGGAATATACGTTGCAAGTATTTCAATAGAAATTGAATTCAATAGAATTTTATATTGAATATACGTGTAATAATTGTAATTAGGTTTGTGTAAAATTAGTGCGTCATAGTAAAAAATATATCAAACCAGCCGTTTCCTTTCAGGTATTTTTGAACAAGGCACGACTAACTAGGTATCAGATACTTTTTACTTATCTAATTTTTTCAATTATTTTATAAGATTTTTAATCCCCAAAACTGCTTTTTACAGCTATAATAGGATAACTATATTCCTTGACGCATGCTTTGATCCGGTTCAGTTAAGGTTTCATCAAAAAAGACAACCGCGCCTCTTGATTTCAAATCAAAACTTGTGAAATAAAATAAATTTGAATATAAAATTTGAACTGATCCGGGTCACTCGATGCCATGAAATGCAGCAAATACAAGTATAAAATTAATCTGTGTAATAGTGATAAAATTTTATTCCTTTTAAAACATAACCAGGGACTCAATTCGCTTTCCGTGAAATAATGGAAAGTTTTTTTTTCATTGGCACTCGAGTAGGTTTGCATTTCCCATAAGAAATTTTCATTTCACACAGTGAGATTTAAAATTACGTGCGACTACTTCAAACTACTAGATTGCCAATGAAAAAAAACTTTTCATTTTCATTATTTCACGGAACGCGAATTGACTCAGAGTTTGTAAAATGTTTATGAACTTATTTCTTCTTTTGCATAATAAATTATTTTTAGTGTGACACGCCGTTTCAAAACGAAATCACTGAAAAAAACCATGACCAAATCTTCTATGATAGTATATTGTACAGAAAAGGAATACCGAGTACTATACAGTGGTCGGCACTCGAAGTGTTACCAACTTCACGCTGCTGTAACAACCAAACGGCTAATGACAGCGCGCCCATTTTTTGAAGTGTTGACGATGTTGTTTGCAAGCCTAGAGAAGCATATCATCATTTTACGTCGCAGCTAAAAAAATTTATCCAAATGGAATTCAAACATGAGAACAAAAGGTTTGTGCATTGGACCATTACACATTACAATGATACTGATATCATCAAAAAACTTCATAGAGGTGGACATCCAAAAACAGCAACATCGCAAGAAATGGTTCAAACGTTGATGGCCAGAATTCAACTTAATCCACGAAAAAAATAGGCGAAAACCCGCAATGAGTCTGCTCGTAGCATGGGGCGCATATTAAAAATGAACTACGTTTGAAGCAGTACAAAACACAAAAAGTGCAATCAACACCTGCACAAAAATCGTCTAGCAAGGTGTTAAAACACTTGCACGGTGATGGCGAGATTGAAAAATTGGTATTTTCTGATGAAAAAATTTTTACGGTTCAGCAATCAATATGTAAACAAACAAAACGGTCGTGTTTGGTTAGAGTGCAAATCAAAAGACAATTTAGACCACCGAATTGCTTTGCGAAAGCAAGCGCCGGCATCAGTGATGGTTTGAGTCACGGTAACTGCTACAGCACGCTCACTACTCGTTTCATTGAACCCTGTAAAGTAAAATCAACAAATCTACCGTGGAAAGATTTTAAACGATGCTTTGTTACCCTATGCACGCAAGAAATTTGGTAGAAACCATTGGACGTTTCAACAAGACTCGGCACCATCCCAAAAACCCGTGAAACCCAACGTTTTTTTAAGAGCTTCATTTCAATAGCCACCATACTCCCGGACTTAAACCGAATGTATTTTTCCATATGTCGCATTCTGGAGGCCAAAGTATTAACTAAAAAATATGAGACGGTCGACGCCTTAAAGCCTCTCTTCGCCGTGAATGTGAAAAAATACCATCAGACCACATTCGTGCAGCGTGTGAACATATTTTTTGTTAATTTTTTTTTAACCATCGGAATTCCTACTTTTTATACTACTCGATAAGTATAATAAAAATAATATTTTTTTCTGCTACCATTCTTAAAGTCTTGTTTTTTTAACTGATCAAGCTCACTTTTCTGGAAAATAATAGACTTAATAAACACATTTTTATTAATCACTTGTTTTTGTTTCGCAGAATATTTTTCAAAAAGTTTAAAAAATCACTCGATCGATTTCGACTTGTTAGGTCATCATCAGGAGTATCTACTGAATTGTATTAGTAAAATTTTTTTGTTATATAGTAGAAAAAAGGCAAAATATAAATAAAAATAAAAGGAGGGAAAAAATAAGCAATAAAAATTAATCTACGGATCGCGCAGGTAGGCGATGAGTCATAGGTTGAGTAACAAAATTCAAGGTATGTTATTGCGTACGTGAGAATAGAAAAGGGCGGGGTCTGTAATTGGTGAGAACCGGATTTCTCTCTGTTCGTTAAGGATATTTTGGTTAAGAAATATTGATTTTCGAATTTCGTAAGATTCTAAGATATCTAAACGTCTGCCTTTGGGTTGTATATGTAATATGTCTAAATTGTTCAAGCTAGCTGTATGATTTTCTGAAGTTAAATGGTTATGGAAAGTTGATTGATTGCAACCAGATAAATGTTCTTTAGCTCTAACTCCAAAATTGCGCCCAGTCTGACCAATATAGGAGAAACTACAATCATTGCAATTAATCCTATAAACGCCAGATTTGGAAAGGCGATCAACTCTAGGTTTATTGTTAAAAATCATTTTCTTTATTGTGTTATTATTATAAAAAGCAAAACTAATATTGGTATAATTGGACACGATGTTGCTAATCCGTTGGCTCGTTTTTCTTATATACTCTAAGCGACGCCAATTTTTCCGCGTTGGACTGTCCGGTGGATAAATACCCGTTAGAGTTTTACGCTTTAGCTTTTTATTTAATAACTTTAATATAGTCCTAGTTGCATATCCGTTATTTGTTGCTATTTGAAGAATTATGTTAAGCTCAGTGTTATAATTTGAATTTGACAGAGGGATGTTTATTAGTCTATCTATGAGTGAGTGGAAAGCTGACATTTTAATATTATGGGGATGGTTTGAAGAACTAGGTATAACAGCGTCTGTATACGTGGGTTTCCGATAAATTTTGAAGTCTAAAGTAGAATTAATCCTGGTTATTGTTATATCTAGAAAATTAATACATTTATTTTCTTCTTTTTCTAACGTAAAATCAATGGTGGGATATTGAGAATTTAACCAAGTAAGGAAAGAGTCTAACAGTCTATCAGTTCCATTCCATAGACATAATGTGTCATCAACATATCTATACCAAAATATTATATGACGAAAATAGGGATTGTTATTTGATAAGATCATTTGTTTGAAGAAATTCATGAAAATTTCAGCCAACAAAGGTGACAGAGGGGAGCCCATGGGTAGACCATCAGCAAATTTGAAATATTTATTATCAAAACAGAAATAATTTTGTTTAATACAAGTCTCAAAAACTAACTTCAGTTCACGACGTAAGCTCTCATCTACAACATCCCTATCTAAGTAATTACAAACTATTTGGGACAAAGTATTAATTGGAATAGAAGTGAAAAGACTGGCAACGTCAAATGAAACTAGTTTTGAATGTAACGGAATGTCGACGTCTTGAACTATGTTAATCAATTCTACCGAGTTCTTAACCGAGTAAGCCGAAAAGAAATTAGTATGACTTTCGAGTCACGTTCGAATCGTGTCCCTCAAAGAGGGTTTCCTCAAGAAAAGTCTACAACTCATCAAATTGGAGTATCAACGAAACGGGACCAAAATATTCGGAAGAGGATAAATACGTTGAGAATTTATATATTTCGAGAGACACGCGATATGAAAAAATAAAAGAGTTGAATAATTTGGGATCAGAACCAAATTCAATGTCTGTAGATATAACATCAACCATCGTAGCTGAACATCAAGCACTCTACACAAAACAAACGTTAACATGGTCAAGTCTTGCAATATTTTACGTCACAGCCATGGATGCTAACAGTAAGAGGCATGAAGAAATTTACTGTATTTGAGCGTAAAATAATTCATATGATGGTCGGGTCAATAAAAGAAAGCGTTGACTACAGATTGCGAATAAATCATGAGATGAAACTATCTCGAAAAGTAGGTATAATAGGTTTCATAAAATTGAATAGACGTAAGAATATGTTTTAAGAACACAATAAAAGTAGGATTTCACTGAATACGCCCCCTTATTGCGAACCTAAATATTTGTAGAAATAAGATTGAGAGGTCAAATCGCTCTGTGGGTTGCGGTGCTAGCAGTAAGTAAATAAATATTAACATCGTGCTATATTAATTTGTATCTTGCTTTTAGACTTATTAATTTGGTGGTACAACTATAACTAACAAATGATAACACCTAAGAAAAAAAATAAAATTTGATTGTAACATTTCTGAGGGAAATAGACGGTATTATGAAATAAAAGAACTTGAATTATAAATAATCGCATTACAAATTAATATTGAGACTGATTCCGAGATTACAAAATTTTGATTTTTTTGTTTTTCAAGACAAAATCCAATAGGAGCGGGAAATACATAACCATAACATAAATATTATTCTGCGAGAATCGATGCACGCGACTTATTGTATATTGTAGTTATTTCTATACATTTGACATTTTCAGCTTCGCCATCATGGTGAAATCATTGTTAATTTGATTTGAAAATTTAGTGCTTAACATTTTGAAAACGTTGCCGTGATTTTACTCAACATGTTCCCAACTTTTGCACGTTTCCACGCGAGTATTGAGTACAACACATCATGGCAACAAAAAAAGTAAATTAAACGAGTGCTCGCAACTGGTATATTTTTTTAAATTGTTTCGGGCTTTTCACTAAATAGAATTTGCTATATGTAAAGTATATTATAACGTGTACCTGACGCATGTTTTGTTTAGTGCTATGACGAACTACAAACAATTTAAAAAATAATATAATTATGGCGGTCACTCGTTTAAAATGTATCTTGTGTGTTGTCTTGTGTATTGTGCTCAATATAAGTGTAGCCATTGGGTGTTCTGAAAGCACCCATTTACGATCAAGCAAATAAAAAAATTTGGTAGGTACTTTATATTTATAATTCATATACAACACGAATGTTTTTGTTTGATAATCGCCAACACTTCCAGATATTTCTCTCTGAATTATAAAATTTGATTTAGAAATACAAACGCCTGACCGTTACTGTACATTCCATTTTGATCATCTTGGTTCAGCCACTTATAAAATGTGTGCAAAAAATAATATGTAGTACAAGACAAAAACATTTTGGCATTAATAGAATACATTTTGGGAGAGTTAAATTATATATTTTTACTATTAGGAATATAACTTATATTACTTAGATTGTTATTGGCATTTACGAAACATAATATGCAACAAATTATTTGAGACTATTAATATGCTTGCATATTAATATTCCACATTGAAAGAATATTCAATTTATTCTATCTATTTGCAGTGTGGTATTATTACTAGTGGTATATTTTAAAACTAGAGCCAAAAATGATGGATGAAATTATAAAAAAACTATGTAGTTGATATTAATTAAATATTATTTATAATGTTAAATTAGTATATAATTAATATGAAAATAGTCGCAAATAGCATGCAACTTAAATATTGAGTTTAGAAAATTGCAATCTTTACTCTACTACCAATATTTGAAAAGGACCCCATGGACAAAAAATAAATTAATCGTTCGTTAATTGGTAATTTTGGAATATTCCGAATGTTTGGAATGGATAGTGCCCTGTGAAAAAATTTTCTGACGGTTTGTCTCATACCAATCACCCTTATTGCGAATGTCGTCTCAATCGACAATCGACACTCATTTGAGTTGTCGTGATTGTTTAAGTTTTGTATTGTCTAACTTTATCGAAACGACTACTTAGTATTGCCGTAGATGATTAAAATAAAACAATAGTATTGTGAATAAATTTTATAACTTAACGATTGCGATTTATTCGTTTCATATTTATATGTCAAAACAAAAATCTAGCCTCATATAAATTTGGTGAAAATTGAAAATAAAATATTTTAAATATTTTATAATATATAATAATATATAAAAATGAGTTTCACTAAATTATTTTTTGAAGATGAGGATACATACAGTTCAGTGTTAAACAATTCCCATTTTTTTTAACTTGAACTCTATAGTCTCCTCCCTGTTTATTAGTTCCCCTGGCTATGTCCATATTTTCTTGCATTAAACGTACAAGACATTAAAATTGGGGCTTGTTTGTGATTTTGTGCCTAATACGTATGAGTATAAAAATAAAAAGTTATGGTTTATTTAATTGTTTTCTATTCATTAATTATAAATTATTACTACTAACATTTTTAAAATATATTAACACGCAAAAATATATAACGCAGTCGTTAGTAAAAATGGCATCGACAAAATAATGACAGATCGATCGACAAAATATAGCGATATCGACATTCACAATCACAATTTTGTCAATCGGCATCATATCGATGTCGATACGACATTCACAATAAGGGTGAATATTACCATTGCTCGCAGAGAAAGTGACGCTAACTAGGCGGCGATTAAAAACCCAATAGAGTACGGTATTTATTATTTTTAACCAAAACAATGTACCGGGTTCGTATTCCGACAGGAGCAGGATTCAAAAGGAAATTTTCCTCATCAGACTACGATTTTTGATGAAACGGAACACAACTATAACCTACTGCCGAAGTGCAGAACTCATGGGCCAACCCAACTTCCATGGCAGTATTAGAAGCTAGCATGGAGCTATGCAATGTGCAGATGGTTCTAAGAAAATCGGACCTATAGCCATACGTCCTCAAAATGGCTGGCAACACCTTAACAGCGAACCATGAGAGTTGGAAGAGCCTCGGCCCCAGAACAGGTTGGAAAGATAATTTAATATTTTTTTTTAAAATAACGACTTTTGCCAGGATTTTTAAGGTTTCAGCAAAATCGGGATTTTGAAAGTCGGTGTTTTTTTCGGGATTTTGATAATTCGGTCTTTTGCAATTCGGGATTTCGTACCGACGCCTCAACTTTCCAAAGCAACTTTACAAACAAAATTCATAGATAAGGCTCACCTATTAATTTTGTTAGTCAGTCTGATCCAACGCTGTTTCGTAGTTACAAATTTTTCCGCGACGACACAGAGGTGTCAATACAAAAGGTAGCAAACCGTTATGATAAATATTTAAGAAAGCGTATCAAGTGTTTTCTTTTGTCCTACATTGTTGTAAAATTGTAACAATAGACGTGCTTTTATCATCCTTAAATTTATTTTCCGTTGTTGCTACAATCATCATTTTTAACCCGAGCCTAGTCTGCCTTTGCAAAAATCAAAATAATAAATGTGCATGCACAAGTTGTGTCTTTCTTTATTACAATAACAAATGTTTTATGGACATGTATAACACACAATACAAGATGTCGTCTATGACTTCTCAAGTGAGATGAATTTCAGACTTGTCATAAACAATTCATCTCACAAGCACACTTCATATCACAAACGAAAATTAGTCCCATTTGCTGATAAATTTCTATATATGTTGCATGCTTGACGATCATTGATGAGTCATTAATGTGTCGTCAATAACTTTCCCTCTGGGATAAAGAATGTAGAATAAAGGTACACGTTCCAGTGTATTTTACCAAAAGGGAAACAATAGAACGTATAATATAAACCAACCTTCCATATGGCTTAGTAACTTTGTTTCAAACCTCTGGTAAAGATCACAAACCATAAAACTGACTATCTAGGCCAACAGTACAATATTGCTTAGAATATCCACCGAACATCAAGAAGCAGTGGCCTGTTATTCAGTCAGCCTTAACTACCGCGGCACAAAATACGGTCGGAAGAGATTATACTACGGAACGTACAGACTGAACATATCATATCATCAACCGCAAGAACTTTTGAGCCGTGATCATTTGTCTAGGAATTAGACAGAAATACGATTGCCTCTTTGAAATAACATGTGTGATTTGGACAAGGTTATACACTCGCTGTTCAGTTGTAATAAGTTAGAATTAATTATTAATGTGCGCTGGCTATTTAATAAAACAGAATATTTCCGTATATTAGTCTGATATTTTGCTTCGTGGCTTCTTAGACCTATCGATATCAAACAGTTTTATACCGTTATACCGTGGACAGACACATAAATTATCGCGATTTCTTCCAATCGCGATTGCATGTCAAACAAATAAAATCGCGATTTTATAATTATGGTGAGACACAAACCCGATTTTGTAACTCTGCAAACGCTCAAATTCATATTTAATTAATGAAATAAAACAATTTCAATGCGTATTTGCCGATTTTGAATTACATCAAATCAGTTACAATAAGTTAATATAAACTAAATGTATAAAAAATTTCTGTGACAATTAAAAAATTTTAAAATTTAATTTACAATCTAACAATTTTTCTGTATACATTCAATGAAAATGACTTATGTTCCTCAGCCCCATACGATCCTAATAATTTTTTCTTATATTTCACTTTTATCTTCTTCCTACAACCCGATTGTAATAATCTTGTTCCTTAAACGCAGTAATCCTGCTTTGCCAAAATCGTATGCTGGCAGACTGAAAAAATAACTACGTAATCTCGAATTCGCGATGAGCTAGTTTATGTCTGTCTAGGGTATTAGATCGTTACGTAAGAAGACTGGGTTTGGAAATTTCCTATCAACACTCTCATGACAATTGTAATTTTAACAGAATAAAAACGCTTTTACATTTCTGCCGAGAAAAGAAGTACCGATTCAAATTATGATTTCATATTCCAAAAGTCCAAAATGCAGAAAAAATTAAACACATAATAAAATTAACAATTAATACTACACTATTTTGAATGAAAATGCAAATAAACGAAAGTTTAACGGCAAAAATATATTCGACAGCTATTTCTTTATCGAGCATTTTTATACGGAAATGCTCTACCGGTTGAAGTTGAATTTCGAAAATCTTTTGGCAGATTAATCATTGCTCTGAAAATGTTATAGAAATTGCATTTATGCGTCACCTCACACCTGCTATGGTGTGTAAACGAGTGTTTGAAAATATTTCCGTATATTCCGAATCCGTTTAAATTTTCCGGTCGTATTTCAGACACCACCCCTGAACAACATCCCCTTCACTTGTTTCATCCGGATGAAACCCAATAATAATGCAAATTCACTATTTTAAGGATGTTGATTGCGAATTAACTTGGAGTGAGGTATAAAGCTGCTTAATATTAGCAAATACGTATCGATTATAAAATAATACAAAACAAATATATAATTACTTTTGATAGTGGTAGATCATCATCGTCATCAGTTAAGTCATCCGGTTTTAAAGAATTGAGATCCTTCTCATCCTCATCACTAAATTCAGCATCATTTTCTTGTTCTCCACTCGATTCGTTACCATCATTGGATGTTTGATTATTACTGTTTTCTATTGAATTACTATTTTCATAGCGAATTGCCGCCTTACTTTCAATAATACTACCCGTACCAATAATTCCAGCAATATAATTATTATGTGCCGTGTTTGGGATTCGATTATTTTCATCAAAATTTCCAGTCATTATCGGCACACGTTGATTTAATTTGGTTTCATCGTGAATTGTAAAATTAGTTGTGATGTCATTATTTGTTGCTGCTGTAGCATTAGTAAATTCACGAAAATTTTCTCGAATTAAATTTTTTAATTCTCGGTCTAACTTTGGTGATTCGAACAGTGGAATTAAATCCGGTATTACCTAAAATAAGCAATAATATGATAAATAATTATTTTTAACAGCATTTTTTGAGTAAAATATAATATGCTTACTTGTTTTTCTAAAATTTTGCGAAACGAATTATAAACTCCTGCCCGTATTTTATCCTCATTTTTCGGGAAGAAATTTTTTATTATTCGACATAGGAAGTCTAGTAGGGTACTGCTGACGAGAGGATGATTTCTTATTGAATGATACATTACTAAAATACCCGGTTCAATATTCATAATATTGTCTTTAATTGGATCAAAAAATAACCAATCATAAAATAAGGCTAATTTAGCATTAGCTAAAGCTATTGGATTTGTGCATGATGTTAGTAACCAACCAATAATTGCCCACCGTGGCATTATATCAGAACATAACATATCATTTGTTGGATGTATCGCATTTATGATGTATCGTATTAAATCTGCCCGCAAACTATGTGATTCTGGTGTAATAAAGTAACGATCTTGAAACCAATCTTGATAACGTTTATGATTACCAAATTTAACACTACTGGTAAGAAAATGTATTTTTCTTTCAACATCCGGCGTTAAACGTGATTGTAAAAATCTTCTACTTGTACGGATTTGAAGTAATTGCCATACACCGGTAAATGTGGGACATAATGATTTTGGATTTAATAGTACATCTTTCCAGAGTTGCTCGAATTCTGGCAGTCGAGCAACATTTTGTAGAAGTCGAACAAAATCCCTGCCTAATGGTATAACATCTGGAAATCTATCCCGTATAAGTGAAATTGTAAATTTTACTTCTTTATTTCTTAAATTTGTTAATTGTGGACTTTGATGATCTTCAATTAATCTATAAAATGATAAATATTAGAAAATAAATAATTCAGATAAGTGAAAATGACAATTAGATATGTACCTTACGAAAGTGTAAACAACCGTTCCAATCAAAAACGGAAATTTTTCTAACCATGGCCTGTGGTCTATTAATATATCTATGATACCCTCGATTAATAAAATATTTTTAAGTGAGACATCACCACCGCTCGCTTGCCGCAGTATATTCCATACAATGCCGTCAACATTAAGAACTTGATTTTTAATCAATTCCCTTAAGAGCCACAATAATTGTTTTCTAGCTATATCAGTAAATTTAACATATTTCTCGGCAACTAATATTGATAAATTTGTCGTTATAAATTGTAAACCATCATTTGTAAGTAATGTCAGATCACGATATGTTTTCGATGCTAAATTTACATCCGTTAAGATGGTATAAAGTAGCCCCATAAAGATTTCCTCATACTGTTTATCCTTGCACGATTGGACCAATTCATGAAATTCCTTGTCACTTAATCCAGTCGATATATTTTGTAAACTTTGATAGGCACGTTCATATTTCTAAAATTAAAATATAACATCATTAATAAATTAATCATATTGGAGAGGTGTATATTTGAATTTTATTTATCCCGCGATATTTTTATTTACTGAAAAATGTGACAGGCAAAATAAATTTTTCTCAACATCAACACATCATCGGAACCGAACCAATAAATTCGTGTATTACCACGATTTCTTTACAAGAAAAAAACCAAGACTACACACGCAAAGGCAAAAACAAAAATGGCTGACACAAGATATATTTTTAATTTACATCTTTTTTTCGTAATCACACGGGAACTTTAAAGTTTTTTTCTTAATTTTTGCACAAAGGTATAGATATATATTGTTTTAAATCAATAACTTACCTCTTCAAAATCATCTTTTATATCAACTGTGGTGTATATAAATAATTTAGATGGTTGTGTTTTACACATTTCCATAATTTTTATTCATATGTTTATTAAAAAAATATTTTCTATTTTATTATCCACTAAAACAAATAAATATATAAGAAATTAAATTTTAAATAAACCTAGGTAGTTTTTATAAAATTATTTTTTTGTGAGGAGACAATGTCAAATCTCTGATAGTGGCATATCGGCAAAAGCAAAAATAAAAAGCAATAAGCAAAGCCGTTCCGTTTCTAAAAATTGTAAAAAAAAAATGTATGAAACAAAAAAAATAGAGCACGGTATGTTTGAAAGAGAAAACGATAAATTACATATGTATATAAATTAAATTTTATATGCACATATACAAAAATATTTTAATTCATATTTTTTTAAATTATTTCAAATGTTTTTCTATATAGGTATAAGTTAAAATTTTACAATTACAAATTAAGTACACTACACTGTTTATTTTGTTTAAAAAAATGTATGGTTTAATTTATATTAAAAAGAAATAAATATATATTGTATTTATACATTTTATAGATCTATCTCTTTCACATCACAAGTGAAATTATGAACACATTCACACACTCGCAAATCTCACTTTTCACACACAAAAAATTATAACAAAACTGTAATTTCACTTCACAATTTTCACCACCACGTCTTACACAATGAACACACTGTACGATACTGAATTTTTTTTTAATCAAATTGGATTTTTATGTTTATTTTTATGAATGAGAATGAGTAAAACTAAAACGAAGTTGTCAAGTTATTGCTACGCAATTCTATTTCAAATATGTTTAATATTAATAATTTATTGTTTTAATTAATTTATTCAGTTATTCTAATTTATATAATTTAATTTAAAATATTTATAATAAATCCATAGAAGCATTTTCAAAAAAATTAAAAAATAGTTGTTATCTAGTTCTCGGAACTAACGATAGATCTACCAGAAACTGCTATAAAACAGGGCTTTTATATGGATAACAAATTATAATTTTCATAAGTTTATATATATTTTAAAACTTTAGCGATAACTAAATATATAATTTAATAGTTTTAGTGATTTAGTACACTTTGCTTTATAATTTTGAATCAAAATTTTACTATACGCGATCATTTTCGTACGTGAAGTTAAATAGTTCGTTAAACTGAAACTGCAAGAAATAATATATTTTCAAAATATATTGCACGCAACCAATAGTTACCGAAACGACGCCATGTTTTCAATTCAAGAATTTTCATGTACATAAGAAATCGTCAGACTCGAAAAAATTAAATCATTTTTTATAAATATAAAATTAAATAATAAAAAATTGTCTTCAAGTTTTTAGTTTATAGGAAGTTGTTTTGTAATTGTATAGCTAATCGAATGTGGATATAATTAAGGAATAAAACAAGTGGTCAGTGAAAGTTTTTTGTGTTTTGACATTCGTTACTAATTTGAATACAAAAGGTTTTTTTGTTTTGTTATTTATTACTCGTATGTATATTATGGTGAAGTTATTTAATTTTAACTGTTAAAACATAATTGCTAAGTGAAAACGTCATATATTTATGCGAAAACTAATTAGTTATTAAGAAAATTCAAATGGATTTACTTACTGAAAGTAGCGGAATTGATACATCGCCAGATATGAATTCTAGCACAGAATTACATTCGCCCGAGCGAATCAATGTGCAGCCTCGGAAGCTAAAATTTGGCGTATCCCCCGAACCAGAAAATAATCCAATCCAGCGAGATTTTATGCAAGCCAGTTTAATAGTAAGCCCCCGCAAACAACCATCCATATCACCACCGTACCGTAGAGTGCGAGCGTTAAGGTAATTCCATAAATTGCGATGCATTTGAATTTGTTTAATATACCGATATTTTATAAAATACAGGTTATTTGATTCACCGGCGACTCCAAAAACCATAATAGAAAAATCTGCGCCCAGCAAATACAAGAAATCACTAAACAATGTCCTTGCGAGAGAAGTGCACGGTGAAGATTTGGCCAAACCTCTTAATATATCGACCCCATTGTTTACAGATAAACCTCGAGCTGTACCAATGCATATATATCAAGAACAATACATGTCCACCGCTAATATAAATCCATTTACACCAAAAGGCATGGAATGCATTCGAAATAATAAAAGGGCCCGTACCGAAAGTCAAAATTTAAGTTATTCATTTACTTTTACGCTAAAAAATAGTAGTAATAATAATAATCAATGCGCTAGTAATCGTAATTCAACAATGCCAGTTCAAACTACAAGTCAAAATAAATTATTCCAATTTATGGATGACGATTGTGATATTCGACAAGCTCCAAAAAGATTAGCACTTCAGGATTCAAATATTACCCGATATAAGAAGGAATTTATTGAATTGTCGTTGATTGGCGTCGGAGAATTTGGATTAGTCTATCATTGCTTAAATCGTTTGGATGGTTGTGAATACGCGATTAAGAAAAGTATTAAACCTGTGGCTGGCAGTGTTTTCGAGTAAGTTTGTCTATTGGTTTGTTTTGAATTACCTAATTGTTTTTTTATAAAATCTTATTTTATTAATTACAGGAAAACCGCCTTAAACGAAGTGTATGCTCATGCAGTCTTAGGAAAACACGAAAATGTTGTTCGATATTATTCAGCATGGGCTGAAAATAATCATATGTTAATCCAAAACGAATATTGCAATGGTGGTAGCTTACAGAGTTTAATAAAGGAGCGAAGCCTAAAAGAATCAGAACTGAGAATACTGTTAATGCATGTTGCTGAGGGATTAAAGTAAGCATATTTGGTTCATTTAAATTAGTAAATTCTGTGCTAATATGATTGTTGAAACCATTTGCAGATACATACATTCAAATGACCTGGTCCATATGGATCTGAAAGCAGGAAATATTTTTTTAACAAAAGTTCCTAATAAATCAGCATCAGTTGACAGTTGCGACGATGGTTTTGAAGATGTTTTGGATGAAGTAGAACACGATTTTATAATCACTTACAAGATAGGCGATTTAGGTCACGTTACATCTGTAAATGATCCTCAGGTGGAGGAAGGAGATTGTCGTTATCTACCAAATGAAATATTACAAGAAGATTATAATAATTTACAACGTGCTGATATATTTTCACTCGGGATAACACTTTATGAAGCAGCTGGTGGTGCGCCTTTGCCACAAAATGGGCCGGAATGGCATCGTTTACGAAATGGTGCTGTACCTGATTTACCACAACTTAGTAGAGATTTTAACGATCTCATAAAAATAATGATGGACCCAGACCCAAATAAACGGCCGTCGTCTACAACGATTTTTAATCATCCTATTTTGTCACCTTCGGAAAATAAAACTAAAGCCCAATTGTGTCACGAGCTAAGTTTAGAACGTCGAAAAAATGAATTACTGCTCAAAAAGCTGATGGAAACTAAAAAAATATTAAAGTCATACGAATTATCTAAAACACCAGGTAAGCACTTTAATCGTAAGGCAACTTTAGAATTTATAAGGCTAATGAATTTTCAAAATTTTTTAGTTGGGAAAAAATCTAAATTGACATCTCCGATTATTTCAGACAGAAAACTACGATCGTACTCCAGAAAGCGACAGCGGCACACATCATATGCTGCAAATCGTCGAAATTTACGAGAAAATAAATTTCAAATAGAATATTAAATTAAAAAATCTATCTTGTTCCAAATCTCTAATCTTGGGTAAACCTTTTAAACGCGGTTACGTACAAAAAAAAGTTATGGGATCAGAATCTCAGGTTGTGAAATATAAAATTGTGCCTTTCTAAACAACAAACTATAGCCCCAAAAGCCAAATCGAAGTTCAATCAATAAGTTCTCCAGAATTTATTACCTGCTCTGCAAGTTAATATTATCAAAATTTTTTTAAATTTAAATATTGTTTTTTTGTTTTGGTTAATTTTATAATTTATTATTAATTTTAATGTAAATTCTTTGAACAAAAAATTCAATAGAAGACAAAAAAAACAGGAATGAAATTAGTAATTTCAATTTAAAGCTAATAATTAAGATAAAATTATGTGATTATTTTTCTACATTTTATAAATACATACATAAATGATATATAAATAGTTTAATATTATTATTGTAGGTAAGTAAATATGTAGGTCCTAGATATGTATTAATAAGAAATTCTAAAGATATAAGACAATTTGTTATTATGTATTACAGTATTTTTATATGTAACTATAATTTTTCTTTTAATACAAATATTTTTTCGTTTAACTTAAAATTATAATTTAATAATTTTTCTGTGTAAATAATAAAAATTGAAATGTTTGTAGTCTTATTTTTTTGTAAATATTGTACACCAGTAATAAAAATTGAATTTAAAACCTAATTGACAATTTGCTTTAAATATTGTTCGCCTGTCAGGATTGATTGATGACATTGGTTGTGGAATTCTCATTATCCGCTCTGTGACACAACATAAGTTCTTCTATGTTTCAAAAGTAGCCAAACAACCCAATCAAAAAAAAAAAAAAGTTGCGAAAATTTAACAAATGCTTCGAATAATTAACTCGGACTCACAACAAAGACTTTGGACTCGAAATACGGACAAAGTTTTAATATTTGGCACAAGGAATAAATTTAGCTTAAACCGCCCGGGCAACCTCTATTAACTCTCCGATCAAGTATATCTCAGCACTACCTCGATATAATTGCACTACGCACGGAAACAAGACTTCGGTAACAACATCGTCCATTACAGTGCTACTCTCTGTTAAAGTAACAACTTTGATAGGCACGAGTTCGGAGTTTGTTTTCTAATCAATTGATTTCATCAATCCGTAACAGACTCAGAACAAGAATACATGCATATCCAGATTACACACACGTCACTTCAATATCTCATTTGTGAACGTACATGCCCCAACGGAGGTTAAATCAAGAAATGCCAAAGACATTTTCTTCGGCCATCTCGTATGTGTTTTAAAAAAAAAATTAAGTGTGCTTTAGACCACAATACTGAAGTAAAACTTCTAATATATATTTAATATTTATAATATAATATAGAAAAATTATAATATTGAAAAGAAAAATTGGTCACCCTGTGCGTTCTCGAATGTCACCTAGCCGTTTATGTCTGATGCCAGAAGAGGTAACCTTGTAACTTGGTAACTTTTTCAAGGCCAACTAGTCGTAATAGATAATGTTTATGTATGTGTAAGAAAATGGGCAAAAAAATCATTTTTGAAATCTCTTCGCATAGTAAAAATGGCCTTGAAATATTTTTTATTTCATTTATGTTTGTGTAGTGTGGTTTCATCGAAAATTTGTTTAAGTCGCATTAAAACCTGTATCATAGGCAAACGGGGAAAGAAACGAAGAAAGAATCGGTTTTTGTGATACCTCGTGTGGAATGGAGCTATAATATAGAAAAAAAGAAGGGAAAGGTTCGGAGCCGAAATCTATAAGCATTTTTGTTGCCTATAAAATAAAAGAAAATGGCTTTTCCACAAAAATAAACACAAATCACCACACCTAAACATTATTACCACCCCCACCCACTATCCAATTCAAACCCCCAAAACCCATCACACCCGCACCACCCTATACCGCACCACCCATATTATCACCCTTTAACACCTTCATACTCACTTCCACACACACACCACCCACACAAACCCTCATCCACCAAATTCCAAATTCCCACACCAAACCCAAAATGCCTCATCCCACGCCCTCTACCTGCCATATCACCACTCCTACCACTCCCATAACCACACCCCCATACAAAACCACATCCAGACGAGATATATTTGTATTCGACATTCACATGCTCTATGAAACCAAAAAAAATATCAATTTTAAGGAAGGGGGTTAAAAAAACCAAATCAATAGGGATCATTCCCATGAATTTCTGGAACTTTTAGTGAAGAAATTAAGTTGATATCTCCATCCGTTCTCAAGTTATCGTGCACACAGACGGACAGACGGCAAACCGAAACCATATAGCATTTTTTTAACAAAAATGCTTAAAAATACATATTTAAAATATATAAAACAGCCGAATATTTTTTGGTCGCCGTGTGCGTTCTGGAGTGAGTGAGTGACATAGATGTTATAATATAGAAAAAAAAAATTTTGATCACCCTGTGCGTTCTCGAGTGAGTCAGTCAGTGACATAGAAGTCTATATTATGACTTTCCAATTTTCCAGTTTTTCAATTTTCCAATTTTCAAATTTTCCAATTTACCAACTTTCCAAATTTCCTATTTTCATATTTTTTTATAGTCCTATTTTCCAATTTTTCAATACTCCAATTTTTCAATTTTCCAATTTACCAGTTTTCCAATTTACTAATTTACCAATTTTCCAATTTTCATATTTTCATATTTTCCTATTTTCCAATTTTCCATTTACCTATTTTCCAATTTTATAATTTTCCAATTTTATAATTTTCCAATTTACAAATTTTCAAATTATTCAATTTTGCAAATTTCGAAATTTCCAATTTTCCAATTTTCCATTTACCAATTTTCCAATTTTCCTATTTTCTTATTTTCCAATTTTTTTAACCAATTATTAAAATAAAATGGTATCAACTAATGTTCCACCTAGCGATTTATGACTTGTCATGGCACATCCTGATACTAAAGGAAAATGATTTCGTTTTCGTTTATTGTTGTTGTTGTGTATTGTTATTGTTTCGTTCGCCTCGTTCGATTAGATTTTTCGCAACGCATTTGCCAGTTTAGTCCCCAAGTCAAGCGTGCCTAAAGAAGTTTTACTTCAAAAAATTAAACAAATATTGGATTTTTTTGATATTTTTGAACTTTTGTGGAAAATTGAGCAATGTGCGATTTTTTTGCACCCAACTGTAGTAATGACGATTGGTAATGTAGAGAAAACACCACCTACTGGAATAAAATAAAGCTGTGATTCCATGTAAAATATGACCACCAGTGCCGACATGTTGTGACTATCACTTTTTTCGTTTCGATAGAATAACGGTATTTTAGAAGTAAAAATATTTTTTTTTGTAAAAACATTACTTTTAAAATACCGTTATTCTATCGAAACGAAAAAGTGATAGTTACAATATGTCGGCACAGCGCTCACGAAACGACTAAAATTTGGTATAGCGGCAAATTTTAATAGTTGTGATTCCATGTAAAAAATTGACTAAAATCACGGCTCCAATCGTCAATAATTCAGTTGTTTTCTTCTGTTTTTTTATAGCGCCCTATTGGTGAAAAGTACTACAATTTCAAAGTTATCAACAGAAATACGTTTAATTTTAATGGTTGTGGTATTTTGAATTTTCGCAAATTATAAAATACGGTATTGTAAATTCAAAATGAAATATTAATGTTTGTAGAAGAGGTTATTTGGATTGTAAACAAGTAGGCATTGTAACACAAAAGACTGAAGGAGAAGATGGCCTAAATCATAAAACTTATAAATTGAATAAAAGTTAAGCAGTTTTATTAATAGAGTTTTATTTAAAGAATAAACTAAAAGAAATAAAAAGCTTACACTTCAGAAGTGGGATTACCATTTAACAAGTGGAAAAAAAATTAAGATGGCAAAGAATTTATGGCCATACATCGGGAAAGAGAGAAGACTTATTACAAAGGTTATTAATCGAATTAATGATAAGCCAAACTAATAAATTTGATATGGACAGTGTGGAAATTGGAAATAGGAACGAGAATGAAGGTGTGATGGCCAGTAATATTGAAAGTAGAAAGACGTATACCATGTGGTTTTTCATACGTGATGTGATTGAAATATTGCCAAATTTCGATCCCACGGATGATAGCGGACTGAGTTCGGATCAGTGAACACAATAAGTTGAGGAATTAATGGAAATGCACGATTTAGATGAAAGGATTGTTATTTTAGCATCCAAGAAAAAAATGAAAGCGTATGCATCAAGATGGTATGAAACGGTGGAACGGAATATTACATGGGTTAGGTTTGTGCAAGATTTGAAACAGAATTTTGTTAGACGAGGCGAACGAAACAATAACAATACACAACAACAACAATAAACGAAAACGAAATCATTTTCCTTTAGTATCAGGATGTGCCATGACAAGTCATAAATCGCTAGGTGGAACATTAGTTGATACCATTTTATTTTAATAATTGGTTAAAAAAATTGGAAAATAAGAAAATTGGAAAATTGGTAAATGGAAAATTGGAAAATTGGAAATTTCGAAATTTGCAAAATTGAATAATTTGAAAATTTGTAAATTGGAAAATTATAAAATTATAAAATTGGAAAATTATAAAATTGGAAAATAGGTAAATGGAAAATTGGAAAATAGGAAAATATGAAAATATGAAAATTGGAAAATTGGAAAATTGGTAAATTAGTAAATTGGAAAACTGGTAAATTAGAAAATTGAAAAATTGGAGTATTGAAAAATTGGAAAATAGGACTATAAAAAAATATGAAAATAGGAAATTTGGAAAGTTGGTAAATTGGAAAATTTGAAAATTGGAAAATTGAAAAACTGGAAAATTGGAAAGTCATAATATAGACTTCTATGTCACTGACTGACTCACTCGAGAACGCACAGGGTGATCAAAATTTTTTTTTTCTATATTATAACATCTATGTCACTCACTCACTCCAGAACGCACACGGCGACCAAAAAAATATTCGGCTGTTTTATATATTTTAAATATGTATTTTTAAGCATTTTTGTTAAAAAAATGCTATATGGTTTCGGTTTGCCGTCTGTCCGTCTGTGTGCACGATAACTTGAGAACGGATGGAGATATCAACTTAATTTCTTCACTAAAAGTTCCAGAAATTCATGGGAATGATCCCTATTGATTTGGTTTTTTTAACCCCCCTCCTTAAAATTGATATTTTTTTTGGTTTCATAGAGCATGTGAATGTCGAATACAAATATATCTCGTCTGGATGTGGTTTTGTATGGGAGGTGTGGTTATGGGAGTGGTAGGAGTGGTGATATGGCAGGTAGAGGGCGTGGGATGAGGCATTTTGGGTTTGGTGTGGGAATTTGGAATTTGGTGGATGAGGGTTTGTGTGGGTGGTGTGTGTGTGTGGAAGTGAGTATGAAGGTGTTAAAGGGTGATAATATGAGTGGTGCGGTATAGGGTGGTGCGGATGTGATGGGTTTTGGGGGTTTGAATTGGATAGTGGGTGGGGATGGTAATAATGTTTAGGTGTGGTGATTTGTGTTTATTTTTGTGGAAAAGCTATTTTCTTTTATTTTATAGGCAACAAAAATGCTTATAGAGTTCGGCTCCGAACCTTTCCCTTCTTTTTTTCTATATTATAGCTCCAATCCACACGAGGTATCACAAAAACCGATTCTTTCTTCGTTTCTTTCCCCGTTTGCCTATGATACAGGTTTTAATGCGACTTAAACAAATTTTCGATGAAACCACACTACACAAACATAAATGAAATAAAAAATATTTCAAGGCCATTTTTACTATGCGAAGAGATTTCAAAAATGATTTTTTTGCCCATTTTCTTACACATACATAAACATTATCTATTACGACTAGTTGGCCTTGAAAAAGTTACCAAGTTACAAGGTTACCTCTTGTGACATCAGACATAAACGGCTAGGTGACACTCGAGAACGCACAGGGTGACCAATTTTTCTTTTCAATATTATAATTTTTCTATATTATATTATAAATATTAAATATATATTAGAAGTTTTACTTCAGTATTGTGGTCTAAAGCACACTTAATTTTTTTTTTAATGCAGAGACAAAGTCTATTTCAATACCTATCCAGTGGTACCTATTTGTATTTATACGTGCCATCGAACTGATTTTTGGGGGTAAACATCTGAGGTACACGTTTTTGTGCATTTGTCAACATGAAAATTGGGGGTAAAAATCGAATTAAAACAAGGAAATAAACAAAAAAAAAACAGTTTTATTAATAAGAAGTATTCCCTCCCCTGAATCACAGCTTCCATTCGATGCTGCATTAATTTCACCAAAGTTTTCACAAAATCTTAAGTTGCCTCCCATTCCGCTACGATCGCCTGTTGCAGCTCCTGGAGACTCGTTGGGGCAACATCTCTGGCTCGAACCCTTCTTTTAAAGTCGTCCCATAAATGTTCGATGGGATTGAGGTCCGGGCTTCGAGCTGGCCACTCCATAACAAGCACATCCACCTCTTGAAGGTATTGCTATACTTCACCAGCCGTATGCGTTAATGCGAGAACGCATACGGCTGGTGTAGCATAAACAGAAAATTTTCACCAATAAACCCGGCAAAAGTTACGACGTACTGGGCCATATATACACATCCTGCACTCGTCAGAGAACAAGACTGTTCTCCATTCTTCTTCTGTCTAATTCAAATGCTCTCGACAAAACTTACGACGGGCTCGTCGGTGGGCTGTGGTCAATTTCGGCCCGTTTGCTGGTCTGTGTGCAGTCAGATTAACTTCTCGAAGTCGTCTTCTAACTGTCCACTGACTGAAATTGTTACAAGAAAGCGGTCATCACGCTGTGCTGTATCACGAGGTTGCTAGATCCTTGTCGCCGTCTGAAGCCACTAGTTTCCTGATATCTCTGCCACACTTGACGAACGAAGAATCGGTTCAAATTTAGTTGTAGAGCCCTTTCACTTTGGTGTTGTCCCGCATAAAATAGTGTAGCCACTTGTGCGGCTACCTCTGGTGTGGTATCCATTTATTTGCTCCGGGTGCAAACGTACTCAATAGAGGATCGTTCAGCCTAAGCGTTGATATGCGAATGATCACAATTCTGAGCGGGATATTTCATGGCATGCCATTGTATTGATCTTGTTGAATTTTTTTAGAATTTAATTCGAAAGCCTGCTATATGCATTTGACAAAAAATCACTTTGTTGACATGGTACAAGTACAAAAAAGGTACCACTGGATAGGTATTAAAATAGACTTTAAATCTGCACTAAAAATATTAAACAAATATTGTTTTTTTTTGATATTTTTGAACTTTTGTGGAACATTGAGCAATGTGCTATTTTTTTGCACCCAAGTATATCGGATCGGTCGAAACGCGATATTTCAAAATGCGATATTTCAAAACAAGATATGACAAAACGAGATATGGTACAAAATGCAATATTTCAAAATGCGATATTTCAAAACGCGATATGGTACAAAACGCGATATGGTACAAAACGCGATATGGTACAAAACGCGATATTTCGAAACGCGATATTACAAAACGCGATATGGTACAAAACGCGATATGGTACAAAACGCGATATGGTACAAAACGCGATATGGTACAAAACGCGATATTTCGAAACGCGATATTTCAAAACGCGATATGGTACAAAACGCGATACGGTACAAAACGCGATATTTCAAAACGCGATATTTCAAAACGAGATATGGTACAGAATATGCGTTGCGAAGCGGCGGGAGCGCAGCGACCCACCAGATACTGACCCTATATCGTTCCTATCGATTTTTAAATTCCTATAAACTGAAACTAAATTTCCCCTTCACCAGCCTGATATAACCCGATCCTAAACTCCCGTTTTGTACCATATCCCGTTTTGTACCATATCACGTTTTGAAATATCGCGTTTTGAAATATCGCGAAAATTAGAATCAGCTGTAAGCTATTTGAATTTTTATATAATGTAATATTTATTTTGTGTTTTATTTTAATGGTAGTTCTGTTGATTAAAAGTGTGTTTAAAATGTGTATTTTTTTAATCGTTTTGTTTTGTTGTGTTGGTGGACGTATGTATATGTGACGGAGGAGAGGCTCAATAAACAAAATAAATCAACGTGATGGACTTGTGGTGTGATGAACATAAGTCTTGGCCACGCAAGGATGAAATCAGGTTGTATATTTTCATTATACATACATTTATATATTATATTTATATTATTTATTAAATTTTGTTGTGCTATTCTACCATATATATTTATTTATCTATGAATGACTGTGATTTTAGGTAAGATATGTGCAATTTTTAGTGATGTATCGCAAATTAACTGGTGCAGTGCAATGCGGATGTTGTTGAATCTGCTGAAGGGTTTACATTTTGTTTGTGATATATGTGCTGATGTTTGGGTAATATAGCTGCTTATTTTGTGTTATATATTTGAGTGTTTTTTGTGTGTTGGATTGTGCGCGGCGGACCTACTTAGTGATATTTGCTTGGTTGTCGTATTTCTGGGGTTTGAGCTGTAAAGAGTTTTTTTTCAATGATGTTAGGCATCTAATTAATAATTCGCAACATGGTTTTTTTCCTAAAAGATCGACCGCAACAAACCTATTTGATTTCACCAATTATGTTTTTAATAAAGTCGATCTTGGTGGACAAGTGGATTGTGTTTACATAGATTTTGAAAAGGCATTCGATACAGTCTCACATAAAATTTTACTCAGGAAATGTTCTATCATTGGTTTATCTGACAGATTTTTGAATTTTTTAAGTTCTTACCTTTCAGAGCGTATACAACAAGTTAAATTTAACGGTTTCAAAGAGCATTATGGCTAAATCTGGGGTGCCGCAGGGGTCCACGCTTGGTCCTCTTTTGTTTTTGATTTTTATCAATGATATATTCTACCCATTTTATCATGTCAATACTTATATTGTATGCAGATGATCTAAAAATCTTTACATCGATTGCTAATTACAATGATTGCTTAGACCTTCAATTAAATTTAAACAAGCTTCAAGTATGGTCAAGTTTAAATAAATTAAAACTTAATATTAGAAAATGTGTGGTGATCTCATATACGCGGAAAGTTAATTCAATACAATTTCCCTACAATATTGATGGTATCCTGTTGGAAAAAGTTTCTCAGATAACTGACCTAGGTGTCATATTTGATTCTAAACTTAGATTTGATTTTCAAATAACTGCAGTGTGTGCTAAAGCTCATAAACTTCTTGGATTTATTATTCGTCGTGGTAAAGAATTTCGTGATGCAGCTGTTTTCATTGTCTTTTATCAAAGTATAGTTCGCAGCTGTTTAGAGTATTGTAGCCAAATATGGAATCCAAACTATGAAGTTTATAAAACCCAAGTTGAACAGGTCCAACGCAAATTTACAAATTTTCTTACGTATAAATGTATCCCTTTCAGTAGCCGTATTAGTTATTATACTAGAATTAAAATATTCAAATTTCAATCGCTTGAAAACAGAAGGCTCATTCTTGATGAGTTGTTTCTTCATAAGATAGTTAACAGCCTATGTGAGACATCGTCATTGAGTAATATTAATTTTTATGCTCCTGTGGTCGGTATTAGAAACTCTATGTTGTTCCTGCCATCTTTTTCTAGTACTAATCTTGGGTTTTCAAATCCATTAACAAGGTTACAACGTTCGCATAATGAATTTTTTAATATACATGATCTCTTTGTATTTTCTCCGGAGTAGTTCAGATCAACAATCCTTTTATTGAATTAGTTAAGTTTCCGAATTTATTGATGATTGTAATTTACTTATATTAGCGATTTCTTTGATTATTTTTGTTTATCATTATTGTTATTATTATTATTATTATTATTAAATATTGTTATTGTTATTATTATTATTATTTTTTGTTACTTTCGTATGTACTTATAATTGTAATTTATCGACAGCGTGTTATTGGATGTATGTCTGTTCGCTGTCTAATTTTGGAATTAAATAAAATAAAATAAAAAAAATAAAAAAAAAGAAGTTTATGTGTGGGATGGTGTGTGGCTGTAGAAGAATTTGAATTATATTTTGTTGTTGTTGAGATGGGTGAATTGTAATTTTAGATTTAAATGCGGTGCTTCTGCTGTATGAATGACAATGAGGACTTTGTATTATAGTGATTGAGATTTGTTGCTGAGTGTAGTTGGTGTTGTTGTTTGGTGGAAGTAATGTTGTGCTGTGTGATCGTTGGAGGTTGTTTATTGTGAATTGTGGTGCATTGAGAATTGAGATAGGTGGTTCCTGTACACGAAGTAATTTGTTGCGATGCTTGAGTGTTATGAATATTTGTTTCTGAGTCAATGGTGTTAGTGTAGTTGTTGGTTGGTTTGAATTTGGAGCATGATTTTCTAAATGGTTAGTAAATGGCATGCAATAATGTCATGAAGTGTCATACATCATTAATAGGTGATTCAAGTTGTGTTTTTTCTTTGTTTGAGATGGTGTATTTAGAGTTTTGAATTGGTATTTGTAGGGGAGTTAAATTTAAGGTTTTAAATTTGTGTTACCTAGCTAATGACGGTATTTAAGGGCGCTTAGTTATTGCAATTTGTTTCGGGGTGGACTGTTCTTTTGATGTATGGGAGTAAATGGTTTTTATTGGTTGATGTTGAATTGATGTCATCGGAAGAGTAAGCCGTTTCCACCATTACCCAAGAGGTAGGCTTCAATGCGTTTTTTTATTGAGGTTCTCCAAAATAAATCAGGCCTAATCCTCAGTCAGGTTTCATTGGTTGAGTAAACATTTAAGGTTGTACGTTCTCTTGGTTTTCGTCTTCACTATCAATTGATTCATTAGAATCTGATTCAGGATTAAGATATATGTCGTCGGCTGCTTTTCGTAGCTCAGTTCGAAATGGTAGTAATGATGCCCATTCATCAAGGTTTTTATTATAATTTCTGAGATCTTGTTTAAGTGAATCATACCAGGTAAAGCAGGGTCATCCAATTTTTGTTATGCTGGCAGTGTAGTTTGAAGCGGCTTTAAGTATATGTCTTGGACCCCGACGATGTATAAGTCCCCAATAGTTAATTCGATTAACTTTGATTCTCTTTGTTATAGTTTTGCCTTCTAATATGTCTTTAACTTTCCGAGTAATTGGTTTATTAGTACTAAACTTAAGTATTTGATTTAGTAAAAATAACTCATACTTTCTTAGGCGTCGGCGATTGGCAAAAGTTAGTGCAGCGGTTTTAAGGCCATATGTAAGTGCTGGTACAATTACAGTATTATACATTAATAGAGCTGTTTTAAATGGTACTTTATACTTTTTTATAAAAGCTTGCATTTGGCTGGCAGTTCCAATAGCCGGATGACAACGGGTACGAATGGCCGATTTAATGTAGAGATAAGGTAGGTGCCCAAATATTTCATCATGTCGACACGAGTGAACATTACCCCTGCTAGTGCTATGATAGAAGGTGGAATAAATAGGGGATCTGGATCTCGTATGATTGTTGTACATTTTTGCGGATTTATCTCTAAACCAGCGTATTTTAGGTTGTCTATCAATTCTTTTAGTATGGATTCTAGTGCTGTAGGATCCCGTGTCACTAGTATAATATCATCAGCGTAGGCAAGAATGATTGGTAAATGTATATTGTCGTTTTGCTGCAGATCTAGTTCGGGAAACTGGTCAACTACTGTGACTACTCCTTTGTTTTTTTTTTTACTCTTTCTGTACATACGTTGAACCATTTAATTGACGTTTTTCCCAAACACAAGCTTTTATAATTCGGTTAACCAGATAGTGTGGTATGCTTTGCTGAAGAGATATGGATACTGTATTCAGGTCTATTGTATCAAAAGCTTTTGCTAGATCTATGGAGAGGACGTAAATTCGATTGGCTGCACGCCACTCTTCGTCGAGAATACGACGAATAGTAAACATATGGTCTTTGGTAGATCTGTTGGCCAAAAATTCTGCTTGGTATGAGTAAGGTAGGTCAAGGAATTCGTCTAACCGATCGAGTAATAATTTAGCGTAAATTTTATATCCCACATTACATAAAGTTCATCAACTGTAATCAATTCATCAACTGTCTGCGTGAATGAATAGTGGTATTGATTTTGAAGGCATCATACGGTGGTTTGGTTTGGTTTTCGTGTGTGTGTGCGTGTTGAAAATATTTACATTGCTTTATTGTACAGAAGATTGTAATATAATTAAACTTTAATATATAGAAGATGGTAATTTAATAAACATTAAAATGGTATGCACAAATGTGTATGTTGGGTTTATTTTTGAAATATATTTTTGACATGTCTGTTTTTCGGTACCCACACAATTGTGAGGGCAGGCAGGAAAAGGGATTTACTGTTATCCACATCATGCAATCATTGCATAGATATATTATTATGGTTATATACGCTATGCTTGCTTGAAAGTCAAATAAGAGGAATAGCGGTGTAATAGTGGCATTTTGCTGTGAGGCATGAGTCTAATCTTTGTTTGTGTGTGTAGGTATAAGTATGTGTTTAAGTGCATATGTATTTATATGTATTTTGTTTGTGTGTTTTTTGTTTGTGTGTGTGTGTGTTTTTTTTTTTTTGTGTTTTTTTTTGTGTTTATGGTTGTATGTAATACGAATTTGTTGAATTTGTTTATTATATGTATATTTTATATTATATTATTTTATTACTATTATATATATTTGTTTATATGCAAATATGTATATACATATACATATATATATATTTTTTTCATATTATTTAGGTAAGCAGCAATATATTAATTTAGTTTTCATTTTCAGGAAATATACATAGGCTTTCTTTGATAATAAATTGCTTAATTTTTCTTTGTAATAAATTGCTGACTGTGCGTAGATGTTGTCTTTGTGTTACTAACTATTGTCTTTACTTAGCTGTTTGTAATCGGGCCGATTTAATCAAAAAATTTTGTTCAGGAAGTCGAGATCAAGCAACAAAATAAAACCAAAGTTTCCAAAAAACGTTTTGGTTAATTTTAAACGCTTTTGAAATATTCTTGTGAACGTTTTATAATAACAAAAAAAATAAAAATAAAAAACTGATGAGTTTGGTTTGTTTAAAACGATTTAAATATATTTGAAATACGTGTTAATAAAACCATTTTTAAACCTTTCTTTCAGTTAATTTGAAACGTTTTTATCTCGTATCAGTATACAATTTTACGTATTTCAAAAACGATTTCAATACTGCAAAACAAACGTATTTAAAATCGAAAATTTTACAATGTAATGCTGTTTTAAAACGTTTTAAAAAGGATTTGAAAATACCATATCATAAAACCCTTCTTGATACCATTACTCGGGTGCAGAGCGTAAAGTTTTGAGTAGAAATTATCATTTGTTTCCAATTTTCCATGCGATCAAACGAGAAGGTGATTAAAAAATATATTGTATGTTTCTATATAGTGGTGTGAAAATTTTATTAATAATTAATTATTAATATATATATAAATAAAGTTCATAATTTTTAGAGTGTTCAAGTATTAATTCGATTAATTTGAATTAAAAATAGTAATTTAATCGTTGTGTACCTCAATTTTTTACAAAAAAGCGTAAGTGAGTGTTTTGTGAATAACGGTAAGTTTTGTGAGAGAGGGATAATTTTTAGATAAAATCAAAATGTGCTAACGCTTCATATGAAAAAGTGTATGTAGTGTAGTATCTGCATGTGTTAGTGTGTGTAGTTTGTTTTAATGCGATAGAAGAAATATGTATGATGCATAGAGAAAGAGAATTTTTATTTACGAATTATTATCAAACTGTAATTGTTAATTTTGTACAGTTTTATTCTAAGTTAATGCATGTGTCATTATATTATATTATAGAAAAATTATTGGAATTATGCTAATGTTGCTTGTGATCAGTGCTGCCAGATTATTTTTTATAAAATCTTTTAATTTGACAAAAAAAATCTTTTTTTCGACCAAAAAATCTTTTTTAACGTTTTATTTAGTATTTGTTTAGGATTATGGCCCGTTGCACATTTGAGCTATGTTTTTTGACACATGAGAGCTGTTTTATTTTCGCCTTGGGGATAATTAATTAGCTCACATTGCCCAGAAAATGGGCGATGTGAGCTATATGTTCCTAACCCACAGGTTTAAAAAACGTAATTAAATAAATTGGGGCGTACGAGTGGCTTGAGAATTCGATTTCACTTATTTAGGCATTGCAAAGTAAACCGAGAAGCAGTGATCTTAAAACATAGCTCACTTTGCTAGGAAACATAACTCAAGTGTGCAACGGGCCTAATGGTTTTTAATGACCGTGCCGCCATATATCATTAGCTGCGTTGCTTTCGCAAATCCCGCTTAGCTTTAATATTAGAAGCCAATTTTGGTTTCATATAAAAAATAAAAATTTCTGTCAAGGAGAAAATGTGTAATTGTTCATTTTAGAATTGTACAAAGATGAACATTTTAAAGAAAATCTTTTTATTTTGGAAAAAATCTTTTTATCTTTTTTGTTGACACAAAATCTTTCAAAAAAAGATAAATCTTACGATCTGGCAGCACTGCTTGTGATTCAATTTGTAAGATATTTCTATAAATTCTCTTTAAAAATGTTAAAAATATCCTTAAGTGAGAGAGGTTTAATGTGTTCATTAATGTAAGGAAATCCATGTTTTACTTTTGTAATATTGATTATTATGTGCATGTATTTGTTATTTATATATGTGTATTCCTTTTCCTGCCTGACCACACAATTGTGTGGGTAACGCAAAAGAATCATGTGAGAAATTTATTTTTGGATGTGGTTTGAACCAACTTACACATTTGTGCATTCCTTTCAAATTTATTTTCGTCCAAAATACACTATAACTATACCACAATTGTGTTGGTTGTACTTCAAATCAAGCGAAACCAAAGTTTATGGCAGGAAATTAAAAAACAAAACAGATTTTTATGAATCTCCAATAAAATCCTCTTTATTAAATATTTATAAAGCTGATCTAAATTTTGAGTCCGTTACTTTCTGGCTTATTAAAAGTATTAAATGTAAACTATTTCGAATGGAAATTAATTCGACTACTTCCGAATTTTCCCCACTCATTCATTCACAAAATTAATTACATTTTTCATAAATCCACAACACTTTCGATTTAAAAACAAACTCCTTGCAGTCATTAATTTTTTTTAATCAAGTCCAGAATTCAGTAATCAAATCTTGCGAGAGTATATGTAATGCAATCTACCATGTATTGCGTGATAGAAACCATCGAGGATAACGAACCAAATTGTATAGCAGTTCCACGAATTTGGGTGGATGATAAAATGATGCTGCATTATCCGTGTAATAGCAAGGATGTTAACAAGGCTAGACGAACATGTATTTCATCTCAAAAGGATTGGATTAACATGCGATGCACTATTTTACGGGATGACATTGGTAAGTTTTAATCATGCTACTGAAACCGAATATGTAATTGATCTTTATTTTATTTTTTAGCCACTCTTAAGGAAGCTTTGGAGAAGGAGAGAGAAACAATGATTGTTTCATGCAGCGAAAATGAAATATTATTATCTCAGATAATTTTCCATGAACCTGCTAATTTTAATGAAATTTTTGTACAAAACCTCAGGAACGATCACCGTTCAGTTGCTACATCACTGGATTCACCACAAGCTAATATTAGTAAATCAATTGAATCGGCAATACCAGTTGCTCTGGAAAAACAGTCCAGTGCTACTTATTGTAATTACACACCATTGTTTAATTTTAGTCTCACTAGGATAATAATACTAAAACGAACTAATTTTGATATTTTCATATAACGATTAATTAATGAATAAATTGGATAGCGCTATCAACCTATTTAAATCGCAAACCGAGCGAATTTTGAAAAATCAGGCAGCCCTCCAAGCGTCGGTAGAATTACTTTTTCAAAAACTTTCGTCTACACAAGTCAGTCAATATATCAAGAAAAAGTCAGTCAAGAAAAACCGGATTTTGAGTTTCCTATTGAATCTGTGGAACAATTGGACATCTGCGGCAAATGGTAAGTTTTTCTAAATGTATTCATCATATTGCTTTACCTTATAGCTTTGAATTAGGTGCATCACGATCTTTTAGTTAAAGAAATTATTTCGTGAGTTTGATTTCTTGGTTGTTCCAGAAAATAAACCACATGTGGTTTCCTACTTCTAAGTTCCGCGAGTTTATTCATTAACCTTAAGCCAAGAAAGTTCTTCCTGTTATCCCTCAGGATTCAGCAATTTGTCGTCTTAATTTCAATTTGTGTTTATTATGATGACCGATAGTGACAAGGTGATTCCGTATACTTGACATCAATACTCTATATATGTATGTTTATCCGTTGAACTTGATGCGATTTAAAGAACCTGCTGCATATTTTGTAAAATCTTTTCGTTTAAGCTCACTTCAAAAATAAGGAACCTGCGTATTCCATTTTAAATTCTTTTTTATTGGCAAATTTAGAAATATGTATTGCACAAAAATAACGTTAATCGATTTAAAATAACATTTACTTTAATTAAATATTATAATAAATGTAACGTTTCTGGTATAGTCGCGCAATAAACGCGCGAAAAGATTCATTGAAAACATTTAATAAATCTCTCTGCTTGATAAACTTACAAACCAAAATAATTGAATAATATATGTATTATAAAGGAAAATGTTATCTTATTATTATAACATATAGCAAATAAAAATTTCGAAAATCAATTCTTTACAAATAACTAATTAAGAAACTTTTTTTATTTACTATAGGTTGCATATATGAGCACATTTGGTGGCCCTAACGCAGGGGGATGCGCGAGAAATCTAATGAAAATATTTGTACACGATAAAATTCTAAACGAATTTTCGTGGACTGGAACAGGTGTCAGCCAGAAAAAACCATTTGCACACTACAAGGAAATTCAATCTGTGATATTATCGGCTGTACGTGACAAATTTAAAAGTTACACAGACCATGATAATATAAGATTTTTAAAGGACTACCTAAAATCAGCGAATACCTGATTATTGAGGGCAGCAGAGCGGGATAAATAAATATTGATTATTATAAAAATAAAGTAAAATGAATTACTGGACCTATTATTATTTACCCATATAATTTAATATATAATTTGATTATTATTTTAAACTGTTCATTATGTTTTAGTTTTACATTTAATATGTACTTGTTTGTTAGAATCAAATTTTATTTACATTTGTGTTACAATTGTGATGATTCCGAATTAATATTATGTATATCATTTAATTTAAATTTATTCTCGTTATACGAATTTTACTATTAATGAAATTAATTAATTTAATGAAATTGTGATTTTTATTATTTAATTATATATTAATGTTTTTTTATAATTAATAAAAAATTATTACTTTTATAAGGACTACTTGAATTCCAATGAAATTTCAAATAAAAACAATTTAAAAACATTATATTTCTGGGTTTTAATTTTATTCTATTACCTACAATAGACCAATTTGGCGTTTATGTGTGATTCCAAAATTTTATTTAAACATCGTTTTCAAATCGTTACATAAAACTTGATTTAATTATAATAAACGATTTCAACTATTAACTAACACGTTTTTAATAAACTATTTTGTTGAATCGGAAAACGTTAAAATTTATAAACGTTTTTGAAACGTTTCAAGTAATGTCTGGTTTAAAAATTGCGTTTTTATCGTAGTTTAAATCCCATTTATGAAAGCTTTATTAAAATGTTTCAGTTTGTCGAATGTTTCAAAAACGTTTTAAAATAAAGTGATTGTAGTACCAGAAAATCACGAAACTGCAAAACCATATAAAAGCGTTTTAGGATGGTTTTAAAATTTTTTAAAGGTTTTATTGAACCTGGTTGGGTGTCAGGAGGTTTCTAAAACGTGTTTATGCGGGATCTGCGACAAATTTGGAAACTAGATGGTTTTGAAACCAAAGTTTCAAAAACAGATTAAAACTGGTTTGATACCAAAAATTGTTGTTTGGGGATATAGTATTCAATTTCAGGTGATTTCCAGATACTTATGAAATAATAACATTTTTACTTAGGTTGCTGTTTTAAAGAAGCAATTGTTGATGACCAATACCATCATTATCCATTTAACCTATTGAATCTCTATCCTTCCCCTAGTAGATTAGTTTTGTGCTGTCTTTGTGTTACTAACTATCGGCTATACCTAGGTGTCTGTAACCGGGCCGATTCTGTCCCACTTAACTTACCTATCCAATCCTTCGGTTTTGTTATGTGTAAAAAAGAGTGTACGGTGGGCCCGGCGTCAACCGGGAGCTCCTGTGTAAGAACTTGGTCGTACATTCAGAATCAATCAGAATCAATCAATCAATCAATATCGCGTTTTGAAATATCGCATTTTGAAATATCGCATTTTGAAATTTTGAAATCGCATTTTGTACCATATCACGTTTTGTACCGTATCGTGTTTTGAAATATCGCGTCTTGAAATATCGCGTTTTGATAATTCGCGTTTTAAAATATCGCGTTTCAAATGGGACCCCAAGTATATATATAGGTATATTTGTTTGAAATTAAATCGTAGCCAACTACATTTGTTTGAAAGTTAAACTAATTTTAATTTTTCATCTTTGTTCTTTTCTTTCAATTTGTGGTATATTTTTCTGTGAGCCCCTCAAAAATATGAGGCCCAGTGCGATTGCACCTGTTGCACTCACGATAGTATGGCGCTGCTTTGAGGTACTCGCGGTTGATACTGTCATATGCCTGCCGGAAGTCTGTATATAGCTGATATATGGTTATATTGTAATCCTAACATTTTTCTAAAATCGTCCTTATGATGCAGCACTCACTGGTCAGTGGTTGATCGGTTGGGACGAAAACCACATATTTGTATCGACTATGTGTAATAGGCTCGATTTCTTCACGGTACCTATGAAAAATTTAAAATTAACTTACCAAGTTTGAAATGTTTATACTCAATGGCATAAAAAGTTCAACTTCAACCGTCTTTGACCGAGCAAGGCTCGATACTCCAGGGATTTGCATATAAATGCGCGAAACGCCAAGCAAAACCACGGCCATTTTTTTGTACAAGTTTTATTGTATAGTAAATTTTATGTGATTAACTAATATGTTTGCACGACGAGGCTAGTTTAAACCACAACCAAATCACGATTGTTATTTGCTGTGTTTAAACTTAAAAATAAAAATTATAGAAAGAGTGAGAAACTCTCTCTTATTTTTGGGAAACAAATCTGTATTCATTCTCGTGTATATTGCAGAGACGGCCAAGCTCGACACACTTCACTACACGTGGAGCCGAATTCCAATAATCTCTCGTTACGAGAGCCAACATAATCGAAATCGATATTTTCGATTAAGAGCACAAAATAATTTTTTTTAATAATTTTTTTTCCTTTGAAAGATCAGCATGCGGCTCGTGAGTCGCAATTTGGCCATGTATGGTATATTGTGTAGTTCACATTCTATGGTTATCACTCAATAAGCAAAAAATAAAACTTCTTTCTCTCTCTACTCGTACATAAATAGAGCATACAAAACAAAGTACAAATGTAGTAATAAATTAGAAATGTGATGCAAACGACCATTTTTTAAACGAAAGCCAGAATAATGAAACATCTAATAATTGTATTAATTTTATTATTGATTTCATTTAAATTAATTTATTGTTATAATGGTGTAACATTAAATGATAGCATTTTTATAATTAATCGTGACCAATCAGGAGAAGATAATATTAACAATTTACAATTTGAACGCATAAACAATTTATTTTATAGAAGTCAATTGAAATCATCAAGCGAGGGTCAACGTAATGCCACAATAAATTTGATAAACCGTATCATCCCAGAATATGGACAATTTATTGATATTCAGATTAATTTTAGTTTACCATTAAATTATTTTAAGGTATAATGTCGATAAATCAACATACTGTGTATTTCAAAAAAAAAAAAAAATATTTTGGTTTTCAGATATTTAAAAACGTCTCAAGTCATGATAATGTGGTGTACATAGTAGCGTCCAGTGGTGTTTCAGCTTGTCGTGCATTCAATTATTATCTTAAATATTATCTAAGGAGTCAAGTATCATGGGACGGTGCTCAACTAAAAAATATCAAATTACCATTTCCAGCAGTAAACTTTGAGATGTCGTCACCAAATGCGTTTATTTATTATCAAAATGTGTGCACACATTCGTACAGTTTTGTCTGGTGGACGTATAAAGAATGGCGACAACATTTAGATTGGATGGCATTAAACGGAATTAATTTATTTTTGGCACCGATACAAGAAGAAATTTGGACGCGAATGTATAAAATGATGAATTTAACCGATGGCGAGATAGATGAACATTTTTCTGGACCCGCATTTCTTGCTTGGCAGCGCATGGGCAATATCAGAGGTTGGGGTGGACCTTTAAGTGATAATTATAAAAAAATGTCGCTTAGTTTACAAAAACAAGTAATTTCCGATGCTAGGGATTTAGGAATGATGATAGCACTCCCGGCATTTGCCGGTCATGTTCCAAAGACCTTAAAACAACATTTCCCAAATTCAACGTATACGGTTATGGAAAGGTGGAACCGCTTTTCAGATAAATTTTGCTGCCCACTATATTTAGAGCCGACTGATTCTTTATTTAAATGCATTGGGGAATGGCTTGTAATGGAAATTATAAATGAATATGGAACTGATCATATTTACTTTAGCGATCCGTTCAATGAAATTCAGCCATCGTATTCAAATCCGGAATATTTACATAATGCATCCACAGCGATTTATGGGGCTATGCAGGCAGTTGATAATGATGCAGTGTGGTTACTTCAAGGATGGATGTTTGTAAAAAACCCATTCTGGAGTGATAATATGATAAAATCGTTTTTAACTGCGAATCCACCCGGAACAATGTTAATACTAGACTTGCAATCGGAGCAGTACCCACAATATGAGAGAACACATAATTTTTATGGTCAACCTTATATTTGGTGTATGTTGCATAACTTCGGTGGTACGTTGGGCATGCATGGCTCACTCAGCATAATAAATAATCGACCAATTGATGCTCAAATAGCACCGAATAGTACAATGGTAGGATTTGGAATTACACCAGAAGGAATTAATCAAAATTATATGTTGTATGAGTTTGCACTCGAACTGGGTTGGAGAATGTTGCCAGTAAATGTGAATGAATGGCTTTTATATTACTGTGAATCACGATATGGTGAATATAATTTGGATATTCATACCGCATGGACAATTTTAGCATCCAGTGTTTATCACTTCCATGGATTGCAACAAATGAGAGGAAAATATGTTTTTAATCGGCGGCCATCGTTAAAATTGAAGCCATGGGTAAGAATAAATCAACAATTTTTTTCTTATGTTCGTTATCTAATAATCTATATTTTAGACTTGGTATAACAATTCTCACGTAACGGAGGCATGGATCCATTTCTTGAATGCTTCTAATCAATTTAACACCAGCGAATTGTATTTACACGATTTGGTAGATATAACAAGGCAATACTTACAAAATTTATCCGATCAATATTATATTAAAATTATGAAATTGTACAAATCAAAGAAATCTCTTAGCAAATTAATAAAATTTACGCAAGAATTCGAAGCAATACTACTCGATATTGATCGACTTTTACAATCAAATTCTAACTTTTTACTTGGAAATTGGTTGGACAGTGCAAATCGATTTGCTATCGCTGTTGGGGATGAACACATAAAAGATTTGTATGAGAGTAATGCACGATATCAGATAACATGGTGGGGACCAAATTCCGAAATAGTCGATTATGCAAATAAACAGTGGAGTGGCGTTGTTAAAGATTTTTTCTTGCCACGTTGGCAAATTTTTAACATGAAGGTGGTAGCATCGGCCCAGACTAACGAGAAAATTGATAACAATGAATTGAAAATGGAAATTATCCGAAATGCTGAGTACCCGTTTATTACATCAAGAAATTATTCAATTATGACGGCGGGGGATTCAATTGAAATGTCAAAATATATTTTTCAGCGGTGGTATATTCAAAATAACAATACAGTATTACCTGTAATTCCAATTAAATAAACATGTTGTTAGTAATTAATCGCCTATATTGAGTTTTAATTTGTTGTTTAGTTCGGGTTTTATTTCGCTGGGATCGGTTACTTTGTTGAACACCGGTATTAAATCGTCATCGATTGGCATTCCAAGAAGGCGAGTTAAAATATTTTTCAGGCTGATTTTATTTGGTAGCATGCTGTAAATATTAGACGATGTTGGTTCGTTTTCAGTATAAACTGGTGTTAGTAAAAGTTCTTTTAGATATATAAGAGCTTGAGCCTCTTCAACTTTCTCCGCTTTTTCGGTAAGGATATTTATTAGTTCATCTTTTGTGATAAATAACTCTTCCCACGGAATACTGGTTGGATCATTCTTTTCAATAATTGATTGTCTAACTTCGTTATAATTTAAATATTCACTTGATGAAAGCGCTTTTAATACCCGCATTATTCTTTCGATTTTATATCCAATAATTGGTCGATGGTTTATGTATAATTTGAAAATTGTGCGAAACGATATTTGTGTGATATGTGGTTCGCCGGGGAACGTTCGTGTAGCTTCATTGATTAAAAGATTTATCTGAAAATTAAATGAAATTTAAACGTGAAATTAAATAATCTCCGTTGTTTTGTATACCGTATAGTCCGATGGGAAATATCCAATTCCTCTCATAAAATCTACAATCTCGGTTACGGGTATTGTATCTGTTATTTCCATATCATCTGCAGTATTAATACCTTTGCACAGAATTTGAATATAGTAAAAAAAATCCTGTATCTCTTTAAAGAGCCAACCATCTTTACCACCTGGCAATAGATTACAGAATGGCTCCAAGTGGGGTCGATCAACTTTCATTTCATCGATAATTGGTCTTGTGTGAATTCGCCACATTTGTATTGAATACTCATTCTCACCCAATGTGAAAAGATAGTTATTATCAAAGCTTAAGCGAATCGTTTGGATTTTATTGGGCGATGCCACCATACCACGTCTTCCATAAGGATTGCCATCCATTGGTAAAATTTGAATGCCAATTGATTTGCGGGATGCGGCCACAAGAAAACTGTGCGGTTCGGTGTTCAAAAATTTTACGGATAGCAATGGGCTTTCATAACGGGGGCCAACTATCGTTTTCAAATTATCAAATGTATCTGCATCGAAAATTTTAAATTTGAAATGCGTATCGCATGTGATCAAAACATATTTTGATGTAGTTTTCAGATCATCCCAAAGAGACGACGGCACAAATACACCACACAAAATTACTGGTGATTGTTCAAGTGTGTACTCCTTGAACACATTCATTAGGTTTAGTTTAACGTTTTCTTCGCCCGCCTCTAATGATTTGGTATACGTGGCACTAATTGTTGTAATATCGTATTCGACAAGTCGCTGAAATATATGTAAATTAAAAGTTAGTTAAAAAATATTATCACCATATCCGTTTTTCTACAAAAAAAAAATGGCTCCATTAAAGTCCAAACCACACAAATGTGTGAGTAAAGAAACATAGTATGTAATGGAGTTTTTGATAAAAAATTTGCTTGATTTAACGTGCAACCAACACAATTGTGTTTTTTTCGGACGAAAATAAGTTTGAAAGGAATGCACAAATGTGTAAGTTGGTTTCAGAACACATACAAAAATTAATTTTTGACATGGTACTTTGACCGTACCCACACAATTGTGTTACCGGGCAGCAAAAGGGATAGAACAGAGATCATCATTATAAACAGAGAATGATCTTTTCGACAATCTTGATGTAAATGAATAAATAAATTTTTGATTTGCACACCCAGTTGTAATAGGGTTCGGTGGAATTTAGAGTAAGAAACTTTAGATATTTAATATATATCTCCCTTTCTCGCCAATGCATTGGTCTGACGTAGAACTTCATAAAAACTATTTTATTTCTTTAAACAGCATATCACACAAATTATTCTTCAAAATGGAGTTACTGCATTTCCCGTAGCGAAATGTCGATTTGTTTTTGAAGTAAAACTTCTTTAGGCACGCTTGACTTGGTGACTAAGCTGGCAAATGCGTTACGAAAAATGTAATCGAACGAGGCGAACGAAACAATAAACGCAAAACGAAATCATTTTCCTTTAGTATCAGGATGTGCCATGACAATCATAAATCCCTAGGTGGAACATTAGTTGATACCATTTTATTTTAATAATTGGTTAAAAAAATTGGAAAATAAGAAAATAAGAAAATAGGAAAATTGGTAAATGGAAAATTGGAAAATTAAAAAAATTCGAAATTTAGAAATTTGCATAATTGGAAAATTTGTAAATTGGAAAATTATAAAATTTGAAAATTAGAACATTGGAAAATTGGTAAATGGAAAATTGAAAAATAGGAAAATACGAAAATATGAAAAATGATAAATTGGAAAATTGAAAAACTGAAAAATTGGAAAATTTGTAAATAGGAAAGTAAAAAAATATGAAAATAGGAAATTTGGAAAGTTGGTAAATTGGAAAATTTGAAAATTGGAAAATGGAAAAACTGGAAAATTGAAAACTCATAATATAGACTTCTATGTCACTGACTGACTCACTCGAGAACGCATAGGGTGGCTAAAATTTTTTTTCTATATTATAACATCTATGTCACTCACTCACTTACACTACACTTACACTACACTTCACTTACACTACACACTAATCGAGAACCTCTTGCCCAGCTTGTTAGTAGCCCTCTCCCAACTTACTTACTTAATCTTCTTGAGTACTGCAACCTCATTGAGGCATCAAGAACCCACGCACAGCGTGACCAAAAAAAATCGTCCGTGTGATATATTTTATATATGTATTTTTTTGTATATTATAGCTCAATTCCACACGATGTATCACAGAAACCGATCCTTTCTTCGTTTCTTTCCCCGTTTGCCTATGACACAGGTTTTAATGCAACAAATTTTCGATGAAACCACATTACACAAACATAAATGAAATAAAAAATATTTCAAAGCCATTTTTACTATGCGAAGAGATTTCAAAAATGATTTGTTGTCCATTTTGTTGCACATACATAAACATTATCTATTACGACTAGTAGGCCTTGAAAAAGTTACCAAGTTACAAGGTTACCTCTTGTGGCATCAGACGTAAACGGCTAGGTGACACTCGAGAACGCACAGGTGACCAATTTTTTTTCAATATTATAATTTTTCTATATTACATTATAAATATTAAATATATACTAGAAGTTTTACTTCAGTAGTGTGGTCTAAAGCACACTTAATTTTTTTTTCGCGTTGAAATTTGTTAACGTTAGTAGATTTTTGTGGTACATACATATATAAAAATTAAAATATGTAATATAAAAAAATCGAATTGTACGAAAATGTACAAACTAAAATTTTTATGAAATATTTCATACTACTTATACATTTATTCCTCGATGATTACATTTAGTCAAGACACAATTTTGGAGACATTTCTGTGTAGACGTACTTATTTAAATAAGTTACCTCGCGTAATACATACATGCCGTTTGTATTTTCCAATCTAGTTACAACAACTAACATTTCAAGAATTGTTTTTCTTCCGTATAAATTATAAATTTGAATGACAAAAATACGTTATTTTCAGAAGACGTCAAAGGCGTGTATGTAATGGTGTTATGACACTGACTAGTTTTTCAAATGGTTCATATGATTTAAAATAAAAATAGAGTAGGACAAGTAATGTAAGTACAAATCACTTGAAAGAATGAGTGTGTACAACATATAAACAAATAATAGAAATAAATTTAGCAACAAATGATATAGCTTACTTTTGCAGCAGTTTAAATTGGGCAAATCTATAAAAAATAAATCAACTTTGATTATTTTTTTTGACGTATAGTCATTTATTAGTAATATGATTTTGTGTGTACGTGTATAGTACAAATATATTTCAAAACAAAACATTGCAGCGCACGCTGCACAAATATATTATTTGGTTTTCATAACGTCAAAATAAATGCGCATAGTGTTGTCTACTGTTTAAATTAATTGTTTCTCTTTTTCGCCTTAATAGTTTACCAGCACATTACAGCACTTCAAAACTAGTCAGTATCATAACACCATAATGAATATAAAATATTCAATTAAATTATAAAAACACGGAGAACTATTTTAGCATTTTTGTTTGTTTATAAAACTAGTAAAAAATAAATATATTGTAGTATTTATGAAATATTTTTTATAAAAGTAACAACAGTGAAAGACAAAAGTAAAATTTGACAATTATGAGAGGGGTTATGGAAACGTTTCTAATGCCATTATAAAGAATGTTTTAAAGTTATATTAAAGTAATAAGAATGTTTTCGTTACTTTAAATAAAAAACTAGAATTTATATAATGTTACCATAATCAAGTGTCGGCAACCCTTATAAACTCCCCCATTTAAGCTCTTTAAGGGGTTTATAGAGGTAACGATCAAGTTTCAAACAATAACCTATAAAACTTTGGTTATATAATTTGGTGATGGAAATATTATAATTATTACTATAAAATAAAAATTGTTTGTTGGGCGTCTACACTGAAATGTCTCCAAAATTGTGTCTTGACTAAATGTAATCATCGCGAGCACTAAATATATAGGAGAAATCAAGTAGTGCAAATTTTATAAGCCAATTTTTCCGAGGGTAATCTTATTTTATAGTTTTAATATATTTAATTATATACACAAATTTAATTTTTTTCTATGCGTATCTCATAAACATATCGGCATAGTTATTTTATAGTTCATTGTTCTTGTTAGGCTTATACAGATTGCCAAAAGTAAAATAGATTAACCTTGGAATCTCTACATGAGTCCTCTTATGTATATTTTGCTTTATGATGTACAGCCATGCCGTTTTTATTTTCAAATCTAGTGACAACGACTAACATCAATGTCAAGAATTTTTTTGCTTCCGTAAAACTTATAAATTGAATGACAACAATCTGTTATTGTCAGAAGACGTCAAAGGCGTATATGTAATCTTTTTTTCGTTTATTTTAATGAAATTTATTATAGATTAATATAAATATAGAAGTTGTTGCTATGTTCATTATAGCCTGAACTATACGATAAGATAATCCAGCTGCTAGCCAAAACGATATCACCGTAGTTCAATTGTAGCATCACATATATACATTTCGCTTAATTGGAAGAAAATTCTAATACTTTTTGGTAGGGCCTCTACCGATACCCTAACATATTTTTTATTAGTATTGCATCTCGGCTTAAAACAGCAGTTATCAAGAAGCTACTTTTGGTGAAAAACTATTTTATACCCTGCAATAATTTGTAATTACATTGTATAAGAATAAATATAAATATGTATATATATATTTGAAAGTTTATCCTAAAAGAATAAAATATACCTTTTACATTTCACGATCTTCCAACAAATGAATTAAATATTCATCACCTTTTATTAATTTTATAGATAACTTCTTATTTTTATTTATGAAGTAGTTTAGAAGTAAGAATTATTTCTGTCCATTTTTAATAAAAGTTTTGGGTCAGCAAGAGTTTATTTATACTTTCATGAACAAGCTGTTAAAATAAGTAAGTACATGAATTGGAACGGCTTCACTTACTTATTTAAGATGACGACGAATAAGTCAATAAGTTTCAAATAAGTAACTATGGCTGCGGTTCAATTCTTGACTTATTTTGTGGACACTGACTTATTTGAAAGTCTACAATAAACCTCCAGTAGGCTAGACTTACTGTAGACTTGTTTGACTTTTATGGGAGGCTTGCGCCCAAACTAGTAACTCATCAAAATAATTCTAACAAGTTTCCAATAAGTCTATTCGACAGGAGACTTATTGTAGACTTTCAAATAAGTCAGTCTAAACAAAATAAGTCACGAATTGGACCGCAGCTTATGTTGCAATCGAAAATTTAAGCTGCTCCTGGGGTTCAAACCAGCTGTAGTGGTCACTTAATATGTATTGCACCAGACGGTCAGCTACCTGGAAGAGTATTGAATCTTTAAATTGCCTCGGCAAACAATAGGAAGTTATACTTCTTTCGGAGCCCAGTCATAGAGCCCCATGGAAATGAGCACACCGATAAATTAGCTAGCAAGGGTGCATCGGTCAGAGAGGCTTATCAAATACCTTAACAAAAACAAGTTGGGACAACTCCTCAACATGTTATCTATAGGACTTTTTGTGGATTCAAAGATAGGGAAAGATCTCAGAGTTACTTTTATACTATGATGGAGGCGGTTGAACACGTTCGTGTCCTTGGGCCGAATTTTGGTCAAAAAGTGGGAATAAAAATTATGAGAATTACAGTTGTTTTACTTACCTACTAGACTTAATACACTAAATCATATAATTGTTTGATACAAACAGCGGAAAAATTCAATATTTATGTCTAGTACGTATGTGAAACAAAGGTAACACTCATAAATTTAATTCCCGTTTTTCGACCAAAATTGGGGCCCGAGTGTCTATCATTGATGACAATATTTCATTTCGCGTTTTCTTTTTGAGGATCAGTATCGGAAATTTCGGTATTCATCAGAAGATAAAGTCTTTTAATTGTCCTTATTAGGGTTTGCAATGGTCTACCTTAGCAGCTGAGTGGCTGTGCAATTTATTCGATCAGCCCGTTAAAAATACATAGTAATGTAACACAGAATAAATTGTAAACTGTACTTTAGGAAAGTAAATGAAAAAATAATAGCCGTGTTTTATTAGCCAGTTATCTATGTGAAAACTTATATTTAGCGCGCTATTTTTGCATATAATAATAATTTAATTACCTCTAAACTAAGAGTTTCCATTCAACTTTTTAGTTAAAAATCGATATACAAATATTTTGCTCTACCTATTTATTGGGAGCTGCTATCGGGAGCGCTATCCATTTCAATGGGAAATTTGAAAAGGCCTTTATTTTGTAAACCCCTGAAACCATTAGAAACTTAATATTACAATAAATGTCGTCTTACTTTGGCAAAAGTTAAAACCATTCTGGAATAGAATTAATTTGTGCTCAAAGTAACAACCAAAGATATTTTTTAATTTAATTTTATCAGTTGGTAACAATTACATTTTGAATTTGAAAACAACGTAAAAATGCAACTAAATACATTCAATTAAATAGTAATGTGCTAGAACATTATTGAATATTATTACAAATCGTAACTAATTGCTCGTGTTGTTTAGAAAAATGCGATGTCAAAATAACAAAAATCACTTTTATATTTTTATTGCCAACATTTAAAAATAAAAGTATTCAATATAATTGCCCTGGTGGTGAACATTAAAACTACAGGTAGAATAGAATAATTCTATACCAGCAGAAAAGTTTGTCTAAAATAATTCCAATTTGGAATTATATATATGGGATTGTTGTTGTAAATTTCTCAAAGTAAGACAGCAAAAAATTTAAAACGCAGCAAGATGGATTCTTGTTTAAAGCGTCATGTCAAAAATGTTTGTTTTATGGATGCATTTATTTTTCATTTTTATGGTATAGCGAGACCAGTGAATAATAGTTGCAGTTTCAGTAGAAATTTCCCATTCGGCGCCGGATAGTCCTCGAATAATAAAACACGGCCAAAAACACGGTGATTAAGTTTCTAATGGTTTCAGGGGTTTGAAACATAAAGGCCTTTTAAGATTTCCCATTGAAATGGATAGCGCTCCCGATAGCGGCTCCTGATACATAGGTAGAGCAAAATATTTTTATGTCGATTTTTAACTAAAAAGTTGAATGCAAAATATTACTTTGGAGTTATATAAACTATTTATAAGCAAAAATAGCGCGCTAAATTTAAGTTTTGATATAGAAAATTGGGTGATCCGGATACATCTGTCGGGCGCTAATAAAAAAGAACGCCTATGATTAGACGGTCTTTTAACGTACGTATGATGATTCTATAACATGCAAAATTGGTTTTAACCGCTTCCAAAAACCCAATAATGAAAAACAATCGAACCTAATCATTCAAGAAGACAAGAATTTCGTTAATAGGAGAGAATCATTACTGCAGAAAATCACCAATTAAAATTGTTACCTATCATGTATTTAACAGAATCTTACCCTATCTTCGCCGATCGTTACTAGTCGCGGTTGTTTATTGTCCTGCTCTAACCACAGAATAGCAATAATATATCGAGAGTGTTCTCGATATCTTCCTATTAACTGCCATTGCCCTGCCACATAGTGTAATATGTTTAAATAGAACTCCATGTCCTATATAATAACAAAATTTTGATTAATACTTAATTTGTAATTTATCAACAGCGAGGACCTACCGTATACGCCAGGAATGTACTTGTGTCATTAAATTTAATTTTATCAATCTGACTGAATGTGAATGTTATCGGACTTGCAGTTATCGGAATTAATGTTATTGGATCTAACATCCAAATGGAACCGTTTGCTAAGCCGCAGAACAAATGGTTACTTGAATGTGAATATGATAGGCAGCTTATTGGTGGATTAATATAGACCTTTTCCGTATCACTCATTTTTATCGGTGGCAATGTTACTTCGGCAACTATTTTCTTATTTTCCATATGATAAATAAGTAGTTTACTCTGTGCGTTACCTAAGCATATCCAAGGTCTAAAAATAATAATTTGTTTAATAACGGTTAACTCTCATATTTTAAATGGGTCTCACTTTGATGGATGCAAATCAAAATGCGTTATATGATTATAAGCGTTGTACAAAATCGAACGTGACTGCTTTTTAGGAAAGTTTATAAATTCAATTTTTCCTGTTTTTGTGGCTAGAACAAATTTATTATGTATATTCATTAGAGTTATCAAAATTTAGATTTAGTTAAATTTAAGCTAAACGAACCAACAACAAAATCTCGAACAAGGAATGGTGCTTTATCAAGTGTTGCATCTCTTGGTAATATTGGACGATACCAAACCTGCGTACCATCTTCCATTATGGCTATATAAATCAAAATGTCGTTACTACTAATTATTTTTAACTTAAACATTGGGTTCTCATATTACTTACGTGTATTGCGAGCCACACTCTTTCGAGTCGTTAAAACATAATTACGCTCAACTAAATTAAATGCAATTGTTTTGATTGCATCAAACTTAATTGCTTGGAAAAAGTATAAAAATTTTAGATCGGAATCAAAAAATTTTATATCTCCCGATTCCATGCCAATCGCTACTGTTCCATCCACCGATGTAACAAGATTCAATGATACCTTTCCCAATTGTATTGTTTTAGTGAAATTTTTTTTATTGGTCACTGGCAGATCAGATGGTTCACACAGAATGTCACTCCAAATAACACCATAGCCCGTTGTCGTTATTGAAATACATCTACGGCTATTATGGACGTATGTTGAATCATTATACGTTCGTATTTTGTGTAACCCAGTTGGATTATGTTTCAGTAATTTCTTTTGCTCCATATCGAATTGAAAAAATTTGACATGCGTCTCAGTGGTAACACAAAACCAATTGGATTGGTCAGGATTCGGGCTAAATTTAACAGATTTTACGAAGCCGTAGTTGGAGCGTAGATGTACTTCATCTACAAATAAGTCGGAATTAAATCTAACTCTTTTTACAAAACAGTAAATGAAAATCACTTACCATCCGCAATTTCGTTTCCGAAACTCCAAAACCAAAATTTTAAGTTATATTGATCATCAACTGTAACAATTGCTTTTCCATCAAAGCTCATGCTAGTGCTCAGTATGTTATCATTCTGATGCGGTGATTCCATCGACCGAATCAATTCCGGTCCTATACTGTAACATCATAATTTTTGAGTATTATGTTTGAATAACAATGAACACTGCTAATCAATACAAACTAACCTGTCTTCGCATTCCCGATCCCATATGTTAACACAATTTTTATCTGATGTTACTATAAACCGCCCGGTTTTATCATGGCACACAGATTTTATTTGATTCAAATGGCCTATCAAGTAATTACATTTTTGAGTTTCGATATTGTACAATCCACAAATATTCGACGAAACAAATCCAATTATTTTATGATTTTTATCAGTTAAATTTATAATATCGACATGTGGATCGTGTCCGAATACCCACTCGAGATTAAATGGTGGTTCATAATATTCCTCACTTTCATCTGTATCTGCATATACATGTTGCCCCAAAACAGGTTCCTCCATTTTTAAAGGTTATATGTTAAATAATTCGTCGAACTACATATGCCGTATCGAAAAATAAAATAGAAATCAACAACAACTTGTTTAGGCAGTTGCTATGGGGTTATACTTTCATGCTTGATCGATGCCAATTTTGCGCAATTTCGATGTTACAGCATATTGACAACTTTAATAATTTTTAAAAAGACGTTTTTTATTTATTATGTCGCTGCTACGAATCTCATTTACTCGTCACCAATTCAATTATGATACTTCAGATTATGATACTGCAAAGTAGATCTCGATTAATAAGGATTTTAATCAAATTGCAGATTTATTTGTTTAATTCATCATTTAAAAAAAATTCTTAGTAAACAGTACTCGCCATAAGAACGGAACAATCAAGATTCTGGGCTAGATTTTAAGACCTGTTTGATAGTCTGATTTTGTGCTTCAATCCTTTGTGTGACAACGATTTTATTCGCAACTTGTTACATGGGATGAAATGTTAAGAAATATAGTTTTAATATTTTCGAATATGCTCGATTTTCCACCTTCTTGAATTGTGAGTTTCAAGAAATGTATTCTTCTTGAGTGATTGCCTTCCTGCGCCGTGACAAAATATTTAGTTTTTACTTTGGTTGATCTGAAGGCCAATTTTTTAAGATGTACATCATTATGCAGCATTAATAGGCTTTCCAGTAGCTGGCCTGATTAAAATTATCAGCAGTTACGCTGGACTATGTTGAGCTGACGAAAGACATACGTCATAAATAGGTTAAAGAAGGTTATTCCGTACTCTGGTGTTATTTTGACGAAAAGCCTTTGATAGTTTTTCTTCGATTATAAGCTTACATTTTGAATCAACTATCAATAGTTTTTACTTTGATATAAATTATGACCGTAATCCGAAATAGAGCATAACTTTTCTTAAAGACATTCTCGTCAGCATCGTAAATGAAATTCCCTTCCACTTGGAATGCCATTCTAAAATCCAATTCCCAATTAGTATTGGAGTAATACTTGAAGATCTTACAACATCGATGACGTTAATGAATAATAATCGCCCCAATAAAAATATGGACTCTGACAGGATCCGAATTAACTCGCACTCTTTGGGTTAATAATCCTTGGTGGCGTACGGCAACTTAACCACTCGACTACCAAGTGATATACTTGAGTAAAGTAATTCGTAACAGCATTATTGTAAACGAAAATATAAAAGTCGAGCCTTTTGATGTCATTTCGGCGTAATACCAAACTTGCAATACTTACCTAATCGGCTCTCAGTTAATCGTTTACTCTCTACATTCTATAGAATTAGGCGTAAAATTTGTGCGGTTATATAATCATTGAACTCCCTCCTTACCCCAGAATTACTGGATGAGGCATACTGCCATATCTTGCTGTTCGCATACGGTCACGCAAATTTGTATTAACTCAAGCAATGGTTGCAGACGTTGATGGTAACGATGTTGTCATATTACCCCCCTTGTGCCACGTGTCCAGATTTATCCAAAACTCAATTAATAAGTTTCCATATAAACATATTTATTATATATATGAAACTTTAAGACGTTGGATAAAGCCACAGACTTCTAGGTCCGTCTAAGGTTTCGGCCTGGTTCGCCAACTTCCAGTAATTAGTACAAAATCATACTTAAAAAAAATAATTTCATACTCAGTTAAGAATTATTCATATTTCAAAACTTGAGTTTCAAAAATTTTGTCACCCCCCAGCAAAATAACTTAAACTGGCGTGTTTAGTTCCATTTTACCCTGGAACTTAAGTCCCGTGACTGAACATGGAAAATTAAGCTATAACCAGCGAGTCTATAAGAGTGCGTAACGAAACCTTACAGAATTTAACGAGAACGTTTTATTACAGAATACTTGACAGTTTGACCAGCGAATCTGTAACACGATTATTATTGTCAATTGAAGTTTTAAATGTCAATCTGCAAAATTACAAACTAACCACACCACGATTTTAGTTAAAAATGAATCTGTGAAAATTGAACAGATTCCCACCCTATTTAAAGGACGAGGGGGCAAAAAATAAAAAAAACGGTCTTGTGTGGTACGAAAAATAAATCGCACAAAAGACAGATTACCATGCGTATGTAAGTAACATGTTTGTAGATTACTATGTATGTAGATAAACTACGAGTATTTAGACGTATATGTACATAACTTATTTTAGGTAACGATTTTAGAAATTAACAATGTCAACAGCAATTTTTTATCCACAATCGCATGACATGTGAGGTTTTCAACATGCTGATGGAACTTGTGCGGCCACAAATATTTGTGAACATGCGGAATCTATTGAGCTGAAAAGAGCTGATGAAAAATGTACATAAAATATTATTTAAATTATTAAAATATAAATAAATATTTATAAAAATGTAACACATATCAACATACCGCCATTTCAAATATACAATTCTGACGTTTCCTTCAGTTTGGGCGATAATTTTCGCTCTTGTTACGGATTGCTAAATGGCAATTCAAATTTAACGAAACTGAACGAAAAGTACTTTGAGTTTCGCTGGTCAGTAATGTCAATAAACATACATTTTTCAGATGTCGCTTTGTTACTTAAATTTATTACAGACTCGCTGGTTATAGCTTAAGTTGTAATAAATTTGGAATTCATGGCTACTTTGAAACACTACGAGACTTTTGTGGCCCAATTAAAAGCAACTTGGTAGGTTAGCAAAAGTTTCAAAACAGCAACTCAACTCCGTAACGCTTTAGAAGAGGTTCGAGGAATGCGAATAAGTGAACGTACTATAAGACGAATGCTTAAAGTTGTTTTGAGACCATATGTTCCAGACAAAGGGCTCCCCACTACAGAGACATCACCGAATATCAAGGTTGAGTTTTGCTCAATAACACAGATTTTGGACTTTGAACCACTGGAGCCATATTTTGTTCACAGACGAGAGTTATTTCTTAGTGGACTCGGTCGATGGAAGGCAGAGTATGGAGATGACCAGATGAGTGGTATTTTCAATGTATAACATTACGACAACCGTCACTTATGGTGGAGGCTCAATTATGGTTTGGGCCGGTATTTGTTTAGGTGCTCCTACAGAATTAGTGATTATTGATGGCGGATCCCTTACAGCTGATCGATATTCTGCTAGCACATGTGGTACCAGTTGCCCCATTTTCGGAGAACATTTTTGCATTGCAGGACAGCATACTCTGCACGCGGAAGTAGCACCCGTTACTGAGGAACCCGTCTGGTTACAAAAATTGGTTATTTTGTTTTATTTGATTATCTCAATAAAAAGTAATCCTTTCAAAATAGTAGCATATTTCTATTATCAGTTCTTCATCATTTTTCAATCAAGTTTTTTTTCCTGTATTTGGTTTGGATGTTCATTCTACAGCTGAAGACCAATTGCTACCAATTTTCGATATTCATAAATAATCAACGTCTATTTGATTTTAAACACCTTTTTTAACTTTTTTATTGTTAACTATGCGATCCTGTTTTGGAGCTCAAACCTTGCTCTTCCGCGGTTTTGCTTTTTACGTTCTTACTTTAACGCTCGGCAAACTCGAGGGATGTACCGGTTCTAGGACCGATTTAAGACCACCAATCTGCACATTGCAAGCAAGCTCCGTGCCAGCCTATACTGGCATGGGAGATGGGTCGGCCCATCGGTTTTGCACACCGACAGGGGTGTCATAGATGTGTTACATAACCACAGATCGTAATCTGTTGATGAAATTTCACTTTTGCACCCTGCCCCTATCGGGATTCGAACCCCGTACCTCCTGATCCAAACGCCAAAGCTTTGACCACTGTGTCATTTGGTCGGTAACTTTTTTTATTTCTTGTTCCCCTATTTGTGCCGCTGTGTGTAGTTTAATCACGTTTGTTCTTTACTAAAGGGTAAGTTGCGCAGGTTCGATAAGCTTCTGTGGGAATATTGTCTTATAATTTATGGAACACTCGTGCTTTTCTTGCAATATAATAAAGTTAAATCCATAATCTCATGCCTAGTTTTGTTTGTTCTTATATATTTTAGTTTTATATTATAGAAAAAAACTTAAATACTCAGAATATTGCCGAGGGCCCGGGATTGTTGGGTATGCAGATACAGAGTTTTTCTATTAGGTAGGTTCGAATAGTAAAGCAAAAATGTATAGACAAATTGAAATTTATTTTTTAGATTTGGTTCAACAAATTTAATTTAGTAAAGAACGCTCTTAAGCGTGTACCAGTGATATGAAGCTTGCCCCGTCCGATTTTATGAATCAAGGTGTCGACCACAGTGAAAACTTTATTGATTAAAATCCATGATTTAATTATTTTTTATATTCAGTATTTTCTTTAATATTAATATTTTTGTTTTAAATTCATTTTTTTAAATAATAATATTACATTTTACAAAAACAAAAAAAATAATAATGTAACAAAAAATAATAATTATTCTTGTTTTTTCATATATTCTAAAATTACACCTCTTATTAATTAAATTTAATTTATATTGTTTTAATTATTCTATATATTCTATATTATTAATTAGTGTCTAGTTATTTTTTGTTTTTTTCTTTAACTTTTATTCATTTTATATAGTTAGCTGTTTGTTATCAATATCATCACACACAATAATTTATATTTTTTTTACTAGTTTTAACTAAAATTAAAACTAAAATTTACCAATAAAAACTATAAACATATTTTAACATAATATCGAGACAAATACTTGTGTGGATAAGATAATTAGGTAATGATGGAGGTCTGTGTTAATTATTTGGAAATGGATTTTGATAAAGTTTTTAGTTAGTTAGTAAGCTCTTTTTATTAGTGCAGTTTGTTTTATTTTGTTAATTCACTTTAATTCACACACACACGAATTTTTTTAAATTTCTTTACAATTAAATTCCTGGTGGTCGGCTTGGTGTTCCATGTTAGGTAATTGTGACTGATTACTTGCTTTAACTACCATACATGATCGAGCGACCGATTCAAAAAGCCTGCATAGACAAAATGGAATTCATTAGATAAATTTTAAAAATTAATTGGTAAAATGTATACGCACTTTTCAATTTCTGGGGCACAATGCACAAAATCATGCTCCCAGAATTTATAAGTAGGATTTTTTATTAATTCGATAAATGTTATTAATAATCCCCATGGATGTGGTCGATTTACAATAAGTCGTTCAAGTAATACTCGTGTAATTTGTTCCTAAAATAATTAAATAATTTAATCCCACTGCACTCAGTACTACACACACATAGATTACGAAATTTACCTGTAGAGCTTCTGAATTAGCTTCAGCGAATAAATACAACAGTGCACAGCTGAAATAATGCGTGTGACTATTTGGATACCGTAATTGGTTTGCAATCGCATTCAAGAACAAGTAGCGTCCTTCGTTATCCAAATCAACAGCCAAATTCTGGAATATATCCATATGGGCGCAATGCACAATTGTGGTCATACTTGGAACAGAATTCTTCGATCGAATATGAGCAATCGCCTGTGTACCCACGTGTAGGACAAGTGCATTCATTAGTGACACATTATATCGTGAACCTGGTTCATTCGAAATTTGCAAATAGCTGCGCAACTCAGACAAAAATGTAACAGGTGCGCGAAGTTTTAAATACGAATCCAAATCTTTCTTAAAGCTGGCGGGTTGGATATTTGTCACATAATTCGTACATATTCTTGGTGCCGTGGCGATTTCGGTTAGCATATCAACTTTTAAATTTGGCGTAAATGGATCGGGCAATCGCATGTTCCGTGGAAATGCCGATAATATCAAATTACGCATTTGAATACAGTTAGGTGGTATCACATCACAGAATCCAAAATGATAATCACATAGAAATTCTGGAAAATCATGTAACAATACTAGAAGAACGCGTAGAGTTCCCTTGTACAGTAATGTAACTGGCTTAGCTAGCTCAGCATTACGTAAAAATGGTGCCAAGTATTTGAATAAATCAATTAACAATTGCGAGTATAAAGACCAGCCCTAAAAATTAAAAGAAACGATTCATAAGGTTTACAAAATCTAGGCGGTTCCAATTCAATTACCTTTTGCTGTGGAATCATTGCTAAGATTCGACCGATAAATACACGATGCGATATCAATTCTAACCATGAATAGCAAAATCCTGGGGCCACGGTTGGGCATAGTATATGATAAGTATGACAAAAAGCCATAACCACCTGAAAAATTAACAAAATTAATAATCAACCCTGTTTATAATGGTAAATTGACTATGCATACATTTAAACTAATGTTTTCCAAAACAGGCTCTGGAGCACTCAATTCCAAAAACAACATTATAAATATCCTATGATAACCGATTTGTTGGAACCCTGTGACTCGGACATCTTGATCTTTCAGCAACACACCGACTACAATTCCCAAAACCTATAATATAATACGGATTAGAAAAGTAATTTCCTTAATGCTAGGTGAAATTACCTTATTTAACAGGTTAATTTTTGTGCTTGCATTTCCAGTTTCACCGGAGTGTTTTACTAACAAGGCAATTAATCTTACAAAAGCATCTATGTATTGAAATATTTTTGATTTTGCAATGGCAGGTGCAATATTCGGATCATTCAAATGACGATAGACTAAATCAATACAAATTTGTGTCGCTTGACGGAAAAACCGCGTAATCAAATCATCAGTCTTTAAAATACCGTAAATATTCATTTTATTCACAAATGTACCGAACGCCTTAATTGGATCACGTCCTGTTGATTGTGTATAATAAATAGTAACCCAATCCTTTAACAGATATTCAGTTTTATCGAGTAAGCCTGGTGGATCATCAATATCATTGGCTCTAACTTGGACAATTCCCGAATGAATATGTTGTGTTGGTCCACTATTCAAACGATCCATTAAATAGTTATTTGGATCATGAGTAACTTTAAGCATTTCAATTAAGTGGGCCAAACCTTCCGGCGCTCGCTGAGTTTGTACTATGCGCACAAGTAATTCAATTGTATTAAACAATTCATTTTCAGTTATCACTGAATTTGGCCTCTCATCAATGCAATAGTGTTGAATCAGTTGCATAGCAAAAGCTATCGCCACATAATTATTTCCATTATCAAGTGACTGGCTTAGCATCATATCGAACTGTTGAATATTTACAAAATTAGATGAAATCAATAAATCCACAGCTTCTAAATTATAACGAATCTCATCACGACATTCCATCATGTATTTTGTGATTGCTTTATTTGTCCACGGGACCCCAAATGCTCTATTATCTTGTAATAATCTCATTACTCTTAAATGTATATCACGGTAGAGTTTCATTTGTTCGACATGTTCGGGTAAATTAACTAGGCCCTCCATCAACCCTTCGACCGCTTTATTTAATAAATTTACAGCGCTTAGATTATCTCGCGTACGTCGCACAACCATTAAGCAATCTAGTAATGAATGCATATTTGTCAATTGGGCATGTAATGCATTTACATTTATAGCGCTGCTAATAAATGTTTCCATTTTATTGCCAAGTTCCTCGTACAAAACCGGAAATTCATCAGACCCAAATGGTGTGCCATGTGTTTGAGCCATAGCCGTATATGGTGTTGTATACGGAACGGCACTTTCCTGCAATTACAATAAATATATCATGTTAAAATTGACATAACCTCTCTGACGTGTAGGCTATCGGAATACTAGATTAAATATTAAATTTAGAATAGAATTTTAAATTATTTACCGGTACAGTAGCTTTTGGGATAAAAGTCGCTGCATCTCGATCGGAAACTTGTTGGAAACCGGGAATATTTCTAGCAAATTCTTCATAAACTGCAAATTGAGCATTTGATGTACCTCCAACTTTTAAACGAATTTGCTCCGGCATTCTTTCATTTTGGTAGGTCAAAACATTTGCATCAAAATGACGGCTGAAAATAAAATCATATTTTTTATTTTAAACAAAATAAATAACGAATTTGACATCAAACCTACCGTCCCTCTTGGCGTGCCGCTTTTCTAGTATTAAATTCCTCCAACAAACGTTTATCTATCTCGGGGACAGCCTTTTCCATTGCAGTCTTTTGTATAAAGACACATGCTAATTCCATGTTATCGGCAGCAATTTGAGCGGCAGCAGCTTCCGCTAAATCTTTCTGTTGCCCGGATAATCCAGTCATGAATGCGGTTTTTACATTATTAGTGATGGTTTGCATCAATTGGTCTCGACACGTAATCATAGCCATACCAGCCGTCAAATTACGAATCATAAAATGAGATGCTGTTCGTAGACGATTTTCATCCGGATCTAATGCAAAGTCCTTTCGTACCAATTGTTCACTTGTGGTGAGTGCAATTTTTACGCTACGCTCAACAACGGGGTTAATCCAATCGGATATTGTCCGTTCAATTGCTGTGCGAATAAATTGTTTGAGCTGTGGATGCGTATGCAATAGTGAAATATTTGGCGAAACTGTTAAATATTGATTGATGCATGAGTAGTTGTGGACAGAGATGTCCATGTAATTGAATTTAGGCTCAGGGGGCGCAGCTGTTACCCCGGCTGCATCAACAGATGGATTTTGAGGTGACATTGAATGATTGCTACTTGGTGCTGGAGTTGTAGATGGCTCTTCTTGTGCTATAATATTTTGTGATGGGGTCGCTATCGCAGAAGGCGGTGTTGAATCAATAACTTGTTTTGGCTGCTGCGACATTTGGTATTCAATATTAACTATTTTCTCAGGGTCTTTTAAATAAACGACCGCTTTCAGATCGGCCACATCGATATTCAAATGTTTGCAAAGTACTTCAATTTCGAACTTTAAATTTAACTTTAAATCTGGCTCCTGATGTAATTCGGCTAACACATTCATAATGGCTATTGTCCACGGATTTGGTGGCTTGAAAACGCGACTTTTAGAACATGATTCCAAAACTTTTGATACGAACGGCACAACATACAAAAGTTCTTGTTGACCTTTGTGATACGCCTCGACAAGTAACGATTTCAAATCAATATCGATTTGCAATATAGGACGACTTCGGCCGAGCGTCATTATACCTAACCAATGGCCGAGATTTTTTAATAGGGTCCTATCCGAAAAATTTGCAATCCCTTTATCAGATCTCAAAAGTACTTTAATATTTCGGAACGTTTCCCTTGTTACCAAACGATTTATTTCGGGTATTTTTAAGGCATCTAAAAAGTTTGAATACAGAGCATGAAAATTAAGTTCAATTGATGCTCGTTTTAGCACGAGATATTGTGACACCCACGGGAAATAATCTTTTGTAAGTATTTCTTTGATTTCCTCACACTTTTGTGTCAAATTCAATTGGCTTAGATTATTAAATATAAATGCAGTCTTATCCTGAACCGTGTCTGGGGGAGTAATGATTTTCTCTTCACGATCAGCATTTGCCACTAGTAGCGTATCAATATTTGTAGCATTTGCAATTGATTTAACTCGAGACGTTTGCAAAGTAGCTTGTGGTGTTGGATTTGTTAGCGCTTTGGTCGTAGTGGGGGTTGTAACCATATTTCCAGTAACTGAATTACTGCGATAAATTGTTGTTGGTGTACTTGTCGGCATCATCTGCGGCAAAGTCGATGGTATTGTTTGACCAGGCTTTTTCGGTGGTTCTTGACCTTGTGCACCATATTCCACAAATTCTATTAAATGAGGTGGAAATTCACTAAAATGTGGGATATTACGAACGTGTTCACAATATTTCTGATACTGATGCAATTTAGTCTTAAAGCGATCAAGAGCTGCGATACCAAAATAAAACATTTTTCCATTTGATTTTCGAAGGGCGTCTAATACACAACGTAGTGCTAAACCAAGAGCTACGTATGTGGTCACCAAACTTCTTTCTACCATGCCGCCAAAAAGTTGGGCAGTAATTTGGAGTTCCTTTTCTGGATACTGCGGGAAAAACCGATACTCTTCAAATAAATTTCGTAACATGCACTGGTAGACTTCACGTTCTCGTTGTATTGGTGATTCCTGGAAACGTTGCAACATATCAAGAACTTCGTCAATCGACAATGTAGGATGAGGTGGATGATTGTATATCCTTTGAAAGTAACTATTCGCTTCGTCTTCTACTTCTTTTGTAACATTTGCAGCCATATCAGGAAATACGGTATTGGTCATTGACAGTTTATCAGTTCCTGTTGGTGCTGTTGCCATTCGTGTTAAATTGCTTACAGAATTGTTTGGAACACTTGAAGGATGACTCATCATCGGAAATGGACTGTTCGATTGTGTTGCCATTATGCGAGATGGTGAAACCGGCGAAACTAAATTACCCAGCACATTATTAAAATTGAATGCTCCACTTGATGGTGCTCCAATATTTAATCCTGCAATATTGGACGTAATTCCCGGCATAGTATCCATAGAAGAACCAGCGAACATTTGACCACTTATATTGGTTGCGTTAAAGGGGGTATCTAACCCACGATGCCTAAGCACACCGGGTGGTGGTTGCTGGCGTGGTTTATTTAACAAGTTATGATTTGTCGTCATGGTGATAATTATATCAGCAATATCTTGCGGCACACTTCCAACGCACGCTTGAAGACACGATAGTATTGTACTAACAGTTTCATGTTGTAATTGCGAAGCTTTTGGTATCTGATCTTCTGGAATTTTGCTGCCCATAATTTGAGGGCATCGACGTTGCAAAAATTTTATAGTCGCCTGTACAAACTGTTCACCATGCTCTCGAATCTTATCGCTTAACCATTTTTCTAATTTTAAATACTCGCGTCTTGATGCTAAACAAGCCAGATCAATTACGAACATAAAAGAACGATGATTTAGCAAATTTGACAAAGCTTTTAAATCTTGAGCGACATCTAAAATTCGTGATAATTTTGTTTGATCATAATCGCCCCGGATATACCATTCGCTCATGGCATGCATTATTATATGCTTTAACGGCTGATTAAAATTATTTGATGTCCAAGCATGATGTAAAATAGGCCCCGAATTTGGATGATTCCCTAAAAATATCGGTATCAAAGTAGTGAATAATTCTTGACGTAGCACCGTGACGGGTGGATTTATTTGCAACAACGCCATAAATAATACATCCGGGCAGTGTTGAATTGGAAATTTAAACAGTTCTAATACTTGGCTATATAAATTATTTTCGGCTATGTACAACAACACGTCTACTAAATGTAACGATTTCCAGGCCGCAACATCCCGATTATCAGTTTCCGGGACCGTTTTCAATAGCTCCACGGGTACACTTGTGAAAATGTGGTCAGCGAATGAAAATAGATCTGAATTTTTTAATATCACACTAATTAATGAGAGCTGTCCTTCGGCATTATTCCAATGTCGGTATATACATTCAACTGGTAAATTAGTGCCTGCACCACTAGATTGCATTCCCAACTGTATAATTTTGATTAGTAATTGCAAGCCAACTCGATCTTTAATTATAAATTCTTGATGATCAAATGCCAAACAAACGTCTTTCCAGACGATTGTGGGTGCAACTTCGCGCAATGCTTGAACAAATACTTCAGGTTTCCATGTCGTGTGTTCGGTGGTTGAAGTAGGAGTTTGATTTGTCTGTGATTTATCTTTACTAGAAGTATCGGCACCGCCTTGAGAACCAGGCCAAAATGAACTCGGCGTTGGTAAATTTATGCTACTATCTGATAAATTCGTTGGTGTACGACACATGAACGATGTAATTTTGGCAACATCTTGGGCATTTATGTCCCGACCACCGACTTTCATTAAATGAGCTTTACATTCCTCGACAGATGCTGTGAATGCGTATCCGATATCCATAACCAAATTGGCCCACGAGGTATCCATTATAGCTGATGTAAGAATTCCTTGAGAATTTGAAGACATTTTTTCTGCTGATATTTCAATGTCTTCAGCGTATAGCAACGGGGCCAATATTAGTGGAACTCTATCACGTGGAAAATCCCGACACAGTTGATTGATGAATTTATTGTATACAAAATCCGTTAATCCAAATTTCGAATGTTTTCCGTGCGATATCAATGACAAAATCAATTGCAGTAATTCCGGCGATATATCGTTTAAACTTCCTTCCTGGTTTGGTACAGCTGTATCAACTTCGATATAGGATTGCACTAAATTCGGGAGACAATTTTTTATATGAATTTCAGCAAATTTTGCCAAATCCAAATTGGTAGAATACTGAAGAGCAAGAGCAATAGCAACTTCTTGGATCGGAGAACAGTTTAATGATCTTGATATTAACGTAAACAAAATGGTCGATGGTTTCAATGACTAAAAATATAAATATATATTAAAAAATTACTTATGTACATATATAAATTGTATGAATTAATATTCGATATATTCAAAATCAAACATACTTTCTGGTGTAAAAACGTATTATCGATCGCAAAACAGATATTTGATATGAGTGATGATTTGTTAAGTAATGCTGTTAGTTCCGAAGAGAGCAGTTTAGCCTGTAAGGAATTTTTTGAAACTTGTGCAGCGTCCCCAAAATTTATAGATGAAAATAAACAACGCAGAAGATGTCGATCCGCTTCTAAACCGAACTGCTTTACCAACTAGAAATAAAATAAAACAGATAACAAAAGTTTGTGTGGTTTCTGGTTAAATGATAAAACAAAGTGATGGTTAATCTTGTTTTATAAGACGGAACAATAAAATTAAGTTCGCAGCGTACCAACCATGTAAGCATCAAATGAGAGTGTACCTAATCTTATTTTAATCATAATTGTTTAATAATTCAACCGTTTTAAAAATGTCCAAGAAAGATCAACATTACATTCGTTCGAGTACATACATTTTAGTTATAGGTACCATTTAGGTGTTTTATTGGTGGAGATGACATTAAAATGAACCTATCTATCCTGAGGGAGTAGAATATTATCAAGTGATAATGACGAATGACAATTTTACTACTGTTGAGTGATAACTTAGGTGTGAGATTTAAGAGATTCCAAAATCACCAATTAAATGCTTTTTATAAATTGTCACAAAATACTTATAATGGCTTTCATCTAAATTTTATCCTACCAATAATATCTGGAGCTAGTAAAAAATCGGTTCGGTTTAATAATTTTGAACCCATTACTTCTTTTAATCATTGATCAATAATATTCCTGAAATTTTGTTGCAAATGAAATCTAATTAAGCAGTTAAACGCTAGTAAGCTATTCTACAGATAAATAAGTAAACCAGTCATTAATCTCATTATATCTACATATTACATTTTTTTATTTGACTGTTCCCTCTATATCTCCATGCCGTGAGTTTGACCCCAATTAGTACTTATAATTCTTTCCATATGGGTTAGAAATCAGGACAACCGAAGATGACCTTTTAAGTCTACATAAAATAATTAATCAAATTTATTAGGTACGCGACAACTTTATAATTATGTACTTAGTTATTGGGGTTCTCAATTTAAGCCGACACTATCAATTTCGGAATGTCTTTCAGGCTAATCAAAGAAACTAGTAGGTAGGATTCAATTACAGGAATAATAATCATTTCAATCAGATAAAATCCTAGATTAGTTAGTCTAGCAGTAAGATGAGTTTAATCTATGGTTCAATGCACTCACAAACGAAAAGTGATATCAAATTGCTACCAAATTTTTAATTAATTGAAAAGTTCAGAATGAAGGAAACTTCCCATGAAGTTTTCTTTACTAGTAAAACGGAATACTAACTAGGTAGTTTGTTAGTATCTGAAAAACGGAAGATTAGATTTTTAGCTTTTCTACCACCATCAATCAATTATAATCACCTGTAGTTTTCAATTCCATTATATATGAAAATTATGCCACTATTACAACATTTAAATTAAATTTAATAGATTCAAGCATGATATTACTCTTTATGTAAAAAAAATTGGTAGAACTTAATTATTTTGATTTAATTTAATACTCGAAACACAAAAAATTGTTATAAAGCAAACATTTCAATATGGCGGAGAAATCAAACACCTTCTTACATACTATTCCATACGACAAACACATACATGCACAATAAACTTGCAAATCACGAAAGCAACCAAAAATAAAACAAAAAATAATTACAGAAAGAAAAATTCGAAAACATTTCACGAGGGACCATATTTAAAGTAAAGATGGCGGCGCTAGAATATATCCACCATCGACAGGAAAACAAAGTCTAAATATACATATTTCAATTTTTTACCTGCGATAGAAATCGGCTTTGTTGAGCAAAATTCCTTTTAATCAATGTAGAAACCAAATAACTAATCTGCGTTAAGGTAAACGATAAGGAATCCTGGTTCATAGTTCCATCCAAAACGTTCACGAGAGCTTCAAACACAACGGTTCGAACTCTCTATGCAACACAGTGTTATAAATAATAAACAAATGATTTGTTAAATATAAAGATTGTCTTTTAATTTGTTTGTAATTCACAAATATTGGGTCCCACATTGGGGACCAAATATATCTGGCAAAAAATGAACGTTCTCAATTCCTGCGTTTTTTTCGTTCGATTGTTGTGTTCTTATCCAACTACATGTTTATAATTATTTTTATAGTTTATATACAAAATACACTTTTTTATTATTTTTAAATCTAGAAGTTAGATCGTAATTTAAAATGAAAATTATAAAATAAACTAAAGAAAACAGAAAAAAATTTTAACTAGACCAAAAATAAAAAAATTCGATTATCTTGTCACGACACACACTATTTTATTACAACTTTATAAGAAATAGTACTTTTTCTCATCCCGTTATTAACCACTGAACATATTTTTGTACGATTCGTTATTTTCAAAAGTTGCTACCTTCGCACGAGTTTTACACGCGGAACGTATATTGTACGGCCCGGACATAGATACATGCAAATTGTTGACTGCTAATTAGTTTAATGACTATTGACGATTATAAAAGTTCGAAAAGCGCCACTGGTGAATCAGATTGAAACTAACTTAACTACAAAAAATAACATGTGTGATAGATACGCTGACAAAATCAAAGCTATACAAAGATTCATGTGTTTTATATTACATATGCCACAAAATCACAAACTATATAAAACCTATCATTTTTAATTTATATACAGTAAATAAACAAAATTAAACCAAGCCAGGCTAGTACAGTAAAACGAATAAATTATCGCGAATGTCGCTGATGGTTTATTTTCTTTAAAGCGTTGCCACTGGCCACATACACATCTAATTACAGACGATTCGTGCGTAAATTTGTTTTGCTTCGCCACATACAAGATAAAAATACAGACGATTTTTACAACAACAATTCTTTATATTTTGTTTTGAACTGAATGTTTATACCGCCATTTCCATTCAAAGTGTCAAAATTTTCATAATACATAAGCCGCTAATTCATTTTAAAATTAAACAAGTTTACCGCTTCATGATGAGCTTTAATAAAAATATTAAATTAATGAAAAATAAAATTTTTTGATGAGTTCAGAAATCGTTTTCAGATTTTTGTGAGTTCGTTCACGTGTAAAATTATACAAGCAACAATTATATATCTAAAAGCGTTGCCACATACACATCTAATTACAAACGATTCGTGCGTAAATTTAGTTTGCTTCGCCACATGCACGAAAAAATACAGACGGTTTTTACAGCAACAATATCTTATAGTTTGTTTTGAGCTGAATGTTTATACCGCCATTTCTATTCAAAGTGACAAAGTGAAAAATTGTAATCGTAATTTTAATCATGGTGCTACCAAATATTAAATAGTATCAATATAGGACATTGCCTTGTAAAATCGTGTTCCAAAATTTTCTTTTCTATAAGACAAGAGTGAAGTTAGCTGTTTTAGTACAAGTTAAAAAAAAACTCGAAAATCAACACAGTTGGTGAAAAAGTAAAACTAAATTTAACTGTTTTAACTGTTTAGCTAAGTTGTCAAAACAAAAAAGTAAACAAACAACTGCAATTTTTGTGAAAAAAGTTCGAAAGAAACGACCAAAGTGACACCTTTACAAGAAAATCTAATTACGGAAATGAAATAAGAGAAAAAAAACGCGTCTGTCCTATATATAAGGTATTTAATAGATGGTGCTACCATATTCATGATGAGCTTTATAAAAATATTAAATTAATGAAAAATTCATTTTTCTAGGAAATTTTTGACATTTGTTTTGAAGTAAAGGCGATGCCAAATACACATTTCTACGGACGACATCTAAAAACAGATTTCGTATTTACGAATTAATTAGAGCATATTTTTGACTCAAATCAATGAGATAATATGTAAAATATCTCAAGTTAGTAGTTAAAATAAAAAAATTGGAATTATTTAATAATTTTAATTGAAAAATTATCAATTTTCTATTTAGCCGTTCCTAGAAACGACTTTTTCTCTGAATGGTATAAACGTGAACGAACGCACAAAAATCTAAAACGATTTCCGAACTCATCAAAAAATTTAAACAATTTTTTTCTCTGTTGTCTGTGAACTTCAACAAATGTCAAAAAATTCTAAAATAAAATATATATTAAAGCGTTGCCAAATACACATCTAATAACAGACGATTCGTGCGTAAATTTATTTTGCCTCGCCACATACCAAAAAAAAATACAGACGATTTTTACAACAACAATTCTTTATAAAAATTTCATAATACATAAGCAGCTAATTCATTTTGTAATTAAATAAGTTTACCATACCATATTCATGATGAGCCTTATAAAAATATTAAATTAATGAAAAATATATATTTGTTTTGGAATTTTTTGACATTTGTTGAAGTTCATAGACAACAGAGAAAAAATCGTTTAAAATTTTTTGATGAGTTCGGAAATCGTTTTAGATTTTTGTGCGTTCGTTCACGTGTAAAATTATACCATTCAGAGAAAAAATCGTTTCTAGGAACGGCTAAATAGAAAATTGATAATTTTTCAATTAAAATTATTAAATAATTCCAAATTTTTTATTTTAGCTACTAACTCGAGATATTTTACATATTATCTCATTGATTTGAGTCAAAAATATACTCTAATTAATTCGTAAATGCGAAATCTGTTTTTAGATGTCGTCCGTAGAAATGTGTATGTGGCATCGCCTTTACTCTTTCGTCGTGATTCAATCAGCCATGCTACACTATAATTTGGTTTTCTGGATTCAAACTAAGTCGCAATAGATTTTAATTTTTAATTTAAACCCTTATTTTAAATTAAATCATTAAATTTTCTTGTCTTGTTTTATTCTGTTCTCTCGAAAATAAAATTTAAACAAAAATCTACATCTCAAAAATGTCCGTAATTTTTTTTATTTTCATTTCAAATTTTTTCATTTCGGATTCACGGTCAAAATTTTTACGTCGCAGCTGCGTAATAAAATTTTTGTCCGTGAATCCGAAATGAAAATAAAAAAATTTAAGGACATTTTTGAGATGTAGATTTTTGATTAAATTTTATTTTCGAGAGAAAAGAATAAAACAAGACAAAAAAATTTAATGATTTAATTTAAAATAAGGGTTTACATTAAAAATTAAAATCTATTGCGCAGTAGTTTGAATCCAGAAACCAAAATTGTGTGTAGCATAGCTGAATGATTTCAAAACATCAATCACCGTCCACATTTGGTTTCTTTGCGCATTTCTTTTTTTATGTACGTATGTGCGTAAAATTATGTTTTTTGATTTTATTCGTATTGTAAAAAATGTTTATTAATTGCTGCGAAAACTGCTTCCCTGGTTGAAAAAATATATTTTTTGAACTCGAAGTGCAAATTAAACTAATATTAACCTAAAAACGACAAATAAACAAGGTGTCCTTGAAATATTTAATTTTGTTGTTGTGCGAGAATCAGTTGACTGTGTTGTTCGCGGAATGAGATAAAAAAAGCTGTCTTTTTTTACCAACTTTTTTTTTTTTTTTTTATTTTTTTTTTTATTTAAATTATTACAACTGAATACAATTCATCTAGTAATTTTTCTTTCTTAATTTAGTCACTTGTGAATGAGAAGCTCTATTTATAGGTTATTTACTGAAGTAGTCTTTGCTTTGGTGTCCTTAATCCATTAAATCAATTGACGACCTGTTTACTTAAAAAAATTTGACAGATAAAATATTATCTGTAGCCACACAAACTATTAAAACCGTATATGGTTTGTGATTTTTGCTTTTTTAATTAAATTAAATTTAATTTAATTTAATTATATGTGTGATATGTTATATTATATATATGTGATATTAAAATAAATTAATTTTTGGAAAATCAACTAAATTAGTAATCAATACAAAATATATTTTATAACAAAATAAAATGCAAAAACAAATATATTTTTCACTTTAATTGAATATATTTTTAAAAATGTAGCAACTATAACCTAATTACAAGAATGTTTGGCCTACAGATAATTTTGACGTTTATATTTGACAGATAAGTAAACAGGTCTATTGGTTTCGTTCTCTGCAATCGCCTTACTGCATGGGAGGTGTCCAACATACCACGAAGCTCTTCATTTACGTGTTGATAAATACGTTGTCCATGTATTACTGCAAGTTTTTTTATTTCTTCTTGGACCGTCGGGATATTTAGATCTCTATGAAGGTCATCATTCCTAATGTACCACGGAGCGTTAACTATACCACGTAGCACTTTGTTTTGAAAAGTTTAAATTATTTTAGTGTTGGTTTTCTTTGTACAGCCCCAGAGCTGTATTCCGTAAGTCTATACAGGCTTTAGCACCTATTGATATAATAGCAATTTATTTTCGGTTGACAATTCCGAGTTTTTCCAGAGCAGCCAATACATTTTTCGATATTTGATATTAAGTTCTTCTTTTTTCTTTTTAACGTGCTCTTTCCATCTGAGCCTGGTATCTAAGGTCATCCCTAGGCATTTAGCCTTATTTGCGTACGGAATCTGCTGACCGTTCATGATTACAGGTTTGTAACTGACCTTTAGATTAGTAAAATTCACCTGCGTGGATTCCAATTCATTGAGCCCGATACGCCACATTTTTGTCCATTTTATTATTTTGTCACAAGCTTCTTCAAGTTTCGTTGCCGATTCCTCGATAGTGTCTCTTACTGAGAGAACTGCAGTGTCATCAGCAAATGTTGAAACGGTAACATCGTTTAAATGAAGTAGATCTCTGGTGTAGAGTAGGTAAAGAATAGGTCCCAAAACACTACCCTGCGGGGCTCCTGCCGAAATCATTTTTAGCTCGGAATATTCATTTCACCCGAAAGTGGCGATTCTCTATGTATGATTTTAAAATCATGTAATATTGTTTTGGTAAATCTCTATGTAGTTTAAAGAGTAAACCTCTGTGCCATACCTTATCGAAGGCCTGTGCCACATCTATGAAGATACCAGAGCAAACCTTTTTCGTTTCTAATGTATTCTCAATGACATCTGTAAGCCTGTAAACCTGCTCAATAGTTGAGTGTTTCTCTCTGAAACCAAACTGATATTCTGGGATAAGGTTTCGTTGTTCTATGGTTTTTTCAATCTTTTGAGCAACAGCCTCTCAAACAATTTCGCTATTGTTGGTAGAAGTGAAATTGGCCGATAAGATTTTCTATTATTCGGCGGCTTTCCCGGTTTCGGAATCATTATTACTTCTGCTACTTTCCACTGCATTGGCACATGTTTTTTCCTGAGGATCGCATTGATTATGTGCAGTAATTTATGGATCCCTTTTTCAGGAAGCTCCTTTAATATTTGCCCTGTTATCAGATCGTAACCAGGAGCTTTCTTTGTTTTTATGTTCTTAATTTCAGCTTTCAGTTCTTTCAATGTTACAGGCCTGATATCTTCGAAATCAGATATTCTGGGCGTATCAGCAGTGTTTTCGTAACTGGTCTGAGGTTGAAATGTTTCTTCAAGATGTTCAGCAAACAGGCCAGCTTGATCTTTCGCACTTCTAGCACAATTCCCATCGTTTGTTTTGATTGGGGGGATCTGCGTTTTTGGTCGTTTTAACCCTTTTGTTGCTTTCCAGAGGGAATAGTCGGTATCTTTAGTTGGGGCTAGAGAACAAAGATATTTTCCAATTGTTTCATTTTTCACTGCTTTTATGAGTACCTTAAGTTTGATGCACAAGTTGTTTAAGATGGTTTTATCTTGCAACGCACGTGTATTCTGCCATTTCTTTCGGGCTTTTCGTTTTTCCTGCACTAACTCTCTTACTTCTATTGGGTAAATAACGGCGTTTTCTTTCCTGGATGATAATTTGGGGGTGCATTCCCAAGCCGACCATTGTATGAAATCAAGGAGCTGGTCTAGTTCCTCTTCTATTTCATATTCACTTTTGATTGGCACTTGAAATTCTATTTTTTCCTCCACTAACTGCTTAAACAATTTCCAATTTGTTTTGTTGTTTGTTAGTTGTGGTGAGTTTTATTCATCTTTTTCTATTACATTTTCACTAATCGTCATAACAGGAGAATGACCAGATATAGCGTTCCGATATGCCTTTAGTGATGTAGAAATCTATTAGGTCTGGGATTTTGTTAGAATCTGTTGGCCAGTATGTTGGTTTACCTCCTGAGTAAAATTCACAGTTTGAGTATTGGCCACCTGCAAGTAATTCCTTGCATTTTGGCGAGGTTAATCTTGAACCCCAGAAGGAATTTTTTGCATTAAAATCACCTCCGACAATGAAGTTACTTCTTAATTTCTGGAACAGATTAATGTAGTCTTTTTTTTTAGGTTATACTGTGGAGGCAATATATTACAGATATATTACAGGTGTTGTGATGACCTAATTTAACCGTCACGATGGTTACTTGCATAGATTCTTTTTCTATTTTTCATTCTTCATGATGTTTGATATTATCCCTAATAAATATAGCTGACCCTCCTCTTTCTCGTTCTGCAGGATGTGTGGTATGGTAACAAGTATATCTCCGGATTGATACATAGGAGCAGCTGGTAAAATGAATTTCTGATATTAAGCATATATCAATTTTCTCTGTATTTAGAAATAGTTCTAATTCTTCTAGGTCTTGAATTAATCCGTTTGCATTCCATATGGCTATTCTTAATGAGTAGTTCTAATGTCTGGTTTCTGTTCCGCAATTATGAGTTGAACTATGTATTGCAGACATTATTTATTTTTAACTATTTTGGAACTTGCTATTTCCAGCAGGTTAAGTCGATTCAGAATTAACTTATTTAGTTTATTCTGTTTCTCAAGGCTATTTAGAATTGCTTGGACAGTGGTTTTGAAATTTTCGGTACCGTTTGCCTCATTTTCTTTCGAATTTGAAGCGGCCTGTGCATATGTATAATTCTCCCTACGCATAGATGATTCGTTTCTTGCTCGATTCTTGTTTGGATGACTTAGAGGGGGTTTGCGTGCCTGATGCCTCATTTTTTGTAGCTGCTTGGCAACCCTCACATCCTCGGTAGCTGGCTGGATGCTGCCCATTACAATTTATACATTTTGCTGGTTCTTCTTTTGATAGTTTGCAAGTTTGTGTTGGGTGCTTTTCAGCACATTTCACACATCTTGGATCGCGCAATATCGCAATATCGTTGCGTATGGTTAAAGCCTTGGCATTTTTTACATTGTACTATTCTTGTACTGCCTCTTTTAACAGTATGCGTTTGGATTTGAAGTGTTAATCTTCCATACATTATTGTTCAGAGCAGTAATTTTATACTCTTGTTCCGTAACAGTACTCATTACACTTTGGATTTCTGAGTAGTTCGTTACTCCTACTATGAAAATCGGTGGTGGGGCTTTTACCTTTGTCTGTGCTTCATTTTGTTGAGCTGGTTGCCGATCGGATGATTTTTCTACCTCATTTGATTTCTCTTTTGGTTTAGCTGGTTGTTGGACTAGAGCTATTTGTTCCTTGATGATTAACTGTTTTCTAGAAACCTCTTTTGAAGTTGATAGTAAAGTTTCTGCCATTTCTGGTGAGTGTTGAGCGTTCCTTTTCTTACTTGGTCTTTACCTCCGTTTCAACATCCAATTTGTTTCTCTTTCCAATTCTTCTTCATCCGTATGGAATGGATTGCTGTCATCATCGATTGCAGGACTTTAGGTTTCGTCACAAGTTCTGCACGTCTTTCAACTGCTTTTTTGAGTTCTTCATTCTCTTTCTTTAAAATTGTAAATTCTTCTTTCAATTTAGATGTAAATTCCTTTATTTCTCGTAGTTGTTCACGCATTTCAGCATTTTCCTTCTCGTACTGAAATATATTTTCAGTTGAAGATCTTGGTGATCTTGGTAATTTGAAACTTCGTCCAAATGGGTTAAACAATGATTGGCTCACCCCAGAATCTATTGGGCCTGCCTCCGAAGAGTGTGCATTTGTCAGCATATCTGCTGCTGTACCACCTGAGGTATTACATTCCGTATTTGTTGTATTCATTGTTTGTTTTAGCCAATTTATATCACTGGAATTTGGTCCCCGGTAGCACTTTGCTACTGCCGAAGCAGTACCCATCCCCCGCGACGTGGACGTGGCTACCTTGGTGTTACCTAGGTGTACACAGAGACAGCCGAAGACCTCTGAGTACCCTAGGCTGAGGGGCCAACCAACTTTTGCTTAAAAAATTTGTCTACGGTTGTCTATCGCACATTCTTGCATGATGAATGCATTTTAAAAATCCTTGCGTGATAAATGCATTTTAAATTCCTACTTGATTATTTATTTTATAAAGCTAATAATGAATAATCTCAGCATCATCACAGTAGCGTTAGAAATAAAAAAAAATTAAAATGCATTTATTTCAAAACTGTTTTTATGTGTTGACAGTTTTTAAGAGGATGTGCGATATGTTTTCTGTTGTTTTGTATTTTTTAACAACTTCTGCTTTTTTTACGATTAGATGGGGCTTTATTTTAATTTAATCCCAAGTATTTTTACTTTCAATCTTCTGGCGATATTCGTACTTAAGTACTAAACTTAGTCTAGTATTTTTCTAATGTGAAATTCTTTCGGAAAAAAAAATAAATCAAATTTTTCCAGTTGCCAAAAAACGTAAAATTTTTTGTTGTTGTTCTTGTTGGCGGTGTGTAGGTTAATAGCGCGTAAACGATCATCTTTTGTTGTTGGTTTTCTTATGCATATTTTGTTTAAACGCACTTGTGCAACACAGGCAACGTGTTTCTTGAAAAAAAAAAATTATGGCATAAACAAGTTTATATGTAACAATTAATACTAAATATTATTATTTAATTTGTATAATATATTAATTTACACAAAACACATTTGGACACAGCAAAAAAAATAATTAAATAGTAAATTATAAAAATTGCGCACTAATATGTTTGGTGGTGGTAGTGTCGATCAAATCGAAAAAATATCAAATCCTTCAAAAAATTACAATTTGATTTAAATCAAATCTATCTGTCATTTTTGTGTTCCAAAGAACGTAAAAAATTGATTTCAATCAAAATTTTTGATTTACATGAAATATTTTTTTCCGAAAGAACTTCACGTAAGTTTGAGTTGCAATTTATTAAAATAAAACGTATGAAGCGTGTCGCGAAAATTCGAAACTGGACGAAACTCATAAACATTTTATTGCATGTGTATGCGTATTGAGAAATATTTGGCGCGAACAATTGTGCTTGTGTTTGTTAAAACGGCAATTTCAAATTTTAGTTGTAAAATTAAATGCTTTAAAGAAATATTTTTGTTTTTGCAATATAAAATGATTTATTAAATTAATTATTTTAATTCATTATTGATTACTTTGGACATACATATATATACATTTCGATTAAATTATTCAGTATTTTAATTTCTAATATTTACACTAGATTTTTTTTTTTAATAATTTTCCTTGTTTGTCTTTTATATAATAAAAGTAATTTGTGGATATTAAATCGGTTTCGATAGAGTTCGTAAATTTTTCCATAGTACAATCTAAAATGTTGAAAATAATATTATAATTTATTAAATTTAACACGGAGTAACGTAAACCATACCTCACATTATCTTTATTGACCGTTAAACGTAAATTTGCAGCTAAGCTTCGGTGAACAGCTCTGTAAAGTTTGTCCTAATGCACTTTCTTAGTTCGTGGCCATCTTGCTTCATAAATAATGATTTCTAAATATAAAATAGGAAAACTAAATATAATAGATTGTACCAAATTATCTCGAATGAATCTTTACATTACCAATTATTTTACAACCTTCCTATCTTCAATTAAATTAATATCAAAGTTGACAAATGTATCCGCATCGTTAAAAGTTACTATACGCCATTTGTATACGCATATGTATATAATACGTATACGCTACAAACACTATCATTATAGCTGCGTTTTTTTGAAAATGCTGCACTGGACAGCGATAAATTATATTTTGATTTTTTAAACAAATTATATATTTTCAAAATATTTGTGCTTCGTATTCACTGTATCGAAATCTAAAGAACTTATATTAAGCCCATATCATGCATAATATTGTTGAATAAAGTTTATATTTGCTTGTTCTTAACAACTCTGATCTACTCTTGATATTATGTAGAGTACAACCGAGTTCATCAAAAAATTTAATAATTCCTGGGGCGGTATGTTGTACCACAAAATATACTATATAATATATGGTTGTACCATCACTTCGAATCGAAAAAACTCGAATTCGAAAAAAGTCGAATCGAAAAAGTGAAAGTTGTATCATTTTTGCTTTTCGAAAATGATACAACATACCGCCATTCGACTTTTTTCGAGTCTCGATTCGAAGTGATGGTACAACATACCGCCCCAGGATTTCAGAAAAACGCAGCATACTGAAGGAAAGGAAAATACTGTGCTCAATTTTTACTTTCGTTTTGTGGGATGGATTTCACGTGAAACTGAACTGAGTACAACTTGGCTTTAAGGTGAACGCGAGTAAATTTGTATATTTGGCGTTAATTATAAAATTATTTAACAATGTACTTAATAATTAATATGTATTTAGGCGAATTATGATGAAATATCCCTTTTTCAACCAAAATAAAAAAAGAAATGGCTCAATTTAAGTCCAAACCACACAAATGTGTGAGTAAACAATCATAGTATGTAATGGCGTTTTTGATAAAAAATGTCTTGTTTTGAAGTACGACCAACACAATTGTGCGTATAGTCAGTGTTTTTTTCGATCGAAAATAACTTAGGGAGGAATACACAAATATGTAAGTTGGTGCAAAACACATACAAAAATAAATTTTTGACATGGTACTTTTGCCGTATCACACAATTGTGTTAGTAAAACACAAAAGGAATATAAAGTTTATACATATTATGGATTTGTTCACCTTTAACTCGTTTAAAACATCTTACATTAAAAAGCGAAAAGTAAATTAAAAATTTAAATTTATTCTTTATTTGCTTTTCAAATAATGTGTATGTATAATTCATGTGGTTTGCATAACGAGACTTCTTAAAAACATACCGATTTTCTTTTATAAAATAAAAAACTATGTTAATAATTATTAATTAATGTACGTATAATTAAGGGAAAAATGAATATTGAATTATTTATTTAAGCAACTAATTTTTGTTTGTAATTTTAAAGTAATTTTTCTATTTGATTTGAATTATTCCATGACCGATTAATTTTTGAATTTTATTCGCAACTTCTGGATTCTTTAGATGTCTGCAACGGAAAAATATTTAAAATTATTCAATATTTAATTACATATGTACTACAAAATGCGGATACTTACTCGAATACAGCCTTTGGATCATTTGACATTTGATGCAAAATTATTCGCATTGCCGGATCTTTCAAGATAGCCTGCAATTCAGGATCCGTCATAGCGTTTTGAATTGCTTCCTCCGAATGATTACCAGAGCCTAAACCTATTGTACATGCACGAAATCCCTCTAAGGCCTCTGCATTTGTTGGATCAATTTCCAAGGCTTTTTGATAAGCAGATAGTGCTTTGCCACCTTGTTGCATTCCTTGCAAAATTTTACCTTTTCGAACATAACCTTTTATGAACTGACTGTCCAATTCAATACATTTCTCACAATCTTTCAAACCCAAATCGAATGCGGCCAACTTTGTATAGCAAGCAGCGCGATTACTGTATAACTTCGGATCGTCTGGGTTACGTTTGATCGCCTCAGTGTAATGCTTGATGGCTGACTGAAAATCGCCGTTCTTAAATAATTCATTACCTTTTTCCTTTTCTTCCTCCGCTTTAACTGGATCAATATAAGACGTTCTTTCTGCTTCTCGAATTTTCTTTCCCATTTCGCTCAGTAACGCATTCACTTCGGGCGTACGGTGCTCAGACATTGACTTTTCAAAATAAACTTTAGCTGATTTCCAGTCTTCTAGTTTCTTGTACGAATTACCAATGCGAGCTAGAGCTTTTGCTATTAATTTGAAATCAGCTCTATTTTCACGACCAATTTCGATACCTTTTTCACATTCAGCTATACATTTTAGATATTCTTTTTGTTCAAAATATACCGCGGCAATATTACTGTAGAATGTTACGTCGGATGGATCATGTTCGATAGCTTTTTGATAATGTGCAATTGCCTCGTCGAATTGCTTCTTTTTATAGAACTCATTACCTAGCAGTTTTTCCCTTTTTGCTAAACGTTTGTTTTCCGGTAAATCTGCATCCGGATCCTTTTCTTGAGGTGGTGGTGGTGATTTCTGATGTGCCGATTTTGTTTTACTAGCGGTAGGCGGGGATTGTGGATCAATATCCATTGGCTGTTCCTTATTAAATATCAAGTTCATAATTTCAGCCTCTTGAAGTGCTTGTTGAATTGTTTGGTTTTCGGGTTCGAGTTCTAAGCCTAAAATATACAAAGTTCATAAAAAACTTTGAATCTTCTGTTAACAAATTAAAATATGATATTTTCACTCAAAACAAGCATCAAGCAAAATCATTCGTGGAAAAATATCTATCCACCTCCCTTGCATTGTAATTATCTAATTCTACGACGGGACGAACTTGAGAATTGATATGGGAGTATCCATGTACTTAATCCGTACGTATGAGAATAATTTATATAAGTAGAATGTTCTGGATACATACCTTTTTTAAGAGCATCTTGTGCTTCTTGATACTTTTGTAATCCGATTAGGGCGGCCCCCTTTCTTGAATAACCTTTAGCCCAACTTGGTTGAATTTGTACTGTGCGTTCTGCATCCCTTAGTGCATCCTCAAACTTGCCGGCTTTCACATAAGCCGCCGAGCGATTACTATACAGCACATGGTTGGAATTATCAAAATTAATTGCATCAGAGTAGCATTTGATTGCCTCGTCAAAATTTCCAGCAGCTAGTGCATTATTTCCTTTTTCTTTTAGTTCATTGATCTTTGAAACGGGCCCCAAAGTTAAAAGGAATCGAAAAAAAACAAAATTAATGAAAATACATGACATTATATTTTCGTATGGGATGATAACCCCACTTTTAACAAATCGTAATTAATATAAAATTTACCTCTGCCATTCCTTTTTTGTTATAATGTTAAATTATTAGGATTTTATAATAATTCTTGGATATTTTTAAAGTTGTAGATAATACGGTAATTATCAAATTGTTTTATTAACACAATAAACTACTGAAAACTAGCGTTTTTGATGTATTAGTTCTTGTTCGACAAAAGTCAGAAGGCTCTAGAATACTCTAGCTACCATTGTACTACCATTCTTAAGAAATTAGGGTTGCCAGTGCTAATAACAAGCAATTTTTATAGCAACAATTTTTTAAAGGTATAAACAGAACCAACAATACAGCGACAAAATACATTTGTCTGCCGGCGATGACGCTTTGGTAAACACAACAAGCGCGTCAGCGTTGAAGCGACAAAACAAGACAAATAATAATAAATTAACACTAAAATATTTCATTTATCTTTTTATCGACTCTATTTAATTTTTTTTTACATAAAACATTGTGTACAACATTCAGATTTGGTTGAATTTCATTTAAAAACAGTTTTAAAAAATGTTTACCAACATAATAATCTGAAACTTATATTGGTAGGCGCTAGCGATAAAATTAGAATAGATTCTAAAAAAATTCGGCGACATCGTCGTTGTCACCAGCAACATTGGTTCTGTTAGCATGCTATGGTTTATGTGTATTTTAATTTGACAGGCGTTGTATGTTGTCGCTGTATCTTTGGTTCTGTTTAGTGCGTGTTTCAATTGGTTTAAATGCCGCATAAAAAGTTAAAAAATTAAAAATTGTGGTGAATAAAAATGTCAAACTTTTTATCTGCTTCAAGAGCTGATAAAATTTGTATGTGGAAAACATTTGGCTGACAAAAATATTTGTTTGTAAACAGAAATTTGTCATGTACAAATTTTGAGAAAAATCGTAATGATTTAGATGTAAACTGACCATAATTAACTAATATACATGTAAATAGTATTTATTTTACATATTTTCATATTTAAATTTGCTGTATACGTTCATAATAACACATAAAATAAGCAACAATCTTAATGTCAAAATTTAAACCAATTGAAACAGATAAAAAGATAAAAAGTTAAAAAAAATTTAACACGATTTTTTTTTTAACTTTTTAACTTTTTATGCGGCATTTAAACCAATTGAAACACGTACTTATACATAAATTAAGTACTTGAGTTATCGTTTTTGCTTATGAGTCATTTCTAGCGGATTCAAATTATCTACATTATAATGGTACTATATTCCATGGACAAAACAGAAAATTTTTGCTGAACATCTGACAAAGAAATTGGGAAATAAATGGACGTCAAGAAACCGCACTGTTTTTACTGGGTACCAAAATTTTACAATAAACAATAATACAACTTTTGCAATTATTTCACAATAATCAGATAAGTAGCTTCGATTGTTTTACCACTATCAAATAATTAAGATTTATGATTTTTTTTTTAAACTTCAGTGCCGTTAAAATTACAGTACATAACTAATTTCACATTACATAACTAATTAAATTTATTTTAACTAAACTTGCCGTATTAATCCATTTTTTAAAATTTTTTAATATATTTATTATTAGGGTCTAACCAAAACCAAGAACAATATAAAGCCATGCTATAATGCAAGAAACACAGAAAAAACTACACTATAGATAGTTGCATTAGAACATATGTGTACATTATATGTAGGCCAGAAACCGGTCACAAAGGAGTTCATGTATGCATTGTAAATATATAACATGTACTTACAGGCGTTATTATTATTTGTTATTAACAGATTTTTTTTTTATTAACAAATTTTGAAGAAAAATCTAGAACTTCGTCCAGGATTTATGTTGCAATCTTGATTCAGCTCAATATACCAGGTTTAAACATAATTAGTTAAAAAATTGCCTAGCCTGGCTGAATTCCAGAACTTCTCTAAAATCCATTTTCTAATGCCCGCCTAATTCTGCATACCTGATTTGACAATAATTTTCTGGGGTATGGTCAAGTTGCATTCAGAATGGTCGAACTGTTTGACCACAAAAAAGACACGTTAAAACTCCAATACAAGTTGGCCTTAGTTTATTAAAACCCTAGTTCAGCTCTATAAACTAAAATGGATAATTATTATCGGTTAGGTAACGATCGGCTAAGTAACGACCTCATTATATCCGAATCTCAAAATATCGTCAAATTCAGCTTTGCGCACCGAATTTGACCATAATTTGTTGAGAGATGGCCTAGTTGAGCATTATTTTATAGTGTCAATCTAATTCTGCATACCACATTTGACAGTAATTGGTTGAGGAGTGGTAAAGCTCCATTGAGCATGGCATAATATGTTCTGTGCAGTATAATTTACTTGGTAATTAAATGAATATGCGTCAGTGACCAAAATTAATAAATCATTTGAAATATTTGCGAAATAACCTAAATTTATTTGAAAAATCCAATCCGGTAGTTAATCTGGTATTGAATAATCTTGATAATTTTCCGGGATCCATTGCCTTTGGAATGCCTCACATATTTTTTTTTTTTGTTTGTTTGCTATCTCGTGGTTGCCAATTCAAGAGTTAATGAATTTTAGAGTAATTTGTAATATAATTTAAATAATTATGGTTTCAGAAAATGTATTGTAAGATGTGGGATTGCAGGAGGATTAAATTAATAAATGTTTATATTATTTAGGAAGCCGGAAAATATTAATTTAGAATTAAATTTCAGGAAATCTACAGATGTAGGTGAAATAATATTACTTTGAAATATTAATTGGATGGTTCACACCACTAAACACCACTAAATGACAAAATTAAAAGTAACTAAAGTTGCAATTTATGAGGAATTTAAAATAACATTTTTGTATTTTCTCATTTTTCGCAACTTTTTGTTTTATGGAGTTAATCGTTTTGGTAATTGAAACATCCAATTGTTGATTGTGTAGATTAAAATTGCGTTGTCATTGTGTTATTAATTATCGAATTTACCTAGGTGTCTGTAACCGGGCTGATTCACTCAATCAGTTTTGTTTAGGAAGCCGGAAAGCATTAATTTTGAATTAAATTTCAGGTTGCTGATTTTGAGGAGCAATTATTGAACACCAATACCATCATTGTCCATTAAACCTATTAAGCCTTTATCCTTCCTCTAGTAGATTAGAAGTAGATTAGAATTGTGTTGTGCCGTATGATCGCTAGGTGTCTGAAACCGGGTCGTTCCGTCCAAAAAAAAAAATACCTTTCCTACCCTTCCTATTGTTATGTGTAAACAGGCTGTAGGAATAGGCCCGGCGTTATCCGGGACCATCTGTCAAGTACTTGGTTCTACAGTTCAATCAATCAATCAATCAACCAATCAATCAATCAATCAACTAAAAATATCGTAAACGGTACGTTTTCACGCTACGATTACGGTACGTATACCGCACTTTTGTCACAAGAGAAGTGAAACAAGTTTACGAGGTGTTTCGTATGTATTAGTGTGTATAAAGTTGGTCGTATTTGTTGTTACGAAAACGTAAGGTTTACGGCTCCGTATAAATTACTTCGTATATATTAAGAATTCAATCCGGATTGAATCCGGATCGAAATTTCAATATATACGGGATCAAGTCAACTTCATGTTAACTCGATTCGATCCACCAAATTTGTAGAATCGAGTTAACTCAATCCTTAAAAACACCAATATATACGGAATCGAGTCGAAAAACAACAACAACAAATTATTATAAAAATATTAATAATAAAATAACGCCATTTTTATTTCGTTTACGATTATTTGCGTATATATATATATTTTTTTAAATATTTTTATTTTTGCTTGAAGTTAAATAAATATAGAAATATGTATTTAGACATTTTTTTTTGACGTGTATCTCAACTCGGATTCGATTCGATCCCAGCATAATCCGCCAATATATACGTTAAAAAAAATAATTCGGTTTCAATCCAAAGTTAACTCTAAGTTGATTCGATCCGGATTGAATCCCTAATATATACGTAGTAAATGTAACATTTTTATGTAATTTAAGCGCTACGATTACGTAAAAATTTTAAGTGCTGTTCCTTTTAGAATTTAGCGTAAATAAATATTCATATATTATTAAATAAATAAACCAAATAATATTTTGTAGTTTATTGTAATGATTGAAATAACATAACATTTATAAAACCAATTATAAAATTAAAAAGGTTAATCAGGTCGTTCACTGTATAAATGTTTATTGCAACTCAGCAAGGAGTGTAACTTCTGAGTGAAAGAATCACTTAAATTGCTGCTTGTGTTTAGCCCTTCACTTTCCTCATTTCTATAATAGTTGTTTGTAGAAGCATTTCCTTGAAAAACTCTAGCACTCTCACAAATATTAACTATTTCTTTACGTATGGTTCTATAAAGTTTCTGTTTCGACATTTTCAAACTTAATTTCAAACACTCACTGATTATAAAATAAAATAATTATCACGTACTTACTACAATGAAAGGTAATTTGATTCACAATAATTAATAATTTATGTAACTAACTATATATTTTATTAAGACGGGAATTAGACTGTTACACGACTAAATGAGAAAATTGTTGACTGGTTAATAACTGTAAAACGTTTAGAATTTATGTGAAAAACAAAGAATGACATAGAAAACGCAGTAGTTATAAAATTTGAGTGTGTTAGTGTTTTGTAAAAAAAAAAAAACTGCGTAAACTCACCGTTCTCGGTGCACTTTTGACGCATATCGTATTTGTGGCGGGAGGGTTTTCACATAAATTCTAAAGTTTTACGGTTATTAACCAGTCAACAATTTTTTCATTTAGTCGTATAACAGTTTAATTTCCGTCTTAATTCTATTAATTTATTATGTAATATGCAGAATTCTAAGACCTTAATAATGGAATATTCGTTGATATAATGTATATTCTCTGATTTTATTTAACTGTTTGCTTTAGTTTAAAATATTATTGTTGCTCTTGAGGGAGAAGTTAAACTCCTTGCATAAGTTACTAGTGCAAATGAATGACTGATTTAGAATTAAATATGATTATTTAAACTCACATAGGAGTTTGTACAATGAACGAACTGATTAACCTTTTTAGTTTTATAATCGTTTTTATAAATGTTAAGTTATTTCAATCATTAAAATAAACTACAAAATAAAAAATATTATTTGTTTTATTTATTTAACAATATATGAGTATTTATTTACGCTAAATTCCAAAAGAAACAGCACTTAAAATTTTTACGTAAACGTAGCGCTTAAATTACTTAGAAACGTTACATTTATACGGAGCCGTAATCCTTACGTTTTCTTGACATCAAACACGACCAACTTTATACACACTAATCCATACGAAACATTGCGTACATTTGTTTCACTTCTCTTGTGACAAAAGTGCGGTATACGTACTGTAGTCGTAGCGTGAAAACGTACAGTTTACGACATTTTTAGTGTAACAAAAATGTCGTGAACGTTACGTTTATGATGCAGCTGGCCGTGAGGATGTAGATTGTGATTTACTTCATTACGCTATAAAAATTAAATTCACGAGGGCAGCACTAATATAACATGTTTATAGTAAATTTTGACATTTAATGGCATCCTCATTTTGGATGGTAATATTTTTTTTTAAAATAATTAAAGCGTTTTAATTAAACTAATATAAATTAGTATTGGAGTAACTAAAACAAGGGTAATCTTAAATAAAATGGCAGAATATTTAGCGTCTATTTTTGGTACCGAGAAAGATAAGTATGTAAAATAATACGTTTTGTAAATAGATGGCCTAGGCCGCATCGTTCGAATTTAACCAAAAGTTATATACTTTTAGGGTAAATTGCTCATTTTATTTTAAAATTGGGGCTTGTCGACACGGTGACCGATGTTCTCGTATACACAATAAACCAACATTTTCGCAAACGGTACTTTTACAAAATTTATACGTGAACCCACAAAATTCGGCCAAGTCGGCGGACGGGAGTCATTGTAAGTAGTTAACTGTGTTTTGTTATATGAGAATTAAAGTACGACGAGGCCTTAGTATTAACATGTACATCATATTTTCAGTGGTCGCAAATGTATCCGATGAGGAGATGCAAGAGCATTACGATAATTTTTTTGAAGATGTGTTTGTCGAATGCGAAGATAAGTATGGTGAAATTGAAGAGATGAATGTTTGCGATAATTTGGGAGATCACCTAGTCGGAAATGTCTATATAAAGTTTCGCCGCGAAGAAGATGCTGAGCGTGCAGCGAAAGATTTGAATAATCGGTGGTTTGGTGGTCGACCGGTCTATGCAGAATTGTCGCCGGTTACTGATTTTCGAGAAGCATGCTGTCGCCAATATGAAATGGGCGAATGTACACGCTCCGGATTCTGTAATTTCATGCATTTGAAACCAATTTCACGTGAATTACGCCGCTATTTATATTCGCGTCGTCGCGGACGAGGATCACGTTCGCGATCAAGATCGCCACGTTCACGAGGACGGGATCGCTCGCGCGAGAGACGCCGTTCACGCAGTCGTGGCAATGAACGCAAAGAAAGATCGCCGAGGGAAAGATCTCGTGATCGCAAAGGAAGATACTAAGAAAATTGTATAATTATTGGCTCGGACTTTTTTAAATTCATTGTAATGTGTAATCTGATAATCTATTGTAAGAAAAGTAACGTTTTAATTTTCAATTTAAATAAATAGATTTAATAAAAAAAATTCTACGTTTTGTACGTTGCGGGAGCTGGAGCAGAAGCGTTTTGGATGGATGCTAGTATTTTAGAGTTAATTTACGTAAATCTATCGAAACGATTTCCTAATGGTTAACAGTAGTGAAATTAAAACATCGACTTACAACTACATATTTTCTTAGCACCTTTTCCTACAGCGTAATTTTTCTACTTCTTTTCTTTAGTCTACTCAGGTGTTGAATTTCAAATATGTATCCCAATATAAATTTTAAAAATAAAATTCCAAAAATTCCGGTTTCACTGCACGCACAATGAACAACGCTCGTTCCTAATTTTGCATTAAGAAACAATCCAATTTACAAACCTCAATTTAATTCTTTGATAATATTATTCCTTAAATTGTTTAATAAAAATGTGATAGCAAAATTGAATTTATTATAAAAATTTTACAGTTTATATAGGTAGTATAATTACTTGATTAAACTGATCTCGTGATCGCTGCTGCGATCACCAATATTCCTATAATGACATAATATGTTGTGTAGTGATGAACGTCATGCATGTTTACTTCTGTAGTTGATGCCCTTAAATTCCTTTGTGTCTTTTTACTCAAATTAACTAACTTACTCTAATTTACTAAAATTATTGTGGCATGAATGAGAGTTCCAATTTCCACACACAGAGTGGTTGTTGTTTCGATCGTTCCGCTGCTACTTTCACTTCCGCTGCTACTTTTTTACTTGCTTCAAGATCCTCGCGTTGTGTCGGCGTAACGGAATCCATAGTGAGGTAATGTTAATTCTGTGGATTTCACAACAAGTTGCAACGGTCCCAGTTTGCTGGAAAAGTTGCATCTCATAGCAGTTCGTATCTGACAAATACGCATTCAGTGGTTTTTGTCTATCACAAAGATATTCATCATTGAGGTTGGTACAAAGTATTCAGTCCTTCGGAAGAGAAATGCATACATTGATTGTCCTGTATCGCAATCAATAAATAACTAGAATATGATTGGATGTATATGTAGTCTTGCTGATGAATCGTTGGGATTGCAACGCGTGATATATGTTATATCGAGTCCTCTGTACTAGTGAAATTTTAATCTCGAATATGTCTTCTCCCAATATCATCAGATCCCAAGTAACTTTTACATGATTTTATATGATTGCATTTTGGTGCAATCAGAACGTCTAGTTTGAGATTCACTCAAAAACTAGATAGAGGGTCATTCAGACCGTTTTGTTCTAAAAAATCGTACTGAGCAAGTCTATAATGAAACGGTACAATCATAGTTTGATTGGCCAAATAAATAGGAGTTATTCCTATATGGTGGTATTGTGGTGCAATTTATGTAATGTCACAGAATATATATTTAACCAGAACCGTCATTACGTAGACTGTAATTTTTTTCCTACCTTAAATTTTTAGAACTCAGAACAGTAACTATTTTATCAACTGCTGGAGATATTTGCAAATTGTTAATAAACAAAATTGACTGTTGTTATTGTAAAGTGATTTTTACTCGAATAAGGGGTGGGGTAACCTCAGTTTTTTCTATACTATCGAAATTAACGCCCCGCAAACAATAATGGAGACGGAAATAAATTAACGGGATAATGATGATTGGGATGTGGTGATGAATAAGCAGATGTAGACTAATCATCAGCAACTTCAAATATTTGAAAAATCGCGACCTTAGAATAACGAAGTTCTATGTTCACTTTTAACAGTTTCGAGAAAACAGCAAATGAAATTTCAAATAGCTCTGTATTTCCCTATTTATAAATTTTTCTTGTTATTTTTTTGAATAAATATCCCGGTAAACCACAAGTGGATTATTCGCATATATATTCGGATTGGCAAAATATCTATTGTTGCCAAAGGAAGTGACATAATTCTATAAGTAGGTGAGTCACAAGGATATATAGAAAGCAAGCCAAATCCGGTCCTATAATTGACTGTGACCATTGCAATAGTTACTTGGCTGTCAGTCTACTGGTAAACAAATCTTGAACTTTGAAACATGGTTTACAAACGGGTGTAAAGGTGTATATAAATGTTACATTAAATCTAGCGTATAGTGTGCATAATTCTGGCTTCAGTGTGCAATAAAACTCTGACTTCGGCGTGGAACAAAACTCTGACGTAAACGTGTGACAAAACTCTGACTTCAACGTTCGACATATTTTTGATTATAAGTCATTTGTGGAAATTTAAAATAATTCGAGCGGCACCTTATATTTTATACATATTTTTATTTAAAATATAAAAACTTAACAATTTATTACAAAACTTCAATCAGACTAATAACAATTCAAATCGATAATTAATACTTATAAAATAACATGTATAATACAATAAAAACCCTTTCTATTTCTTCTTATAAGATTTTCGTTTGAAAAAATCTTGTACTGCATGGCATATATTATCCCTATTATAAAAAGAGCACACGTCCTTTCTATTTTTGTTGCACAGTTCCACAATAAAATCTAAAATATTTATATATTTTTAAAAAAATATATATTCTGAAACAAAAACAATTATAGAAGTTTAATATTATGCTTACAATTTAACGTATTTCATAACCATTTTCTTCAGCCAGCAAAGCTTCATCAACTTTTTTGATGCGGTCCCATCTTATTTGTTCTGCAAATTTTTCGTTTATTAATTTGCTTAGGATGGATTTTGCAAAGCCATTGATTTCTATCTTGGCATCTCCTTTTGACGTATATTGAGTATACTGGTAAGCCTGGAAAATAGAATAAATAATATAACAGAAATTAAAATAAATATGATTTGAATAAATTTACAAGTAAACAAGACAAAACAATTGCTAATAAGTGTGCATATACATATGTATGTGCCTGTCTGCAAAATTATTTTATATTACATATACATGAAGACTATAATAGCCAGTGCGTGAAAGTGGTGTTAAAATAGAATGTGGGTGATCTAGACCATCAGGTTAATAAAATGGTTATAAAAATACTTACCATATCTTCTTTATAATCTTTTTCACACAGATTACGTTCAAGAATTTCCAATTTTGCTTTGTCGTCTATATCTGTCATCGCTATAAATAACAATGCGGCTGCGGCGACTTTTTACAAAATTCGGTTATCATCCTCATCATTACCTCGTTCTGAGCAGCTATTTTCTCTACATTTGAGTTGATGTTATCTATTTTTAGAGATAACATCAGAATTGTCAGATTGGAGTTGATGACTGTTGATGACTGTTTTAGTTCAGCAAGTTCTTGCAAAACAGTTTGGAACGATTCATACTGAATGCATACAACATTGCTGACTGAAGTTTGTTCAGTTGTCATTTCTATGGGCTTATTCAGTTGTGTTTTCAGTTGTTTCTATATCACATTGCTCAAATAAATTTGAGTAGTCTAAAATCACCTCAGAATTAGAGGCCTGTTTATTTTGCTGATGCTCGCTTTCTTCCGTATCCGAAGTAGTGTAATTTAGACGAAGACTACACTCGATATTGGCAGCTTTAATAGTATCTAAACGAAGACAAAAAATATGAAAAATATAATACACCCGCAGATTGAAATAAATTTTTTTTAAATATACTCGTATACATACCAATATTATATTTTAATACTCTACAATTATGTCTTGTCCAGTCACTTCTAGGTATCCCATGGTTTTTTAATTCCAAACTCCAATTTTTTGATTTTGGACAGAAACATTGTTTGGCATTTTCCGTAAGCCACGCATATCGGATAACTTCAATTAGTCTTTTGTGTGGTTCGCTTTGATCTGTTTCGAATTCAACGACAGCAAAATGATCTTTCTCTAGTCTCGCCATTTTTACAGTTGATAGCTATACGGGTATATTTAAATTAATTGTTTTACTATAAAATTAAACACAAAATCTACAACAATAGTTTAATGTTAAGTAATTAAAAATCATTCACATGTACTCGTATTTATAGGTAAATAAGTTGTGATTTACCGATTTAACTAATGAAATTTAGTTCTCATTTTGGTTGGTTTTTTCGTATTGTTTTTTATATTCTCTTTTTCGTGAAGATAGGTATGAATTATATTGATCATTTAAAATGTTCAACTGAATAACGTATGAGTAAGTGTATTTTAAATATTAATGATACAACTTTTTACTTATTTTTTTATTTAATTTTAAAGCGGGTTTGTCGATTGTTAGTAGTTTTATTTAAGTTTTAAGTTATAGTTAAGTTTTTTTTTATTAAATTTGTGATTTTAATACTGCATTAAAAATTCTGATTTATTTTTTTAGAATTATGAAAACTTATTAATGGAAAAAATGCAATTAGTGATGGGGTTACCTCATCAATCATTGCAAATAATTTTCGGTCCAATTGAGAAACATGAAATTTTTCCAAGTTTAGTGATAAATTTTGACATTGATATACATTTAGTTTAGAGGACCCGGTAAACCACGCCGGCAGTTTTTAAATAGGCGGCAGTTCTACGGCAACCAAAAAGCAGTCGACACGGCAGACAGCCGTAATGTCTGATTTTCGGCAGTCAAATGGCAGTCGACGAGCCTACTATTCGCCATCAAACGAAATCCAAACGGAACGGCTGCCAAATGGGAGTCGGCAAAGAATGTTTTTCGGCAGCAAACGAAAACCAACCGGAAGGCGTGCCGAATAGCAGTCGACAAAGTCTGTGTTTCGGCAGCAAACGAAAACCAAACGGAATGGCTGCCAAATGGCAGTCGACAAAGTCTATGTTTCGGCAGCAAACGAAAACCAAACGGTACGCCCGCCGAATGGCAGTCGGCAAAGTCTTTGTTTCGGCATCAAACGAAAACTAAACGAAACGGCTGCCGAATGGTACTCGGCAAAGTCTGTGTTTCGGCATCAAACGAAAACTAAACGAAACGGCTGCCAAATAGCACTCGGTAAAGTATGTTTTTCGGCAGCAAACGAAAACCAACTGGAAGGGATGCTCCTCGTCTCCAATAGATTTCATTTTATTAGTTATTTTACGTGTTTTGTGGTTATTTATTCACTTAAATCAATTATCCAATCCAAACTAGAAATCAAATTTAAAAAAGAGAATAGCTTATTTTAAGTTGATTTACGAGAGTATATTATTGTATGTATATCCATTCAGGACAGACTGAGAGTATACATAGAACATACACATAAACTGCAATTTTTTGTTTTCTTTGTAACAGTTTTCTTTCGTTTGTTTCGTGGTACCCAAAATTATTCAGAATGTAAAAAACAAATTAGATGATATTATGTATTAGCTACTTGTTTTTTTTGGTACGGCTGTAGAAACGACGTAAATTCGATAAAACAAAAAACTATTCCATTTTATATGTATGTATATACTTTATACTCTCTCGAATGTGTTTTTTTTAAATAATATAAAACATTCATGTAGCTTTACTTTTCTATGATATAGAATTTTTGTGACCAACTCTCTACTTTCCTCTTTCGTTCTCGTACTATTCTGCTGATCGCTGATCGGTCATGTCAAAAAAAAATTGTGAAATAATGAAATAAATCATTCTCTCGTTGTGCTTGTTAAATTAGAAAAGGTATGTACGAGTATACCAATTTAAATAAGTTAATAAAGTGATAAAGGTGTTTATTTTATTTTTATTTAATAAAGTGATAAAATTGTTTAAGTTTTTTGTGCCCTAGTTTAAGATTAATAAGCGATTTTTATTTGTAAATTTGAGTATATACTGAATTAAATTTTTTTTATGATATACCTTCCGCCATTTTGATAATGGAAAAGTTTTTGGTAATAGTATATAAAACAGATTCAAACTAAACTATTATTAAGAGCCATTTTTTTTTTAAATAATACTTATTCTTACTTAAAAATAAAAGCCGTTTTATATACATATTACTAAAAAATTTCTTATTATCAAAATTACGCATAGATACATCATAAAAGTTTAATTATTATCGAAAAGTATATAGAGATATATGTACATAGTATTAATATAAGCATGCGCAAAAGCAAACTTGAAATTCATTATATAGATAAATTTACACAAAAATTAATTTCGGAAATATCAATTATTAAGTACGAATTAATTTATAAACTTAAAAAAATTATAAAACTCTATCTCACTCTCTCCCATTTAACAAAACAATTCCTAAACTAACAATTCTGCTAAAGCTTTCCACATGAAATTTCTTAGCGAATATTCCTGCAATGTTTCTATAACGAATCTAAAAAGATAGTTGTAAAAAATTGGAAAATCTTCCCCTATTAAAAAAAAAATGCAAATAAATTGTTAGTTAAAACTTTCTTTTTCAGATCTAGCTACATTTCAAAAATACGCCAATATAATAAACTGGATGTTGGATGTAATAAATGCATCGAATAATGCAAATTCCACAAACATCGAGCAAGTCTGTCTCGCAGTTCATGAATTTTTTAGAAGACTTCACGAAAAAAAAATAATTAGAAAAAGCCATGGTGATGTGAGCAAAATATGTTTTTAAATTAAATTTATAATTACAGTTATGAAAGAATAATAAGTTAACTTGAAAATGAAAAAATTTACTTAATGGATTGATTTTTATTTAAATAAATGCAAATGAAAGCAAATGAATTGAAATTCTGTAAATTTTTATTTTAATTTAACAAATAACGACTGTCAAATACTATCTGCCGTGTCTGCCAATTTTCATCGGCTATGTCCGCCAAATGTCATCAGTTGTGTCCGCCAAATGGTATCCACCATTTCCGCCAATAGGCATCCCTCGTGTCCGCCAAATGTCATCCGCCATATCCTCCAATAGGCATCCGCCGTGTCCGCCAAATCGAAGCCGCCATGTTCGCCAATAGGCATCCGTTGAATCCACCAATAGGCATCCGCCATGTTCACCAAGTGTCACCCGCCATGTCCGCCAAATATCATACGCCATGTCAGCCAAATGACATCCGTCATATCTGCCAAATGTCAACTGTCGTGTATGCATTATGGCAGACATACGGAGGGACTAGGCATGCCAAATGGCATACACTCGGCATGCCAAAGGCAGCCGTTTTTATCTGCCTACGGCAGCCGTGAATTGCCAAAAACCTGCCCGAAAATGTACTTTGTGTTTACCGGGGGAGCTTATTGGAAATGTGTAAAAATCCATCTTTTCCATATATTGTTTGCCAAAAACGAAAGTTTGTCCTTCTCTCACAAAATTGACGATCTCATAAATTTTCTTTTCTTTATTTAGGACATATTTATTTTTGTTATTATTATTTAATTTATAACCATAATACACCAACACCGAAAAAGTGTTTTGTGTTCCTTCAACTGGTTTTTTTAGCTCAAACTTAGAAGACGGTGAAATTGTCGGAGACATTGAACTATTCATTTCATGGAGTCTGTTTGCAAATTCAATTAAAGGATGTTTATGTCCTGCCAAAAGTTTTTTAAATGGATGCATATACGACTCAAAAGGAAATCCAGAAAATGTATCTAAAGTACCTTTGAAAATCATTACTTCTTTTGCGAGATGTCTAAGCATATGTACATTATGATTCACCATATCTGATCCATACAATACAGCATAATTATTAACAAAGTCCTTTAAAAGTCGTTCTGCAAATGAATCGTATTTGATACACCAATCTGGGCAACAAAGAATTTTTATCGCGACATGTAGGAGCATAAAATGATCATAGTATTTTTGCAAATGAGTTGGTAGGGAATTTTTAATATAAATGGTCCATAAAATATTAAAAAATTTCGAAGTTCACTTCCTTTGAAAACCGCTAAATGCTCTAATGATCTCAGCTGTCTTTGAAAGTTATTTGGTAGCAATATATTTAAAAATATCATTTTATTTGAAATTAAATCTTTCAAAATATTTTGGAAATAATGGTTTTTTTCCAAACCAAATTTTAAGCAATTTTTTTGTTACACCAAGCAGTACTATGTGCAAATAATCCAAAGCTATCTGTGACACCATACCTATCCCAAGGTCTTCAAGAGAAGAATTAAAAATATGATGGCCTTCGTCTATTCTTTGGGCAAACGTTAAATCTGTACGAAGACTAACTTCTGCATTTGTGAAACACATTCTAGAATTTTTTTTTATCAAATTTTCCTCTAATTACACATTTTGGACACCCTTCAAATGCATTATATTGTTTAACGCCACAAACACTGGCTCTTGCAGGAGCATCACATATTATTGCACGAATTTTTAAGCATATATATTGTTCTTTAAATTTAAAGTTATCTTTAATATGTTTCATTTCAGAAACAAACGGATTTGAAAATTCTATAAAATTACTTGGTTTTTTGAGACAGTGATAAATTCCAATCACGAACACATTGTTTGAACCGATGTTTATGATTCGCCCTAAAATGAGCCAGAATGAATGTTCAGTATTGTCACTGAAAACGGGAAGCACATCTACATTTATATCAACATACATTATTTGTGGCAGAAGTTCAATACTGAAATTCTCTTGCCCTAAAATTTTCTTTATATTATTCTCTATACCGATATGAATATATTCCCCAGGAAAAATTTTAATTTTTTCTAGATTTCGCGGCGTTTGTAACAAAGTTCGGTAGTCCATCGGCAATTCGGGGAAAAACCTTTTCAAAAATGTCAATAACTCAGATATTGAATTCTTATTAATATTATTTTCAACTGACCATTTTTGTAAAAAAGCCTTCACGTACGCATTAATTTCTTGATTGGTATACGGCTGAATTAAATTATTGATGCTCAAACTTTGAAGGGGATTTTTAAATTGCGTTTCGTGCGATTTCCCTGGTAGATTATAATCATCATCACCATAATCATTTAAACAATGAATTGCAAAATTAGAATCATTTTGATTGTTTGATTCATTTAAACTATTATAACTTCCATCTATTTCTGGTAACATAGGCGATTCCCTTGCCAATTTACAAACATTACTTTTAGATGATTCAATAATTACAGATCTTGAACAAATTGCATCATTTCTTTCTGTAAAATATGTAGTTGTGTATTACACTTGCTCGTTCACTTGATTTTTTATTCTTTTGATTTTGTAATATAATATTATTTAATTGTTTCTTATATTTGGTTTTTAATTTATATCGTAAATTATTAATAATTTTATTTCTACACTTATCATTTTTTAGCGAAATATTCATTTTTTATTTAATTTTAACTTTGTCGAGAAACGACTCTCTATCATAAAAACGTGTGTTTAAATTAAAATATAAATTAATACTTACCTGCGCATGCCACCTCGAGCTTGAACAAAAATAAATGCTGTCTGCACTAAACACTTGCGTATTACCATTTGTTAACAACGAAGCTTCTTAATTGCTTACAAATTACAGACTTGAGAGTCAATTATCAGTATTTGACGTAAATGCCCGTCAAATTACTGACTTCAAAGCCAAACTTTTATAACCGGCGTTTACGCTAATCGAGTAACAGACATATAAGTCAGTTTTCTGTAATTGACATCAACGTTAGCCATATAAAAGGTATCAAAGTCGACATCAAGTAACTGACGTTTAAGCCTGTCGAAAAATTAACGTAAAAAGCTGTTTTAGGATAACGGTCATTTAAGCCGGTCAATCGATCAACTTATAAGCCGGATTTTATAAAAACAGGTTTAAGTCTGTTGCATCCCTAGCATACATTCAGCATTCATGTTAGTTAATAGTAGACAAGGAAACGGCGCAGAAGCCAAACGACTAATTTCAACATCATTGTCAGACTTAAGACCAACATTCCCTATATTTTAGGACTTGTGGTTTACCGGGTATGTGTTCTTTATTCAATTTTCATAATTTTCATTGCTGCGCTCAAAATTTTTCATATTACTCTATAAAATAGCCAAAATTATTTTACACATACAACCTTTTCTAAATTTTGATAACAAAACTGGAAGATAATAAAGTTGTATGTGATCACATACAACTGTTTTACAATTCAAGATAAAAATTTGCTCTCTAAGTCAGCAAGAAGATGAATCAATTGGATTAAAGTAAAATAGATTTATCCGTTAAACATAAATATTTATTTAACAATACTAAATTACAATTAGTAAACTAATTATCACATTTCAATAAAAAAAATTAGTCAATTTTAAACTATAAATAAAACAAATACTTCATTGTATATAATTAATAACACAGAACATTTTAACAGATTGATTGCCATACCCAAGTATTTTTACTTTCAATTTTTCTGGCGATATTCGTACTTAAGTAAGTGTAGTATTGTTTTAAGTTTGAGTTGCAATTTATTAAAATAAAACGTATGAACCGTGTCGCGAAAATTCGAAACTGGACGAAACTCATTATAAACATTTTATTGCATGTGTATGCGTATTGAGTAATATTTGGCGGGAACAATTGTGCTTGTGTTTGTTTAAACGGCAATTTCAAATTTTGGTTGTAAAATTAAATGTTTTTAAAGAAATATTTTTGTTTTTGTAATATAAAATGATTTATTAAATTCATTATTTTAATTCATTATTGATTACTTTGGACATACATATATATACATTTCGATTAAATTATTCAGTTTTTTAATTTCTAATATTTACACTAGATTTTTTTTTAAAATAATTTTCTTTGTTTGTTTTTTATATAATAAAAGTAATTTGTGGATATTAAATCGGTTTCGATGGAGTTCGTAAATTTTTCCATAGTACAATCTAAAATGTTTAAAATGATATTATAATTATTAAATTTAACACGGAGTAACGTAAACCATACCTCACATTATCTTTATTGACCGTTAAACGTAAACTTGCAGCTAAGCTCTTCGGTGAACAGCTCTGTAAAGTTTGCCCTAATGCACTTTTTTAGTTCGTGGCCATCTTGCTTCATAAATAATGATTTCTAAATATAAAATAGGAAAACAAAATATAATAGGTTGTACCAAATTATCTCGAATGAATCTTTACATTACCAATTGTTTTACAGCCTCCCTAATCCCTATCTTCAATTAAATTAATATCAAAGTTGACAAATGTACCGCATCGTTAAAAGTTACTATAAACGTTCTCACTACTAGTAGCATTCTCACAAAAAACTAAATCGCCATTTGTATACGCATATGTATATAATACGTATACGCTACAAACACTATCATTATAATGTGAAGTTTAACTTTCGTTAATTTTGGATGAAAACGAAGGAATATACTATGCTCAATTTTTACTTTCGTTTTGTTATACTTGGGTATATATATATGTATATAGAGCAATACCATGTAGTTGAACTACTAGCGAATTACTGCATAGCATTCGAAATTCGATTCTTTTTTACATTTATCATCTATACCCAAGTATAACAAAACGAAAGTAAAAATTGAGTACAGTATATTCCTTCGTTTTCATCCAAAATTAACGAAAGTTAAACTTCACATTATAATGATAGTGTTTGTAGCGTATACGTATTATATACATATGCGTATACAAATGGCGATTTAGTTTTTTGTGAGAACGCTACTAGTAGTGAGAACGTTTATAGTAACTTTTAACGATGCGGTACATTTGTCAACTTTGATATTAATTTAATTGAAGATAGGGATTAGGGAGGCTGTAAAACAATTGGTAATGTAAAGATTCATTCGAGATAATTTGGTACAACCTATTATATTTTGTTTTCCTATTTTATATTTAGAAATCATTATTTATGAAGCAAGATGGCCACGAACTAAAAAAGTGCATTAGGGCAAACTTTACAGAGCTGTTCACCGAAGAGCTTAGCTGCAAGTTTACGTTTAACGGTCAATAAAGATAATGTGAGGTATGGTTTAAGTTACTCCGTGTTAAATTTAATAATTATAATATTCTTTTCAACATTTTAGATTGTACTATGGAAAAATTTAAGAACTCTATCGAAACCGATTTAATATTCACAAATTACTTTTATTATATAAAAGACAAACAAGGAAAATTATTTAAAAAAAAATCTAGTGTAAATATTAGAAATTAAAAAACTGAATAATTTAATCGGAATGTATATATATATATGTATGTCCAAAGTAATCAATAATGAATTAAAATAATTAATTTAATAAATCATTTTATACTACAAAAACAAAAATATTTCTTTAAAAACATTTAATTTTACAACCAAAATTTGAAATTGCCGTTTTAACAAACACAAGCACAATTGTTCCCGCCAAATATTACTCAATACGCATACACATGCAATAAAATGTTTATAATGAGTTTCGTGCAGTTTCGAATTTTCGCGACACGCTTCAACGTTTTATTTTAATAAATTGCAACTCAAACTTAGAAAAATACTAGACTAAGTTTAGTACTTAAGTACGAATATCGCCAGAAAAATTGAAAGTAAAATTACTTGGGTATTCTATTTTTGCAACTAACTTTTTCGTGTTTACGAATTTTATTATATTTTACTTTTGGTTTTTTCGATAGTAATGGTGTTTGTGATTGTTCCGTATATTGGTCTATTTTCAGTATTCTCGAATTAAATACACAACCGTAGGAAATTCTTCCATTTGCGTCAATCTGTATGACAACGACTATGATAATCGACACTTACTTATCCACAATCAACTTCCCCCAACCACCCCATACTTTTCTTTCCATTAACGCTGGATCGCGAATAAATTTGAATTTTGATTTATAGATAGTATATATTTAACTTCGAAAAGTAATAAGTTTCGTCGATATTAGTTCTTTGGGCACGTTATTACTTTTTGCATGTCGAAGCACAAAATCAGTATATTGCTTTGCTCATCAATTTCTTCAATTTACACATTGAGACTTTTAAATTGTTATGTTCGGCGTATTCCAAATCTTGCATTTCTGATGCATCGGTTTTGTGCAGCTCACATATTCCACATTTGTCTGACTTTGGCTTATAAAAGTCCAAGTTGAACCGAGTATTAAAGATGAATCGGTAATAACTGCTTTTGACAGGCAAAACGTTCGATTCTATACATTTTTTGCTATATAAACCGTATAAAATACTTATATTCAAGTTCGCGTCCAAATACTTTTTTTTTAGTTTTCGCTCTACAATAATGACTTTCCACGCAAGGGAAACTGTTAATATGTGCTGTTAATATAAAGTCCAATTTTTCTTTTCTGATTGCCCTCGAGCCGTTTGTACCCCATTGGTTTTTCAGAACTACTGTGCCAGTCATGTTAATTTTTTCATGAACGGTATAAACTGGTTTCTGCGATATCGACAAGGTTCCTAAATAAAATTGCTTGCAGACGGATATTTTGTTCGCATGAGTCTCAAAATAGTAGTAAAAGGGATATTTTCTTCGGGATTTCTTATCCGACTTTCGTTTTCTACGGGTTTCAACTCGCTCCGTCGTTCTCGATATAAAATTATATTTTCCAGTTTGTACAAATATTTTGTCGTTCAGAGTCCGATATTAATGTAGAACATAGAAATTTGCAATCCGATAAGCAATTTTATAAATTTTTAATTTGTTTTTTGGGTCGTATTTTTCCTCGATAATTTACAAACTCTAAGCCCGCTTGATTATCTTTAAAGGCTTATTCCACAATGAAGCATATATTTTCAGGAGAAAAGGGGCGAGATAAAAATATAATTTCGCCACGTACCAAAACGAAACAAAAAAAAAATTCATTAAAATTTACTGGGGAAAATGTTGCCATAAAAAGTATGAAACTCAATACTTTTTATGGCAACATTTGTTGTCTTTGTCACTCTAACGTAATTTTAATATGTATACTCTCCTCTTTTCGGTTTCTCAGTATTTTTTACTGAAAAAATATGTTTCATTGTGGAATAAAGGCTTTATTCCGCACATTTGATTTCCAATTATCAACCCTTCGTTGCCTTTTTCTTGTTGGAAGCTATATTAGAAAATTGGATTTAGAAAAATTTGAATGTTTAAACATTTGATCATTGTCACTTACCAATTCGTTTTCACTTAAATTAAGTGTTATAGATTCATAAGAATAATTAAATATTTAAATACAATGTAATAGATTTATAAGAACTGTTATCTTTTTCTTAAACCAGTAGTCAAAACAAATACTTACCACACATCAAGTATAATTTTCCATGCATTCAATAAGTAATTAAATATCACATTGCATTTGGATTTAAAACATAAGCATAAAGAAAGATAAAAGTATTTCGTAGAATTAAGAATTGCAACGTATGAGAGAAATTGCGAAAACAAAAGAAACAAAGTATGATCGCAAGATCAGAAGAATAAAATTTTATATTTTAAAGTTAGATTTAAAAATACAGTTAACAAATAAAGACGTATAAAACAAAACCGGTGAAACATTTATTTTATTTTATTCCGATCACGCATAACATTTTAAATTGGTGGCAGCGGAGGGATACACAGAAAAAATATATATATAAATAAGTATATAATAAGTGTATCTTCAAAAAAAAAAATTCTCGCGTAAAACCGGAAAAATAAATTGTGATAATAATAATAAAAAAAATTTATATTAAATATTTACAAAAAATAGTGCAAAACATTAATATAAAAAAATTTTTAATACACGATAATTTAAGAAAAATAAATCTTTATATTTATAATCATAAGTGTTAAATATTATCAAAATTGAAAAGTGATAAATATTAACAATAATAAAAAAAAATCATAGTTGATTGTTAAATATAATATAAAACCAGTTACAAGTGTTAAATAATAGCAGAAATACCAGAAGTGCTATATATTAACAATATTTGTTGTTATTGTTGAAATAAAAAAAAAAATGGAACCAACAACCAGAACATCAAAACCGGTCATCACCATCATCATCATCAACATCCTAGTACTTTTGTAAGTTGATTGTATTTTTAATTTCTCATAAAAAAAAAACGGAAAAGAAAAAATTTATATAACATCTAAAATTTCCATTCTTTGCAAAAAAAAAAAAAATTTTTATTTAAAAAAAACGGAGTATACAATAATATATTATACCAAAATGGCTGAACAAGTCGACATTAAAACTCTATTCCAATTCATACCACATTTTAAAAGTGAAGCTGAAGAAGCTTTCACTTTCATCCAAAATGGCCAAAGTGCAGTAGATTTAGCCACAAAAGATCAACAACCGATCTTATTGGCATTTATAAAATCTAGAATTAGTGGAAATGCATCCACAATCTTGATGAATAAAACCATTACCACTTGGGAAAATTTAAAAAAAGAGTTAAATTTAATATTTAGGGAAAAATACTCCAATCTTCAACTCCATAGGGAAATGATCTCGCTAAGACAGAAGCATATGGAAAGTGTAATTCAATTTACACAAAGGTGCGAGACATTGCAACGCAGAATGTTGCAAAATACCAAAACGGAAACAAAAGACGAAGATTGGAATGGCAAAAGTTCATATATAAAAAGTAACATATTAAGTGCGTTTATAAATGGATTGCATGAGAAAATGAGTTCTCATTGCAACACATTAAGACCAACAAATTTAAGCGAAGCAAGTAGTTTTGCTATAGAAGAAGAAAGTAGAATAGGTCAATTTAATTCTCAAAACTTTAATAGTCGAAAAGACTATTCAAATCGCAATACAGTAAAAATAAACGTAGTTAAAACAAAATGTTTTACTTGTGGGAAACTTGGGCACAAGTCTAACGTTTGTTACTTTAATAAAAATCAAAATCGGAATTTTAATAATCGGAATTTTAGAAAATATCAAAAAAATTTGAAAACCGATGAAAATAGTGAAAAAATGGAAAATAAAAAAGTAGATCAAATACAAAAATCTATAGATAAAATAAATTTTCGGGAAAAGGATTAGAACTTTATAGGGTATCTGATCCTTCTAGTCATGAAATTCCCTATGTGTTAATAAATTATAAAAATAAGATTTGTAAAATGTTAGTTGATACAGGTGCGTCTGTATGTTTATTAAAAAGTAGTTGCATTTATGAAGAAGATTTAGATAAAAGTGGGATTATTAATTTTCAAGGAATTGGTCGTAGCACAAGTAGTAGCCTTGGCAGTTGTGCTATTCGAATAAATTTCATGAATAATAGAAAGGGTAATAAAGTTTACCATAGAATAAATTTTCATGTGATTCATGAAAATAGCCTGGATTTCTATGATGGAATAATTGGAAGCGATTTCCTGCGTGAAAATCACTTCAGTGTTAATTACCAATGCGACTCTTTAGAGAGCGTAGTTGAAGAAATAGAACTACAGTTTAAAAATAAAGTTAATTATGTAAAGCCTAGAACGGAAGTTTTTAGGTTAATAAAGATAGAATCCAGTAGTGAATATAAAGAATTATTAGTGGAAAAATGTAATAAACATGGCATATTAATCCCAGGTTGTATAGTTGAAAGGAATAACGACAATTTAGCATGGGTCAAAGTATGCAACATAGAAAATTTTGAAAATAAAATAGATTTTAATTTAATTGGAATTCCTTTAGAGGATTTCAACATTTTTAATCTAGATTCAACAGTCAATAAGAAAGGAATAGCAAATGATCAAAATAAATCACAAGAAATAAAAAATAATAATTTAGGGAATATTAATGAAAATATGTGTGAAAATCATGATTATAAATTAAATATTTTTAAATGCGGAAAAGAAACTAAACTTAAGGAAATAATAAAGATGTTAAGATTAGAACATCTAAATGAAGAGGAAAAAAAGGAATTATTAAAGATCATTAGAAATTATCAGGAAATATTCAGTATAGAAGGCGAAGTTTTATCCACCACAAATATAATTGAGCATAGAATTAGAACCAATGATAGTGGACCAATATACACTAAATCTTATAGATATCCCAAAATTCACGAAGAAGAAGTTAATAAACAGGTAGAAAAACTTAAAAAAGACGGTATAATTAGAAATAGTCAATCCCCATGGAATTCACCATTATGGGTCGTACCTAAGAAAAAGGATGCATCAGGAAAAATCAAGTGGCGCATGGTAGTCGACTATACGAGATTAAATGAAATCACTATAGCCGATAGTTATCCAATTCCAAATATTTCAGAAATTTTGGATCAATTAGGAAAATCTAAGTACTTTACAACATTAGATTTAACGTCAGGTTTTCATCAGATTCCGGTAGCTAAGGAAGACATCGAAAAAACTACATTTAGCACTCCATATGGTCATTTTGAGTTTACTAGAATGCCATTTGGGCTAAAGAATGCACCAGCATGCTTCCAACGGATGATGAATACAGTATTGTCGGGTTTACAAGGTATTAAATGCTTTGTGTATTTAGACGATATTGTTGTGTATGGTAAAAATTTAGAAGAACACAATGAAAAATTAATCAAAGTTTTAGATCAGTTAAGAAAAGCTAACCTCAAAATACAATTGGATAAATCTGAGTTTTTAAGAAAGGAAGTTAGTTATTTAGGACATGTTATAACAAATGAAGGAGTAGAACCAGATAAAAACAAAATAGAAGCAACCAATAAATTTAAACCACCCACTTGTACAAAGGAAATCAAATCATTCTTAGGAATGATTGGTTATTATAGAAAGTTTATTAGAAATTTTAGTATTATAGCGAGTCCAATAAATAAATTACTAAAGAAAAATGTAATATTTAAATGGGATAAAGAACATCAAGAAGCGTTTGAAAAATTAAAGGAACAATTAATTAATTTCACTATCTTACAGTATCCAGATTATGAAAAAGGTTTCATAATCACCACCGATGCTAGTAATAATGGTTTAGGGGCTGTGTTAAGTCAAAATATCGAAGGAAGAGACCTTCCAATTCAATTTGTGAGTAGAACACTAAACGAAGCCGAGAAAAATTATTCGACTACGGAAAAGGAATGTTTAGGAATAGTATGGGCGGTTAAACAATTTCGTCCCTATATTTATGGTAGGCAATTTATTATTAGGACGGATCATAGACCTTTACAGTGGTTATTTAATGTTAAAGACCCAGGTTCACGATTAGTGCGCTGGCGTTTAAAATTGGAGGAGTATAATTATAAAATAGAATATAAAAAGGGTAAAGATAATAAAGTGGATGATGAATTAAGTAGGAATATTTATATTACTGAATTAGAAAATAAAGAATTAGAAGAAAATTTAAGGGAAATTTTCGGTGAAGACGAAGCAGAAGAAAATGAAGATAATTTTGAAGTTTTAAATAAAAGAGATGAAGAATATTTTGAAGATAAAGAAATAGAAGAAATAGAAAATTTAGAACTTAGGAAAAAGATCATAGAAGAAAATCATAACGGATTATTAGGTGGACATTCAGGTCAAAAAGGAACTATCAGTAGAATTAGACAAAAATATACATGGAAAAGTTTAAATAGAGATGTTATAGAGTTTATTAGTAAATGTGAAGCATGTCAAACAGAAAAAATAAATAGACATCCCCATAGGAATCCAATGAGAATAGTTAGTAATGCTAAACATTGTTTAGAGAAAATTGCAATTGATGTAGTAGGGCCTTACAAGGAAACGAAAAATAAAAATGTATATGGTTTAACAATTCAGGATGATCTATCTAAATTTATAAAATTTATTCCTATTCAAAATAAATCAATGGAAACAATAGCTAGAAATTTAGTTGAAGGTTGGATATTGAATTTTGGACTTCCAAAAATCATATTATCTGACAATGGTTCAGAATTTTGCAACTCATTAATGAAAGAAATTTCGCAACTATTTGGATTTAATCATGTGACTACCAGTGTAGCACATCCACAATCAAATGGCAGCGTAGAAAGAGCACATGCTAGATTAAATGAATATTTAAAATTAGTAGGAAAAAAGTTAGAAAATGATAAAAAATGGGATGAGCATATGAAATATGCAAGCTTTTGTTATAACATTACTATACATAATTCAACAGGGTTTACCCCTTATGAACTATTATTCGGTAGGAAAGCTAATAAACCAAGTGAAATAGATTTCGAAATACTAGAGACAGTTAATGATTATGCTGAAGAATTACAGAAAAATTTAGTAAGTATGGAAATTAAAGCAAGAAATCGTTTGCAACTCCAAAAAGAAAAATCAAAAATACGTTATGATAAAAATTTAGGAAAGCAACATAATTATTTAATAGGAGATCTTGTGCTAGTAAGAAATGAGTTTAAAGGAAAACTAGATAACGTATATCGTGGTCCTTATAAAGTAGTGTTTGTAGATAAATATCATGTTTTAGTTTTAAAAAATAATAAAAGAGTTAAATATAATAAATCTCATATAAAACCATTTGTAGGTCAAGGACAGAATGTTCCATCAACATCGAAAACATAGAAAATCATAATGGGCTATATTACAAATATTTGGGTATAACAAAAATTTTAGATGGGCATATTTCGATAATAAATCATATAAATATTGATGAAATTGAGGAATCCATTAATGCGGTAGAAAATCAATTAAACAACGTCAACGGTGTATGTATAAAATACATTAAAGAATGTAGTGAGTTCGTCGAAAATTCACATGTTAATTATAGGAAATTAATAAGTAAAGTAGATATAATACATTCATTATTAGGTACACACAAATATAGAGTAAAACGTGGATTAATAAATATAATCGGTTCAGGTCTTAAAGGGTTATTCGGTACAATGGATAATGATGATGCGGTATATTATGATAACGTTATAAGTACGGTTATAGAAAATCAGGAGTTTATTCAAAATGGATTAAAGGAAGAAGTAAAAATAATGAAAAGCTTAAATGAACAAAATCAAATTTTAAAAAATAATTATCATATATTAGAAACTAAAAATGAAGAAATTATAACAAAAATTAATGGAATAATACTTACAATTGATGAAAATAATAGGAAACAGGGTATTATAAATTATTTAAGAAGTTTAATATTTTCAATATTTAATAGATTATTTCAATTTGAACTAGAACTAGAAAAAGTAGTAGATGCAATATTGTTTCTCCAAGCGGGAACTATTCACCCAATTGTTATAACCCCAGAAAAATTTATTGAAGTTTTAAAAGATAGTAAGAATCAAGAAAAATTATTGTATACTCCAAGTTTAGAAAGTTATCATGTTTTAATAAAGGACGTTAAAATTAAAGCTTTTGAAAAGAATGGCATAATTAATATCATATTATCTGTACCAATATTAAAAGAAATAAATATAGAAGCATATGAAATTTTAACATTACCATTTAAAGTAAATGACAATCAATGGTCAATATTGGAATTTGACAGAGAAAATAAAATATTATTGATAAGTAAAAATAAAGAAAACTTTATTTTAAAAAATAATTTGAACGAATGTAATAAAATAAGTAATAATGACAAGGTATATTTTATTTGTCCTGAATTAGTATTAGAAAGTACTCTTAAACACGAAATTTGTGAAGTAAATGTGTTTATGAAAAGAAGTAATAAATATTGTAATTTAAAATTAATAACAAATGAACTTGAAATTTTCTATAAATTAAATGATTTAAAATATATATTTGTAACCTCAGAAAAAATAAAATATAAATGTAAATGTGACAATATTGAGGAAGAAGGATTTTTAAATAATATAGGTATTATCTCATTAAAAAATAATTGTAAATTTAGCACTGTGGATATAGAAATCGAAACTAATAAAAATATTAATGAAAGTAAAAATAATAATGATATATACCACTTTGGGCTAGATAATTGTTGCTTGAATATTAAAGTAGAAGAAGTAATACCTATACAGAAAATTGATAAAATTAAAAATAAGGAATTAGATAAGTTAAAAGACTTATCTATTGAACGAAATAATCAAGATAGTTACGTATCTCGAAATCTTAAGCGCATTTCTCCTCATACTAAGTATAGCATTTTCGGAATAATAGGAATAATTTTAATAATTGTAATTATATACATATCTTGTAAATGTGCTAAAGGTGGTAATACTTTTAATCTATTTAATAAATATTTTAATAAAAAAGCAAAAAAACCAATCTGCCAACAAATAACCTATAGTAAAAAATATACTGATGAGAAACAAAGTGAAGATAATGAAGAAATAGAATTGGACAAAATTTCAATTAGGCGAAGGCCATCAATTAAAACGGGCTATGAAAATGAAGGTTTTTTACCTTGAAATAAATTATGATTCTCTTAAAATTCTGTAAAAGAAAATCATCATTTATTTTAATAAGATAGGAGGTGTTATAGATTCATAAGAATAATTAAATATTTAAATACAATGTAATAGATTTATAAGAACTGTTATCTTTTTCTTAAACCAGTAGTCAAAACAAATACTTACCACACATCAAGTATAATTTTCCATGCATTCAATAAGTAATTAAATATCACATTGCATTTGGATTTAAAACATAAGCATAAAGAAAGATAAAAGTATTTCGTAGAATTAAGAATTGCAACGTATGAGAGAAATTGCGAAAACAAAAGAAACAAAGTATGATCGCAAGATCAGAAGAATAAAATTTTATATTTTAAAGTTAGATTTAAAAATACAGTTAACAAATAAAGACGTATAAAACAAAACCGGTGAAACATTTATTTTATTTTATTCCGATCACGCATAACATAAGCGATTCACTATCAGAAATTGTAGATTCGTGCGCTATTTCAGAATTTTTCGTTGCAGAACAAACTTTGGCTTTCAGTAAATCTTCTATATTGGAATCATTCGATCCTTTTCCCCCATTATTTTTATTTATATTTGCCGACATCACTGAATTTGAATAACCAGGATTTTGGTCAGTGGCAGCATTTGGATCGCTTCTAATACCTTCATCTTGCGACCCCAAAAATGATATTATTTGTGGATCGTCAATAATTAATACTTCGTTTCCAGATTCTAGAATCTCAATTTCTAAAATTTGATCGCCCTTCTGAACGGCGCTGTATTTTATATTGTAATGGTTCGACATCCTAATCTGCGTGAAAAATAAGAATATAATTAAACAAATTTCATTTAAATATTTTTACCAATTTAACTAATTAATTAAATTAAAAATTGTCTACTTACAATTACAATATATGAATCAAATAAAATAATAGCACATTAAGGCCTCAACCAGTCAGACTTAAGAGCATAAGTTACACGCCAATTGCACCACTTCGGTTAGTGCTCCAATCACCAAAATTTTATAGCCTTCTCGTCACAAATAAACAACTAACCTCTTAAATTTTGGTGGTCGTACCGCTCTCCTAAGTGGTCCAAAATGGAGCACAACTTAAGAACTTAAGTCTGACTGGTTGAGGCATAAATCACGTTCATACTATCCACCATACTAAAATTCCCGCGTAAAATTTGCCGTTTCATTTCCAATTGTTAGTTTTATCACAGAATATTCTGTTATATTATATATTCTGTGGTTTTATTATAATAAAAAAGTTCTAACTGAGCAAATAGCGTAAAAAAGTTGTATCTTATAGTTTTCGTTCAGACTTTTTTGATAAAATGGTTGTATGTGACAATTATTGTGCAGATAGAACCATATTACCCAAATTTTTTGATGAAGTTGAAGAAGTTACAACCTTTTCATAAATCAAAGTTAGTTATTGGGGCACATGCTCGATCAGCTAGCAAGCAAGCAATATGCTAGCGCAAAACCTGGCTACTCAATCAATTTTATCAAGCAAATTTGAATTTGAATTAATTTTTTTTATACGTTTTTTGTTTATTTTTGCGATTGCACAGTAAAACAATATAAAAATTTGCTGGATAGTTTTCTCAGCCGCAAAATTCACTGTGCAATCGCAAAAAAATTATAAAAAAAAACTAAATTGAAATTCAATTTTGCTTGGTAAAATTGATTGAGTAGCCAGGTTTTGCGCTAGCATATTGCTTGCTTGCTAGCTGATCGAGCATGTGCCCCATTGAGCAATTTTTTCTAAATCTGACAACACCATTAGAAAGATTGAGCTAGAATTAGTGGAAATACATGTATAACTCATTTTTTTTGAAAATGTTACATAGAACCTTTTATTGTAAGGTCGCGAAATACTAAAAAAAATATTAATTTTTTTGTGTGAGCAGTGGTATCTAAATACGAAAGCATATTTTTTGTGATTTTTTCTGATTTTATTTTATTAAATATTCCCTAAACATTGCATACATATCATGCCATGGAATCGGTTTCGTTACGGGTACCATCAGTACCTTGCGGCCAATCTATTCGAACTTTTTGACATGAAATATAAATAAAAATTTGTACAAATAATTTATAACTAAAATAAATTAAAAATTAATTTTTATATGTACATACTTACAATATGGTCGAATTTGAATTTATTTTTTCTGTCAAAACTTTTGTACTGTTATGAGTTACAAATTTTGGTATTTCAATTTAAAACTTAATAAAAATTACGAATTTCTCCTACCCTTTGGCGAACCACGGTCAAAAATGTGTCGATATTTTACCTTACAAAAACAGCGTTATGACGTTTCTGTTTATTACTGTGGTAATGTCTTACGAGAATAAATGAGATTTACTCAAAAATCAGAAGGAGCCACTAAGAAGTTTACTCAAAAAAATATACTGAGCAAACCCACTTTGGAACGAAACATTTTTCGATTGATAGGGCCCTTATTGAAATGATTCACACTTCGTTTGATAGGTCAATGCTCTAAGGAATAATTTCTATATGGTGGCATTATTGTGCAATCTCCGTGATATCTTGTTATTGTGATAATAAATGAAATCCACTCAAAAATCATATGGAGTCGATAAGAGGTGTGCTCAAAAAAGCGTTCTGAGCAAATCCACATTGGAACGAATCATATTTCGTTTGATAGTGAGAATAAATGAATTCTCGTTCTAACGGAATATCGGAAAAGTGCTCCTAGTAATTTAAAAAGTTTTGAATGAAAATCTAATTTGTTTAAACTAATGAATGTAAAGTTTTTTCGATGTAAATTTGCTATTTCATGTGTCACAAGCCAGAGCAGGATGGTTATATAAAAAAATGCATGTGGCAGCCTTATATTTTAAAACTAAAAATCCACCAAACAACTTTTTGTTGTTGGCGTGGGGTTATAATTTTGTTGATGTAACAGTGCCGCATTTTTCTTATTACTACGTGCTTTCCTTTCCATAATTACTTTTTATTTTTGAATACCATAATTATTACTATTTCTGTGAAAACTGCACTGTGCTTGAATCGCAAACTTTTTTTTGTGACAAGCTGGGCACCCAGGGGGTAAACATAATTCTAGTACGCTGAATTCAATGGTGCTAATCCCATTTCAAAGTTGGTCCTCATTTTTGAGATATCTCTTTTGACATGTTTTGGCTCTGAGTCAAAAATTTGTCAAAATATACACTCATTTTCACGTTGATAGCCTCTGAACCATTAAGATTTTCGTTTTGCTTGCTTTAGCAAAGTTGTTGCGCAAGCCAAGACAAACAACTTTGCCACACATATCAAGACCGAAAAACCACATCTACATTTTTTTTTCGTTCCATTTCAACGAAAAACACTTTTTCTATCATGTTTTATGCATTTATTGAATTTAAATCGATTGAATTCGATCAAATAAACATCGCATCGACAAATATAGATACAATGGAAACTATGTAACAGAAAATTAAATCGATCCAGTTGATTTTATGTGGATTTTTCTTAACTTTTTTATTTTTAATTTTCTGATTCGTTCGTGTCGTCTTCGAGATCTTCTTCCTCTTGCAAATTCCAACAAATGTCACCCGAGAGTTCGTGTCCGCTGTACCAATGTTCGAGCCTTACTAATGAAAACGCTCGCCGTGCTCATCGGATTCGGCTGGTGATTGTTCGCCATTTTTTCCACGTGACAATACAAAAAATGTATTCTCAATGACATTTGAACGTTTATATTATGAAAAGCGGTCAGCATATTTGGGCATTTGGCAGTATGGCAAGCCTTTCACATATTGCGGACTGTGGTGTGCGAGATATTTTGCGCTACGTACGTAGCTCCAAATGGTTTTGAACAGGGGTACAGGGAAAATAGGATCCTGTGGTATCACAACGGGCCACTACTGGTCTAAGCGTGCGGAAACAGCCACTCCAACCTATCCTAACCTAACCGTGGCCTAAGTAAACACACACATATTTAGTCGATGCCGTTTTTTGGTCTTGATTTGTTTGGCAAAGTCGACTTGACTTGCGCAACAACTTTGCTTAAGAAAGGATAAAGAAAATCTTATTGGTTCAAATACTATTGGTGAACAACGAAAAAAATTATTTTACGACATTTTGTATAAAAAAACCTACTGGGTGCAATTATTTGGCCGGAATAATAGGAAAAGTTTCGCTGAAAAAAGCTAAATGAAAATCATAATGGTTCAAGAGCTATGAACGTGAAAATCAGTGTATATTTTGACAAATTTTTAAGTCAGAGCCAAAACATGTGGAAAACGGTATCTCAAAAATGGGGACTAACTTTGAAATGGGACTAGCACCATTGAAATTCAGCGTACTAGAATAATGTTTACCCCTTGGGTGCCCACCTTGTCAGTTTTTTCAATTATCACAGTGTTATTAGTATTTTACAGAAATTATATGAAAATCAAATATTGGTTTTTTTAGGATAATCTGCTTAATGTGAGGATAATTCCTTAATTTGAGGATAATTGATGAGGATGATGTGAGGTAAATTTTAATGTGAGGATAATTCCTTAAAAACAATAATTGAATCCAATTGGCTAAGGCTTCGATGTACAAGATGTAATATGTAAAAGTGAGTAAAAAATCAATTATTTGCTCTTTACGTTTCGAATATTATTATTTTATGCCACAGATAAAATGGAGTAGGTGAATATTTTTAAGAAACGAGTCATTTTCTTCTTGTTGGTTAACGAGCCAACAACTAAATTTGACTATAATGAAAATAATATTATGTTAAATAGGACCAATTATTTGGATATACACAGGTTTAAATCTACAATATATTGTACTTAACACCTTGAGTGCCACCGTATAAATACAAAATATATTTGTATGATGCCAACTTATAAATACCACTACGTATTATTTTATAAATTGATAAATTAAGGTCCTGTATCAGCGAATTTTTTCTTTCAGTTATTGTACCGTTATAACGCGTGACAGGCGGCGATGCACGTGGCACCTAAGTAATATCATTTTACTCGTATGCCACGTGTACCGCCGGCTGTCACGCAGCGCAACTGATTTATTAATTTATAAAGCCTCAGTTACAATCCATCCGCTCCGCTCCGTTCCGCTTTTCCGTATAAATTTAAATTTGACATGTTGTATATAATTTTCCATGAAAACGGAAAGGTTAGTTACAATGGCACGGAGAAGACGGACCATTTTTAAAAAAAAAAAAAATTTTTACGAAAGAGCGGAAAGCATAACCTCGACAACTAATTCGTTCATTCGTCAAAATGTTGTGTTGTAATATCCAGCGCTCTTTCTGTCTCAATTTAAAGGGCGTACCCACCATCGCCTCGTTTTAAATGTTTTTCGATATTTTATGTATAAAATATACAAATCGCAAAGCAACTTTAAAATTTCATAATCCTCCATGAGGTTTTATTTACTTTCATTTAAATGTGATTTTGACAAGCGGAACGGATACATTGTAACTAGCGGACGGAAAAGACGGAACGGAAACTATTTTAGGGGAACGGAACGGAATGGATGCATTGTAGCATTTCATAACAGATTTTCTGATGAATAATACCTCAACCAGTCATGACTTAAGAGCTTAAGTTACACGCCGGTTGCACCACTTCGGTTAGTGTTACAATCCCCAAAATTCTATAGGCTTCTCGTCACAAATAAACAACTGACCTTTAAAATTTTGGTAGTCGTACTGCTCCTCTAAGTAGTCCAAAGGGAGTACAATTTAAGCTCTTAAGTTTTGGCTGGTTGAGGTTTAAATATTCATTCAACGCAGTTTGATAATACAGCAAAAACCCTCTAAGGCGGAACTCGATGGGACCGAAATTTTATTCCGCCGTATGGGGTTTTTCCGTCTAGGTGGAATTTTGACATATTAAAATTAATTTCAATAAATAGTTGTTGCATTACATATGTACATACGTACATATGAATTATTTTGGAGTTCTGAGTGAACTAAGCTAATGAATTATATCAACAAAATTTATACATGTTGCATGTACAAACGTACTTATTTATTTAAAAAAAGTAATTAAATAATAAAAAAGTTCATTCAATCACTTCAGTTGCATTATCACATTATTTAAGATTTTAAACAAACTGAAATCTAAAAATTTTGTCCAGTGTTGTTTTAGGGCTGTTCAATGGTAGGATACCATATTATTGTTAAATTTCATCCACATTCTCAAGGATTTCTATTAAGCGCATACGCCTTTATAATTCTAAGACAGCCAATAACGTGAATATTAACTTTAATTTATTTTAATCCACAGGTGTTGAAAAAATGTATGAATTGTCAAGTTTTTGATAAATGGGATATTCGATATGAAGTTAGTAGTAATTCCGAGTTTCCCTCATAAAGAGAAAAAACGTATGTAAATTGACCTGCGGGGCAATTTTTTTTTATTAAACTGTACGGCAAAAAGGATATTCCGCCCTAAAGGATTTTTACTGTATATGTAGGACGTTTTTGTGCTAGTGCACAATACTAGAAAGTGCACGTTATTTATTTACGTATCATTAGTGCGATAAATGGCTGCTATGCCAGCAGCATTGTTTTATGGTAAACGTAAAGGAGCTGACGAAAGTGATAATGAAAGTGATGAAGGTGATTTTGATCTATCAGATTCGGACGAGTATATTCCAAATGATTCAACATCGAGCGGTTCAGACGCAGATATAAAAAACGATACTGCTGTAGAATATGCTGAATTGTCTAATAAAGATGAGAAAAATAATATCCATTCTAGAACCTATTGAGGAAGAGTGGCTGGAAACACCATAAAAATGTTTCCATATATTGCTGATGCCAGGCTATCGGTGATAACCATCTCAAACAACTCAAAACCTCTGACATTTATAATACTATAAATGATGTGTATGAGCTTTTGGTAGAGCGAACAAATACGAATGCGAAGAAAAACCTTCTATGTTTCGAATAAGTGGTCGTGGCGTGGCAGACTTATATTCCGACAATACAATCCAGGAAAGACTCATAAGTATGGAGTGAAACTGTACAAACTCTGTGATCCACATGGTTATACATACATCAGCTCCATCTATTGTGGTAAATCAGATAATGCAACCAGCAAAGGACGACCAACAACTAGTGTTCCTCATAACACCAAAATTTTCTTAGATCTTGCGGAGCCTTACAAGGGGCGAACAGTAATAATGGATAATTTCAACACATCCATACCATTAGCCAATGAACTGACGAAGAAGAAAATCGAGTTGGAAATCCTATAGAAGTTATTACTGCCGGACAAGTGGTGCAGTGGTTAAAGCTTCGGCACTTGGGCCGGGAGGTGGTGGGTTCGAATCCCATCAGATGCTAGATGCAAATCAAATTTTCATCATCGATTACAATCGGTGATGTTAATAAACACAAATAAGATCCTCTGATGGAGTGCAGAATTCAGCGCCGACCCACCGTCCATGTCAATGTACAGGTTGACATTGAGCTTGCAATGTGCAGGTGGTATACTGTAGTTGTGTGAGTAGGTGAATAAGTGAATGATGTGGCGTGAATGCGTGGTGTGTCAACCACTGAAACCTAACCTAACCTAGCCTATTACTGCAAAAATAAAAAAAAATGAAACTATTGGTAGGGAGAGAGCAGGAATTGTAGAGTCGCAAAATGGATGGCCAAACAAGAAGTACTGATGGTTAGTACCAGACATGATATGAGTGAAAATTACACAGGTAAAGAAAATCGAAACAATGAAGAAATCAAGAAGCTACAAATGATCATTGATTACAATAAAACAAAACATGGAGTTGATTTGTAAGATCAAATGTCTAGCTATTTCACGCCATTGCGTAAGACCATTTGATGGTACCATAGAATAGGTTTTGAGTTTCTTTTGAATACAGCTATTGTCAATAGTTGGGTTTAATACAGAGATATAAAACCAATCGTAAAAATTGTTGATTTCCAAAAACTGATTTGCAAGTGCCTCTGTGAATCAGCAATTGCTGCAAATAACGGTGTTGAACTGCTACCAGGAACCTCCTCCGGAGCTCATATCCTACTACAAACATATGATACAAGAGACAATTGGAATATAATAATTAGGAAACGATGTATCGAATGCTATCGTAAAGTTAAAAAATAGTGATGGGCAAAGTCCCACCATAAAAAGTACAAAAAAAGTCTCACCTTTCTGCAAAGGGTGAGTTGATCATCCTCCATTATTCATACCATGCTTTACAAAAATTCTTATAAAATCTTAAAGTGAATTTGATTGTTATTGGACCTTATTTTCTTGGTTGAAATATTATAGTAAAATTATATATTTTGGTTCAACATGTAGCGTACCGACAATATCGCGGTTTGTTGGGAAATGTTAATTTAAAAATACAGAAGGCTATTCATTTTTATGCTGGAATTCCACTAGAAAAAATGTACTGTGAGTAAAATTAAAGGAAGAAAAAAATATATATTTTTTAGCTGGCAGAATGAAACAAAAAACCTTTTCAGTAACAAAATATTTGAGTCTGTAGTAGTGTATAAAAAAAAAGTTGTCTTTGTCTATTACATGTTTCATACATTCTTCTCTTTTCCTCTTTTTTTACTATTAGTAAAATTTCAGGAATTTTTCTAGTGGAATAGCACCTTTACAAATAGTTTTAGTTAGTTTTTCTTAAAAAATCCATTTTTGTTTTTCCAAGTGTGCGCAAGCTAAAATATTAGAAAAAAAATTTATTGAGATGCCACACTTTAACTGTAAAATTTGAATACAATAAGTTATTGTATTAAAGAAAGAATCTAAACGCCGTATCAAGGCTAGAAAATCATTTCCATCTCTGATTAATCAGAATGTATCACGATTTTTAATAATCGTTATAATAATAGTCTTTATAATAATCATTGATATATAATAAATTTAGTTAATTCCACATTAAATTGACAAAAAATCGTGTGACCATATCGGGCACAAAAACAAAGGAATATTCCAGGTGACCAAAAAGTATATGTGACCTCTAAAACATAATCTTATTTTTATTCATTCCTAGCTCCCGTAAAATCAAAGATACTCCAAAAAATTTAAAAGCTTTTAAAATATGTTTTTCTCTAGATGCCATACCGCTCATAGTTTTTGTTTAGCACAAGAGGAAAAGAAAAGTGGGTACCGCCGGCGGTACACGTGACACTCAATGTGTTAGGGAAAAAACAATTAATTGTTTATATTGGATGAATAAAATTATAATTCAATTTATATATTTTTTTTATTTTAACTTCCTAGCCTTCATTGCATTCGGTCGAAAAAATTCTAAATAGGGCCCTGTTAATTTATTTGCTTTCTCATTTACCCTCCGAATTTGTGACTCTTGACAGCTGCTTACATTCATTCTATATATTCTATTTCTATGTGTTTACTTTGTGGATTCTATAAATACAATATAGAACTATATACTATAGAATGGGTGTAAAGATTTTACCCATATAAAATTTGTTATTTCATGAGTCACAAGTCAGAGCAGAATGGTTATATAAAAAATGAATATGGCTTACTCCCATCACAAAATAAAAACCCACCAAATCAGTTTTTGTTTTAATACGAAGTGACGACCTAATTTTGTGCTTTTAAAATTATTAATTAAAATACATTAAAATAATAAAAACATTATAAAATAGTTAGTGGTTTATGTAGTAGTGCATCATTTGATAATAAATGTTAGAAACTTTTAAATACGGCTTAAAACATTCAGAAAGAAATGTCTTACCATCAGAAGAAAGTGATTTGTAGTAAATTTATCTATTAATCAGAGAAAATTAAGAACACAATTTTAGTTGTTGGCGTGGGGTGCTTATTTTGTTTTTATAAGTTTTAAACGGCGGATATTTCAAGTGCTACGAGCTCTGCTTTTCATAATTTATTTTTATTTTAAATACTATAAGTAAAACTTTTTACAATAATTTTAATGTAAACATTTGTTTTTAGCTTATCAAAATATGGAGAATTAAAAAAGGAATGGTTGAAATCAATTGGCTTGGGTGAGCACGATGTACTAAGTAGGAATGCAATTGTTTGCTCGATTCATTTTGAAAAACACTATTTCATGCCACAAACAAAAGAGAATCAAAAGAGATCGAAATCAAAAAAATTGGTTATTCCCACCTTGTTCGATACGTCAACGTGTGGATTTACCCGCAACTCCTTATCATACTGAGGAAAACATTGTTGGATGCTCCGAACACTCTAATTCTAAATTTGTTTCTCAAGGCGTCTATCCAACATCTATAAATGATGCTGACGATACTATTGGGGCTAATCTTGAAGTTTCTTCTCATGTTGAAGAAAATGCAATCTATGTGTTGAACTTATTGAGTGATGTGGCAATCAAGTCGTTGCATTTAATTAAAATTAATAAAGACCATGACTATACATCCTTAGGAAAGGAATGTGAAATAACTAAGTTTATTATATAAGTTTTATAACTAAGTGTTATTATCTACATAATATTATATTTAAATAAAAACGATTAATGTACTTATATTAGAGGACTAAAATTGTAATTCAATTTAAATAATTTTTTAATTTTAATTTCCTAACTTCATTGCATTCAGTCGAAAAAAATGCTAGATAGGGCCGTCTTGATTTACAGTATGTGCAACAAGAGCGTGTACGGCAAAAACCTAAGTAAAAATAAAACTACGATTTTTTTTGTTTTTATTATGAAAGTTTGTTGTATTTTCTAGGGCGCTATCAACTAAAACATAGTAAAGTCACGATTACTGTTAATAATTGCCCGGCTCCTTTTTTCCATACTATCAACCAATTTTTCTGCATACTATTGTGATACATTTTTCCGAGGTCGGCGATTGAACGTCGTAGAGGAAAGACGTGTTTTTTGTCTCTCCTCTAAATAATTTAAATGTGTCTTAATTAACTAATTAATTAAATAATATTAGTTCATTGATAAATAAATAATAATATTAATAAAATTTTGTGTAATTTAATAAGTAAAGTGTGAAGTTTCTACGTATTGTACAGTTAAATTAATTTGTATATGGAGCGCTTGCAATGGTGTAGGATATGTACATAACAATTTTCGTTTAGATGTATGTATTTTGATACCGTTGCTTGAATGCATCTTATACATTTTTTATGTAATTCTTCAATATGTCGGACTTTTTTTATTCTAAAGGATACATAAGATAAGTGTTTTTTTAATTTTTTTTGTTTTTTATTGTTTAACACCATATTTTAAAACATTAATGCATATTTTTACTAATCAGCTATGCTACACACAATTTTGGTTTCTGGATTCAAACTACTGCGCAACAGATTTTAATTTTTAATTTTAAACCCTTATTTTAAATTAAATCATTAAATTTTTTTGTCTTGTTTTATTCTTTTCTCTCGAAAATAAAATTTAAACAAAAATCTACATCTCAAAAATGTCCGTAAATTTTTTTATTTTCATTTCAATTTTTTTCATTTCGGATTCTCGGTCAAAATTTTTACGTCGCAGCTGCGTAATAAAATTTTTGTCCGTGAATCCGAAATGAAGAAATTATACATATTTATTTTGATTTTTTCAATTATTTCAATATTTTTTTGTGTTTTCGCCTATTTTGTAAGTGTATAAAAATAAGTATGTACAGATTTAATTTAAAAGTAAATTTTGCATTGGGTTTTTGTGTGATCAATATACACAGTGGCGGCGAGGATATGGTGGAACTATTTTGCAATAAATTTTCTTTAATATTAGAGTACTTTGAATAGGCTTCGTTCATTATGAGTAGTAGGTCGGTGTCTACGGTTTGTGTTGGTTGTCATTGAACATTATGTTTCTCAACTTACGGAAGGTTGTATTCATATAATATGCTCTATTGTTATCTATATTTCCAAGGTATTTTTGGCTATTTTAAATTGTTTTGTTTAGGATTTGATGTAGTTATCAATTGTTAATAATGTATGCAAATTTGCAGATTTACATAGAACCCTTCTCTGTATTTTTGATTGGTATGTCCAAATTAATCTCTTTGCTGAATATTATAGATGTTTTAATTGAAGATTGCCGTCAATTTTCCGAGAGAGGAATCATTTTTGTAATTTTAGGATGATCGGTCGTACACTAAAATTTTTGAGCTACAGGATTAAATGGTACGTGTGTGATTTGTTATAGATTAATCACGGCTTTGTAAAGCATGGATTTTGTTCATTGGTGATGTTGGTGGGGGATCACTTGGGGGATAGTAGAGGTTTCACACAGAGAGGGTTCGAGCCGTTTATTGGGATCGTTTCGGAATTAACTCTTGTGTTGCAGTTGGTTTGCTTCTTTATTCTAAAAGACAGAGTATCGAGTACTCCTGGATAAACATAACACATTATTCTTGGTACATTTTCCTATGATTATTCATAAAAATGTTACCTTCCACAGTTTAATTCGGAGATTGGCTAATTTTAAGTAATATTCTATCATCGAAGTATTCAGAGTTTGAGTAATAAATTAATATATTTATTATATTTTTATTTCATTAGCAATTTAGAGCTATCACCGAGGTTTATCAGGTGTATATTATTAATTAAGCTAATTTAATAAGTTATAATGAAGATTTTTGATTACAGAAGATCTTTGAAGTAGTAGTACTTTCTAATTAAAAAATAAAATTTTAATTCAAAAGTCAGAACAGCAGATAAGATTAGAATAATCTTCATTCAATAGTCATTGGATTTACTAATGAATTTTATTTTTTAGCGGATATATGATTTTTTGAAATTACAGATACATAGCTTGGAAGCTACAGAGTAAATTTGAAATGCAGTTAAATATTGCTGTACTTAGATAGTTTTTTTTGGGGATATGGCATTAATTTAATTAAATTATTTTGTAGGTTGTTCGGGAGGGAGACTGTGAATTGGTAAAGGTTTTGATTAGCTTGTTATAGGTTATAGGTTTTATGATTTATAATTTATTTAATACCTTTGTAAATTTATTGATATATACAATAGTTGACGACCATAGCTTGTTTCGAATGCCTTATTTTAATATTTACTAACCCATTTATTTTATAAACCAAGCGTTGCAATATCGACTGGATCCTACAGTTGTGCTTATTATTAATTCTGTCATCTTACAGATTCCTAAATACTTTAATAGTTTTATTTAATTCGGGTTTAATTTGTTTAGGTAATGGGGATTCTAAAATTGAGCCAAACATCCATTATTGATTATTGATCGTTACAGATTCCAGATTAGCTGTTTTTGGAGCCAAATTTGGGTTAGTCATTGTTTTTTATTATTTTGATAAATTAAAATATTTGTACTAACTTAGCTTAGCAATGGCAAGGACAAGCGACAAATCAACAGATTCACAAAGATTCTTTCCGTTGAAGATAGAAAAGTTGTGCGTTCCTTTCCTGCGTTGATATTACAATATTTGATGATTTCTGGATGCGATTTATTTTATTTTGATTTAACTTATTGTAAGAGAACCAAATTAATTTAGTTAATACTAATCATTACATTACATTAATTTTATTTAACTATATCGTACGGTTCTAAATAATTAATCTTTAAGTCATAATAATGACGTTTTATTTCAGGAAGTTTACCATTAAGAGAGGAACTTAATTAATTATAAATCTGTTTTAGGATGCTGATTGCTGAATATTTATTGCAAAATAAAAAAAAAAAAAAAAAATTGTGCTGTCTTGTGCTAACCGCCTTACATTATATTTTTAACTAACAATTTACTAACTATTGACTACTTAGGTGTCTGTAACCGGGTCGATTCGGTCATATTTAACATACCTATCCTATCCTTCCATCTTGTTAAATGTAAAAAGGTGTATGGCGGGCCCGGCGTCATCCTTTTTGAGTTTACATTTCGAACAGAGTATGCTATGGTATTTTCGATCGTTGTCTTCTTCCAAGATCCAATTAGAATTTCCCGCTCCAAACTATTTAAGGACAGATGGTAACAAACCTCGTGAATAAATTTTATTCAGGAAAAGTGCGTTTATTTTTCGTTTGGAAACGATTAATTTACCAAAACCTTGCTTGGTGAAACATCCCTATACATGGAGCTTGGGCGGGTGCTCCACAGTTCGGACAATCCTGTTTTTTGCTTAGTTCGCCAAACACGTTTTTTAACATAAAAAATCCAAAAGGATGACTCATCGATAAATACAGTATTCGTAAAATCTTTGTTTTTATGTTTATTCGCCCACTGTAGTCGCTTTTCCATGTATTTTTGTGTTACTAGTGGTTTGACCAAAGTATTTCCATATGCGTAGCCATGTTCTTTCGTATGGTTGTTTTTGCTAAAATAGTATTCTTTCTCGCCAATTTTGCCACAGCTGCATCCAGCTTAAGCCAAGAATTTTCGTCAAATAACTGTATGATGCCCTCATCCTCCTTTTTTGTAGTGGTTCGGATTTTGCCTCTAGCTGGCAAATCGTCAACATTTTTATACATTGAATAATGTGTAATCTTCTTCTGTACAAATGTTTTCGACATTTTTATATGCAGCTAATTTGCGATCGACATTTTTGGTCCTTCCGGATGTGCACTTAAAAACACTGCTTCAAATCATTTTTTATAAAACGCGCAAATTTCGTTCATATATGTTATCCGCTAAACCGTTGCAGTTAAACTAATGTTTGTTTTCGAGCGTCCAAGAGGAATCAATAAAAAACCGATGTAAGCCCCGCCCATATTTGTTCCTATAGTTATAAGTACAGTTATGCCGTACACGCTCTTGTTGAACATACTGTATATGCTTTCTCTTTTACCCTTCAAATTTGACTCACTTGACAACTGGTTACATTCGGCCCGTTCCACCTCTTATGACACATATCGACAACAACTCGCGGTTACACTAGTAGTCGTCAACTGTTGTTACTTTTCTATGTATATGTAGCAAAAAAAACAAAAATATTCATTTTAACGTACATTTTTATATCGTTTCATATTTGCTTTGTTTTTAATATCTTTGTGGTAGTGTACAATAACACGAAAATCAATAATTTTTTTGTTGAAATCTAACAATATAAAATCCCCACCAAAAATTTAGTTTGTAGGTAAAGAGGGAAAAAACCAGGAAAAAAGCTGATGGAAGAATACAAGTGTGGAAGGGATCACTCTATATAATCTATTTCTATGATAAATACAGGAAACCCTCGAAGAGCACAATTAATTGGTTCCCTGTTCTTTGAAATCGTAATCAAAATCAAAAATCAAAATAAAAGAGGAGTGAAATATATCGCTCATTTGCTGCAAGAGTGATACATTTCAAAAGTTCACTTTTTCGGTTGAACGATTTGAAAATATCACTTAAAGTTGTTTGTAAATCTACGTTTTTCAAAATTAAATATAAATTGTACATTCTGAATAGTAAAACAAATTTTTTTCTATTCCTACATCCTCAACCGGATCTTAAGTTTTATAATTCTTAAACATTTCACAAATTTTCTTCGAATAGTTTCCAATATCTTAAAATATTAATTTCTTTCGCGGATTGAGTGATTTTTTATATGGAATTTTACCTAATTTGCTAGAAATAACTACATAAGAGAGTATGTTGAGTGAATTCTGAGTTGTGGCACTGTTGCTATAAATGAGCGATATAATACATATTTTATTCTTTTTCAAAATAATTATTCGAAAACTATCGTGTAATTCGAGGGAAGGTATCCGTGTTCTTGGAAACTCGTGTTCTTCAAGTACCGTGTTCTTGGAGGGTTGCCTGTTTACAGAAAATTATAAACTATGTAAATTATTTTTGTACAAAAATAGTACATAGGAGGAGAAGAAGCGACCAGAGTAGTAGACCAAATTATTATCTTTAAAAGTTGTCTCTTCTACTGATACACGTCACTTACCTTCATCAGGTTGTCTCAGTTTTTAAATTAAAATGGAAGTAAAACAAAATAAATTATTTTTTATAATCAAGTAGAACATTATTAAATATTTCTTTTGTTATCATTCATAAATAAAATATTTATTTGTATTTTTCAAAAACACAATAAATATGGGTCAGTACAATCTGAAACCTATCCATACCTATTTACTTTGCGATTTTTAAAATTATTTTTTAAATTTATTTACTTTAAGTTCAGTTTTTTTTCATTTTTTATTTTAATATTTTTTTTTTGGTTTTAAATTTATAATTTGATTTATTTAATTAATTTCATGTATTTTTTTTATTAAAATATTAACACAACGGCTCTTAAATTTTTAATTTATTTTCTTTTATTTTTTAAATTTCCCTTTTCTGCGATCGTCAATATATAATATTGAACATCGTAAAAAAACATAATATATAATTTTTTATTAATTTTTATATAATTTTTTTTATATAATTATGTATTTTTTTTTTTATTAAATATTTCTTTTTTTTCAAATTATGTACCTATATGTATTTTTAAAATTTTAATTTTTTATTTAATTTTATGTTTGTGTGTGTGTGTATGTTTGTGTATAATATAAATAAAATTTAAAAATTATAAAATTATTTTATTATATTATGTATATATATTTTTTTAAATTTATTTATACTAATATTTTTACTCCTCAATCTTCACATAACGCGCATCATTTTTAAATTTATTTTTATCTTAATCATCTAATTTAATTAATTGTAATTTTAATTTAATTTATTTATTATTAAATTCATAATCACACGACTTAATTATTTTTTTTAATAATAATAATTAATATATATTTAATATTTACTTTATTAAATTTTATTTATTATCACAAAAATTCATTTTATTATTTATTTTATTTTTTTAATAATTATATTAGATTTTTTATAATTTAATTTCTAAAAGAAATTTTAATGAAACGGGTTGGCAAAATATTAAGGACAGGAATAATATGAAAAAAGTAATTTTGTTGATTATCGCTTTTGTGTGTGTGGGGGGGGGGGCTCGTTTATTATTAATTTACATTAAATGTGCAATAATTTTTAAGTAGACGGAAAAATAATATTGTAAATAAAAATACGTCGCCAAATTTATTTGAAATGTTGCATATCGCTTGCATTTACAAAAATTCTAGCAAAATTTAATTCTTAAAATCCTAAAATTTTGAATTATTGGAATGAAATGCGATATATAAAATTTCAAATGTTTTATACGCGAAAAACTATTAGTAGAATTCAATTGTTTAAACCACAATGATTTTGTTAAAAAAAATATAAAATTAAATAAATCATAAATACTTAATATATTTTAATTATTTAGTAATAATAATAATTGTAACAGGGTGGTTCAGGTAATATATGAGCTCTCATTTTTAATAATAATTTATACTTATACATAGTTAATTTTCGATTTTTTATGGTTATTTGGCTGTTTACAGAAAAATTATAATATAATAAATAAGAGAATAAATAATAAAATAATTACCAATGCTAACTTACAAAAAAAAACATAAAATTACGTTTTTTTTTATTATATAACTCCCTATTTTTATGTTAATTAAAATTTATGATATGTGAAATAATTAAATTTTAATTTATGTTATAACTTTTTTTTTAGTTTTATATTTAATTAAATAGATCAGAAAATTATAATATGTATGTTATTTATTCAAAGCGAGTACAAAAAAATGTTATAAATTATACATTTATTGCTTTATAAAAATAAAAATTAAAATATACGTATAGTAAAGATAAAAAATAAAATAAAATATTAATTTAAAAAATTTGTCGTAATAAAAATTTATTTGTTTTTAGTCTTTTAGTTTTTTTTATAGTTTTGGTTTATATGTAATTTTATTAATTATTTTATTATTTTTTTTAATGATTTGTCTTTTTATTATGTTTCGTTTCATATTTTATATTTATTATTCTCCTTGAACGGATATTTTAGTAGATGGGTCGTAGAAAAATCCAGTAAAATAAAAAATCAATATTTTTTTTATGTAAATAAAATTTAAATTAACTAATATTATTATAGATATAGATTTTGAGTGGGTGGAATAGGACGGTGGAATTGTTTTTTTTTAAATATTATTATTATTTTTTTTTAAATATATTTTCTTTCTAATATGTTTAAAAAAATAAATATAATTTCAAGGAGTTTTGTTTTAATTTTTTTAATTTAAATATATTTATTTATTTATTATTTCATTTTTTAATTTAAAATTTAATTTCGAATAACTACAACTACATTGTAGTTGTAAAATTATTCATTTAATAATTTTTTATTTATTTATATAACATTAACGAATTTATTTTTAAATAAAATTTTTTACTTTTATCATGTTAATTTTTTTTTTATTTTAAAATTAATGTAGATTTTTTAAATTAGTATTGAATAAATTAATACGAACAAGGAAAATGAAATTGCGTGAGAATTTTTAGGGCCACATTAGTGAAGTGAATAGACTGCGCATTTAGTATGTTTTAGTTTTAAGATTCTGGTCCCTTGTCTTAATTATTTTTTTTATGTTTTATACATAAATAATTTATTAAATTAAATTAATTGAAGAGTGATTTCAAAGATTTATGGGCGACATTTTTTAAATAAGAGGAGAATATTTGTCAGTCTATAAATTAACATGATAAAATTTTAAGTTTTATGTATTTATGCTTTAAATTAAAAATTAAATTAATATTAACAATAAATTATAAGATTAACAAAAATTATGTATAATAATTTAAAAACATAATTAAAGTGTTGTTGTGTTTAATTGTGTAGTAATGGAAAATGTAGGATGATTGGTATTTTTTTACTAAATAACGATTTTCTGTGGGGTTGGAAAATTGGGGCGGCCATTTTCCATTACATTTAAGTGTTATTATTCTACTGTGTATTATTATAAATTATTTATATATACACTTTTACGTTTTATAAATATTTTATACCTAATAATTTTTTTTCGAACACTAAAAACAAAACAATTTAATAATTTATGTTATGAAATTATGTTTTAATATATTTATTTTATATGCAGAATTACATAAATCTTTTCTTGTTTTAATATAATTATTAATAAATATAAAATTTATATGTACATGTCCCCTTGTAATTGTGATTTCGTGGCTTTCTTCATTATAATTCATTAATTAAATAATTAAAGGATATTTAAATATAATTTTAAAATTTTTTCTGAATATAGTAGATTTAAAATTAAAGGTTCATTGAAAGTTTTAGTTTTTAAGAGAAAATACTTGGTTTTAAAATAATTATTGTCGAAAATTCGAGAATGGTTTTATATTCCTGTAGATTGTTTTATAGATTGTTAATGAAATTCATATTTTTAATTAATAAATAGCCATGATATAACGATTTTTATATTATCGGTTCGTTATGAAAATTTGTTTTATTTAATAACAGATAATGAAGTAAATTCACATAAGTCTTTGTCGTAGAGCTTTTATTTGATACTAGTTATTTAAAAATATTACAAAAATGTCTGCTAACAAATTCGGCCTATGGACTCGAAGCTCGTCTCAAAGAATAAACCTGGAGGATTTCGATTAATAAAAATTTTTACGATGTCCGCACTTCTACTTTAATTCTTTTTTGCAATTCCAATGCTCCAATTTGCATGGAAAAGAAACAATAAAACTAATTATACCGAAACAAACGGACCAAATGGCACAGTGGCTGCAGATTAGGCGTTTGTAACGGATGGCGCTGGGTTCGAATCCCGATAGGGGCAGAATGCAAAAGGGATTTTTCAACATCAAATTACGATCTGTGATGAAAATGAACACAACTATGACCCCCTGTCAGAGTGCATAACTCGATTTGGCAGGCGACTCCTTAAGATAAGGACGAGGAAAGCGAACTGCGAAAGAGGGGGAATATTTTGGCCTCAGAACAGATTGCAAATATTATATAATAAAAGAACAAATTCCGAAACAAAATAAAAAATAGAGTAAATAGAAAAAAAAATGTAAAATTGGATAATAAACTAACTGGTAAACCACATAACCATATTCAATTTGTTTGGGCTGACAGTTGGTCTGACAAGTTGAATAGTGTGTAGCAGCGCCCTAGAATGGAAAAAGTTATGCCCTTATGTTAAATAGTTTTTGAAGAACAAATTAGTCTAAGACTAATTTTAAATTTAATTCTAATCTAGACATAAAAGGTAATAACTCATTTTACGACCTTATTTATCTCTATTTCGAATCAAATACTCCATAAAAAATTGCATTTGAAATTTTTTCTTTTTTAATTTTGCTAAAGTAGTGACGGAGATATTTAATGAAGAAAAAAGGTAACATCTCATTTTATGAAAGTGTTGCGAGGTTTAAACGGTAACGGATCCCCGAACTAAAAAAGGCTGACTGAAAAATGGTGTATTTCGGACTTAAAACAAGCGTTTTTATCACATTTTAAAATTGGCTTAAAATCTGTAATAAAAACGAAATAAAAAAAAGCTGACTTTAATAATGCATATCATATATAAGTCATTTTGAAAATGATTTAAGAAGTGTGTTTATAAATGACATAAAATTTGTCTTTTTAAGTCATTTTGAAAATGAAATAAAATGCGTTTTTAAAATCGAAATAAAATGTAAAAATGAATAAAAGCCCGATTATCCGGCATCCAATTAACCGGAACACTTAGTTAACCGGAATTATAATTTTTCGGAGTTTGTTTCGCTTTTTCATATGCATTTTTTAATTCATTTTGAAATTTGCAATTGTTTTTTGCACATTTTCGCATTAGTTGAAAATTTTGAATGCCTTTAGTTTTCATATTACAGTAAAATTCCGTTTATCCGGCATCTAATTAAAAGGAACACTCAGTTAACCGGAAATTTAATCTTTCGAATTTTTGTTTTGCTCTTTTTTCTTTCACAGGGGAAATCATTTTTTTTATTATTCGGGGATTCACAGAAAATATATTTTCCTTTACTTTTTTCTGTACTCGTATACATAATATGTATCGTATTTATTATCGACTGTAGGTCGATTTTGGCTTTCCTATAGGATAAAGGAATTAGGAAAAATATTTTCATTAAATATTTTCCTAAATTATAAAAATTTAGGTCAAACATGATGTCTCAGTAGGCCAGAAAATGATATTTTTGTCAAAAACGCTATTTAAATATTTTTCCCAACTCCTTTTCCTATGAAAAAACCAGAACCGACCTGCTGATGTATAAAAAATTGTTTTCTAGTACATATTTTGAAAATAAATAAACGAGAATCCCAAAAAAATAATGAGATCAAGCGAAATTCTCGTAAGTTTTCTAGTTTTAATGAAACATTCAATTATCCGGAAATTTCGATTATCCGGAATGCTCTCATCCCCAAGCATTCCGGATAACAGGACTTTTACTATAATATGCACTGCAGTAAAAGCAATGTTATCCGGAATGCTTGGGAATGAGAACATTTCGGACAATCGAAAATTCCGGATAATTGAATGTTTCATTAAAACTAGCAATTTTACGAGAATTTCGCTTGATTCCATAATTTTTTGGGATTCTCGTTTTTTTTATTTTCAAATTATGTACCAGAAAACAGTTTTTTTACATACATTAGTTCATTGAATTTATTGCAAATAATAAATACATACATATTATGTATACGAGTACATCCATACGAGTACACCCATCTGTGAATCCCCGAATGATAAAAAATAATAATTTCACTTGTAAAAGAGAAAAAAGCAAAAAATACCGAACATTAAAATTCCGGTTAACTGAGTATTCCGGTTAATTGGATGCCGGATAATCGGGCTTTTACTGTGAAAGGAAAATTAAAGCAATTCGCGCATTTATTTTGACGTTATGAAAACCAAATAATATATTTGTGCAGCGTGCGCTGCAATGTTTTGTTTTGAAATATATTTGTACTATACACGTACACACAAAATCATATTACTAATAAATGACTATACGTCAAAAAAAATAATCAAAGTTGATTTATTTTTTATAGATTTGCCCAATTTAAACTGCTGCAAAAGTAAGCTATATCATTTGTTGCTGAATTTATTTCTATTTTTTGTTTATATGTTGTACACACTCATTCTTTCAAGTGATTTGTACTTATATTACTTGTCCTGCTCTATTTTCATTTTAAATCATATGAACCATTTGAAAAACTAGTCAGTGTCATAACAGCATTAGATCGGAAATAAAAAACACAGTTAAACACAACTCTAGTTATTACCTTTTACTGACCTACTACATTTTTTATTTACGTAAGTGATCAGTTTAGCCTTGACTTTTGTGTCTAGCGGTCAATTTTTATTCTCTTTGGAGAATTATTATTTTTTTTAAATTAAATTTTAATAATAATAAAGCTAAATATTGCTCATAATTATAATTTCTGTGAGATAGGGCAGCCGCCTAGTTCGCCTATGTGGTAGTTGGCTACCTGATAAATATTTAAAACGTCATTATGAAAAAAATTTTTCAAATTTTTCTAAAAATATTTAAAACCGTAAAACAAAATATATTTATTAATGCATATCAAAAGCTACATTAGAATACTTGCAAATACACCAAGCCATCGTTCTCTAAACCCAAATGATTTTTCCAGGTATACAATCAAATCTAAAATAAGTCGTACTGAACATTTTAATAAAAATATGTTGTTATCTTTTATATCTACATAACGGTTTAAATTCTTCCTCATTTAATAAACTCTGAAAATTTCGTTTTCTCTTAAATTTTGATTACTCGTTTTTTATAATTGGTCCCCCGGGAGTAGGGAACTGCGGAAGCAATTTACATATATTTTCTGTTTAAATTGTTTTTTTGGCCTACTGAGGAAAAAAGTAGGTTGTACATTTTTATAAATTGGGCACAATTTTTCCATAGCAATATTATGTTATTTCTATGACACTATTCAGGAAATTCGCCGGGAATAGCGAAATGGGGAAAGATTTCATAGGTAGTTTCTGTTCAAATATTTTTTTTCCGGCCTACTGGGCACATTTTTTCCATAGCTAAATTGGCAGGGAATATTATTCCTAATTTAATTTTGTTTTCAAAAAAATTAACACTAGCTTTTTACCTCAGTATGCTAGAAAACCAAATCTTTAAATAGAAATTACATATAAATTATTTCCCCAATTCCCTATTTCTAGGGAATTACCAGAATAGTGCCACTGGCAACGACAAATTTTCCCAATTTTATTTTGTTTTCAAAAAAATTACCAACAAAATTAATTTTCATTTGAACTAAAAAATGAAAACAAACTATATTTCTGATAACTCTAATGTCATCGTTGTATCTGTGATTTTTCGTTAAACTGCGTATACGTATACGCAAAAAAACAAAATCCTTTTGATTGTTTACGGAAAGTTTACGGAAAATGAAAACGCAGCTTAAATTTTTACGTTTACATAGGATGAAATATCTCTTTTAGGTTGTCTCTGGTTTTACCTTAGCATGCCAGAAAAAGAAATTTAAATAGAAATTATATGTAAACTTTTTCACCAGTTCCCTATTTCCGGGTAATTACCAAAATAGGCCCACAGGTGTCTTTTCACTTCATTTGTAGTTATTCGTAGTTGATGAATTAATTGTTAACCAAATGCTCTCTGTATCATGGCCTACCACTATTCGCCTTTTTTGTAAGAGAGTCAACTTTATTTTATATTTAGACACAAATTTTTTTGTATTGTTTTATTCTGCTCTCTCGAAAATAAAATTTAAACTAAAACCTACAAACGGCCTTAAAATATTTTTTATTTTATTTATGTTTGTGTTAGTTCGGCTTCACCGAAAAAATTTTGTGTTGCAATTAAAACCGATTTTATTGGTAAAAGGGGAAAGAGACGAACGGGAAGCCGGTTCTTTGAAGCCGTGTGTGGCGCGGCAGAATAAGTTTTTTGTATAAATGGTAAGCGAGAGAAACAAAAAATAACGTTAGTCAGTGACCACTGACCAGTCAGCAGTGTGTATTAATCAGTTGAATATAATAGACAGACATACATACAGTTCACGCGAATGGCAATTTTTTTTATTTAACTGCTAAAACGACATGGCTGAGCTTCTCAAACTCACCACCTGAGAATCATTTTTTCCTTATTGTACCGCTACATTTTTATAAATTGTGTGTTACAAAACTGTTTTATCTCATTTGTGATTTTATTGTTTTACAAGAAACATTTATAAAATTTCGAGAAGAGTGACTGAATACTACTACATATAAACTCAATTTCATAATAAATATCCATGTTATAGCGCTTAGTAAATTAATTTTTCTTTCGAAAAAGAAACAAAACTTGTTCATAGTGAGTACGTGCAAAATTAAGCAGCGCGGAGTCTTAAAACTGTAAAATATGTATTCATCGAAAATTTTGCAGATTTACCATTCGCTGTATCGCCGAAGTTTTTAAGAAAACCTCTGAGCGTGTATGGGCAGAATTTTGTCTCTCCCTCTCTATATATGAAACTCATACTAAAAATAATATCAAAACTTTATATTGTTAAATTTAAAAAATTCCCAATTGGATCTGTTTTGTAGTGGAATTGACTCATTTTTAGAATATTTATGTCATTTTAAAGGTTGGAAGAAGTTTTTAAGTTCAAAAGTAAGGTATTTAACCATTGTTTCTACTTTTATATCGCCGATCCTTGAAATGTTTACCGGATTTCATCTGTATCTGTATCCGTATAGTTCACAGGTGTTTGAATGTGAAATGAACGAGGTTCAGTTATTATGATATTTACAGTGGACTGATGGGCTCTGAGCGGACTGTAATTTTTCCGTTTCATTGTTATATGTGAATATGTCACAATATTTACTATCAATGTAGTAAAAAAGTGTAGTTACTATGATAATTTTGTTTACCATGTTTGTTAAAGTTTAAAAATTAATCGGCATTCTCAAATCAATGACGATTAAAAAGCTATCGAATAACTAAAATTCTAGAGATGCTCACTGGATCAAATTTATATTTACTTTTGAATAGATCAGAATTTCAACTTTGTTACTGCTAGTGTGGGGTTTGTTATGATGAATATTACTAATTTTAACAGAAGTTCGACATTTTCTTGAACTTCTTAATCCTGTTCCTATAGTTGTTAATAGGTCCCCTTTCGAAATATTCAAATCTACTTCACGTTTTATAATTGAAACGAATATGTATAATGATTTACAAACCACCTGCGAAATTCAGGGGCCTAGCCTTTCGAAGGCTATCGTTTTCCTACAGTAGACAAAAGAAGGAAAAAGAAAAGTGTATAAAGATTTTACTATTCTTTTCTCTTTTGTTTCTACGCTTGCTTTAGGAAAACGATAGCCGTTGAAAATGAACGTCGAATTCAATAGTTAGACCCAGCTAAATTCTCATTCCAGTGTCGTTCAAGTTGCATTATATTATCTGCATAATAAGGCAGAGCAATGTAGTCAGCGAAACCTAAAACTTTTTGAAGTTGTCGGTCAAAAAATTAATGTTTATAGATAAATAACATAAAGGCCCAATTTCAGAGTCTTGTGACCACTCCTAAAAGTTTATTGAATTGAACACACTCGAATTCGTTCATAAAGCGATCCTTATCAGATCAAAAAAGAAAAATCAGAAAAAACAGAAACTTTAATAGAAAATACTCGGCCCTACTCGAATGTTTGCCTTCTTCATACAAACACCCGTGAACATTTCCGTAAACGTACAAAAATATCGTTATACAAGTTAAAAATCATCGGAATTACATCCAGTTCTCCATATATACGGGATTTTAGCTGAGATATTCGTCTATCTAGGTGAGACTTTGTAAACACTTCAAGGATCGGTGTCGTGTACTGTAGAAAAATTAAGATTGTAACTGAGCCCCATTAATTTCACTTCTATAATTTTGTCTAGGCGTCCTATAAAACATTCAAGAATCTATGAATATCTCTACTCTCTATAAATACCTCAAACGTTTAAAATATATTGTACTAAAATAGGGCTAAGTCTGAGCTATCCGTTCATTATGTAGACAAAACCGCGTGACCCTCGCTGTTTTATATTATTTATTTTTTGTTTGGCCTGTCACAAAGGTCACAGTTTTATTCAATGAATTTTCGGAGCATGCGGAGTTCAGACCAAATTTTAAATTATTTAAAATGATAGTATGCAATTCGAAACCTTCTCTAAGATATCAGTCAACAATAATCTATAAATATTTCAATTTCACTACATGTTAAATCCATATGACTTTTTGTTAAATTTAACAGTGTAAATGTTTGGTACTATTTTTAGTATGAGCAATAGTTGAAGTACTAACATTGTCGAATACAAAAAATTAAAACAATGAAATTTTGGAATAATTCCAGTATAAGGGATATTGTAGAAATCAGGTAAGCTAGGCTATAAGGGTATTAGCAGGTGCAAGCAAAAAATCGCCGAAAAATTCCAAAAACATTTCCAGATTTTCCTATAAATGTTTTCATTTTTCAAAAAAAAAAAAGTTATAAGATAACCCTGCTTTCCAATAGTACACAATTTTTTCCAAAATAAAGCTAAGAACCATTGGAAAACAAAAATTATTAATTTTTGTTTGTATTGCACAAATATAACAGTTCTCAACTGAGGGTATTCTTTTGTTATAACCAATTAGTTCAATTGCAGTCCGATTATACTAAAATATTTTTGACATTATTAAAAAAATGGAATAATTGTGATTGTATATTGAAAATAAGGCAACTGAAGCGTATTTTGGTTTAAATATTCTATTTTTAATTCAGCTTAAAAATTAATAATTTGTTGAATTCATAACAATGGTAATTATATTTTCGCAATTCAAAATTTGGCGCATTCCCAACGTGAACAAAATATCATTTTTTTTTTTTTTTTTTTTTTTTTATTAATAAAATTTTATTTATTTATTTATATTACGACTGAGTCTTGCACCCATTTAGTAATTTACATTGCATAATAAAGTATTTTGATTAGTCGGCGTAATCAAGTGATTATCCCCAGTTTCATGTAACTCCTCAGATTTTTCGCCACAGTAAGTCTACTGACCTCCTGGTCGCGATAAGTCCAGTGGTTTGGTTCTTTGCAGTCTTCTTGTTGTTGTAGTAGTCAGCATATAGCGTATGTCCAGATTTTCATGCTGGTGCAGACGTTGTAGGTGTTTTGTTGCATGATGCTTAATTTCATCCGCGACAAGCTCGATCTTTAGATCTCGATGGAGGTTGTCGTTTCGAATGTACCACGGTGCATTAACTATACATCGCAGGATTTTATTTTGAACTGTTTGTATGATTTTGATATTTGTTTTCTTGGCACAACCCCAAAGTTGGCTACCATATGTCCATACAGGTTTCAGGATTTGTTTGTACAGCAGCAGTTTGTTATGGATCGCAAGTTCAGATTGTCTCCCTAAGAGCCAATGCATTTTTCTAAATTTTATGTTTAGTTCTTCTCTCTTCTTTTTTATGTGTTCCTTCCATCTAAGTTTAGCATCTAAGGTCATGCCGAGATATTTAGCAGTGTTTGCATGCGGTACTACTATCGAGTTTATCATTATTGGTATATGATCAACTTTTAGATTTAGTGATTTCTCGATTACATCAGTAATTCGATGTACTTGTTCTATCGTAGAATGGTTTTCCCTAAATCCAAACTGATGTGAGGGGATAAGTTTCCTTTCTTCGATAATTGGTTTTAGTCTTTTAAGAAGAACCTTTTCAAATAGTTTCGATAATGTTGGTAGCAGCGAAATTGGCCTATATGAAGCTTTATCATTCGGAGGTTGGTTCGGTTTAAGTATCATAATTACTTCTGCAACTTTCCATTGTCTTGGTACATACATTAGTCGAAATGCTGCATTAATTATATGCACTAGCTTCCTCAACGCTTTATCAGGTAACACTTTTATTATCTGGCCCGTTATAAGATCATATCCTGGAGCCTTATATGCATTCAGATTATTCTTGATTTCCCATTTTAGTTCTTGCAACGTTACAGGTGTAATTTTTAGTTCATCCTGTTTATTTATCGGGATGATATTTTCCTCTTCCGTTTGTTTGGGGTAAGGTTGGAATGTTTCTTCAAGGTGATTTGCAAACAAATCTGCTTTCTGTTTAGCATTTCGGGCCCAATTTTCTTTATTTTTAATTGGAGGAACCTGAAGTTTGGGTCTTTTAAGATTCTTAGTTGCTTTCCATAATGAATAATCAGTATCTTTTAGCCCAGTTAGAGTGCTGAGGTATTTATTAACTGATTGATTTTTAATGTCTTTTATGAGGTATTTTAGTTGGTTACACAAATGGTTAAATACCCTCTTATTTTCCGAATTTCGATTTTTTTGCCAATTCTTCCGTGCTTTTCTTTTATTTTTAAGAAGTTCTCTCACTTCCTCTGGATAGCTGATATTGCGCTTCATTTTTTTACTATTATTTGGAGTGCTTTCCCACGCAGCACTTTGGATATTATGGATGAGTTTATCTAGTTCGTCTTCTATTTGGGCTGGTCCCTGTATTGGGTTTTGCAGACTAATTCTTTCTGTTAATTGTGTTTTGAAGAGATCCCAATTGGTTTTGAAGCTCGTTAATTTCGGGTTGCTTTCTTTCATAATTATTGTTTGGCTAAGTATCATAATAACTGGTGAATGATCTGATGATAGACTTTCACTGCTCTCTATATGTATATAATTATCTGAAATCCCTCTTGTAATAAAGAAGTCTATAAGATCTGGAGTCTTACTGATATCCGTAGGCCAATAGGTTGGTGTACCGCCTGAGTGAAATTCGCATTTTAGTTGTTTTCCTGCTGCGAACAGTTCTTTTCCCTTAGCAGTCGTTAACCGTGATCCCCAATAGGTGTTTTTTGCATTATAGTCCCCTCCAATTAAAAAGACACTTCCTAGTGTTTTTAGAAGATTAGTATAATCTACTTGTTTGAGATTGTATCTAGGAGGGCAGTATATTGCTGATATACTACAAGTTTTACTATTGTTTAATTGTATTTTGATTGTTGTGACTTGCATGGAAAGTTTCTCGACTTTAAGTTCTTCGTTATGTTTTATATAATCTTTTATGATGATAGCTGATCCACCTCTAGCTTTGTTCTCTGGATGTAATGCATGGTAGCAATTATATCCTTTTATTTTACAGAATGAAGTTTTGGTGAAATGGGTTTCTGATATGAGACATATATCTATATTATGCATGTTTAAAAATATATCTAGTTCTTGAATGTGGTGCAATAGCCCATTCGCATTCCAGGTTACGATTCGCAATGTTTTATTCATTTCTTTGGTTTATAATTCGATTTTATATAATTTATATTTTGATACACTCGATCAAGGTTTTCCTCTACTTTTTTATTGAAACTTGTTTGTGATTTCATTTCTTCTAGTGTGTTCTGCAGACTCATTTCCTGTGAAATGAGTCTTTTGTTGAGGTTCTCTAGATTTTTCAGTATGTCCTGTAAAACGAGATCCACTTTTAACTGTTTCTGCTCTGATTGCCGAACTATTTGTGCATAAGTAACGTTTTCATTTACTCGCTCTCTTTGTATGTTAAAATTAGGAGTTGACGATTTAAGCTCCGTGGTTTTTTTTATAGATTGTACATTTCTTGGTGTATCTGGTTTGCGTGATTTATCTCTCATTTTTTGTAGCTCTACTGCTACTTCACATCCTCTGTAGTTGGCTGGATGCTGGCCATTACAGTTGATACACTTCGGTGTTGTAATTCGGGGAACTGTGCAGTCGTTTCCTGCGTTATCGCGAACAAAATATCATTCAAAAATTATTTCCGTTGTGTTAAAAATTATAAGGCAAAGCTGCTGTAATAATTTGGTTGCATTCAGCACAATGTCAAAATTATTACGGACGAGTCCTTCCGGGGATTTGAATTTGTCATTTGTTTCTGTTACTTAGTAAATAAAAAAGCTAATATTTCGAACGAACGTGTATCAACATTTTATCTACACAAATTAGCAAAAAATAATAATTGAGACTTCATACTTTTAAAGGGCATGAGGGGCAATTACAAAAACTGGGACTTTATTATGTGCCAGTATATACTATGTAAAAAACACAGGCCCTTTTAAATATTGGACACACCACTGCTGTCGTTATGGCGAAAATAAAATTGTCGAGATTGTTTAATCGATATTCGGATGTAAGGGGCCAACGGCTTTGGAAAGGTTAGTATAGTAATGAACTATTACTGTTGTATATAACTTAATTATTTATTACGTTAATTTCTAGCTTAAACGAGAAATAGTAGCAGTAATTTTAATACCGAAACTCAAATACGCTTATACCAAAAAGCTAAAAAAGTGGATTATACCAAAAACCTAAATAATCTCTGATTCTTGGAAAGCATATTACCTCTATTTATGGTGTTACGACACTGGCTATTTTCCGACATTTAAGCGTCTGAAAAATCTAAATGAAGTGAGAAAAATAATATGTATACGAAATATTAAGTGCACACAATATATCAGAAATTGTGTACAAAAATTGAGCAAAAAAGCCGACCAACGAGCAATTCTAGCAGTTAAGAATAATTTTGTTACATTTTTTTTGACATCTGCGACTTTTTTTATCAAATGCAGTCTAAACGAATATTTTTATGAAAATTAAACAAAAATATTTGATTCTAAAACTATTTGGAGTGATTTGACAACCGGTTCAAATAATTTTTAACATTTTTATTGTTAAACAAAATGCTTGTTTACCAACAAAATGCACATGACATTTGAAAATTTGTGTTGTCTCTTTCGTTTTATGTGTTTCTGTCCTAGTCACCCTTTACTTTTTTTACTGCACTTTTTTCAAGCCAGTGTCATAATACCATTAGAAGGTTATAAACATTTAAAAGTTATACTTCAACCAGCCACGACTTAAGAGCTTAAGTTACACGCCAGTTGCACCACTTCGGTTAGTGCTACAATCGCCAAAATTGTACAGGCTTCTCGTCGCAAAAAACAACTGACCTCTAAAATTTTGGTAGTCGTACTGCTTCCCTATGTAGTCCAAATGGAGCACAACTTAAGCTCTTAAGTTTTCACTGGTTGAGGGATTCCGTAACTATTGTTGATCCAGACACTGGTGGTCATACCAATCGGATTGAGACTACGTGGCGGGAAGCGAAAAGATCATATGAAGCCTCATCATTGAGGAAACCCGTTTACGGAGAATATTTAACTAAGTGCGTGTTACTTAAATCATGCAAATTGGGGGAACTCAAATATCGATACAGAAAACTGCGTCTATGAAGATGACCTTACTGATTTCAAAATATGTAATTTTGACAAACACGAATTTGATAAATTAGATTTTGGGTCGCTCCCATTATTACTCCCTTTGTCAATCTTACAGCCACAGATCAAAGAGATTACATTGCTTGTATCACTTCTACTAATAGATATACCGCAAATGTTTCAAATTTTTTTTTATGTAGCTTAATTCGTTGTTTGGGAAGAAAATGAGCAACATATTTTGATTTTTCCCTTACACCTTTGAAAAACATCAATTCACACACACAACATCAAAATTTGGTTAAAAATGGATCACTTTTAACGGGTGATTCATTTAGAGGTACTTTTTTCAGTAGGGATTTTATGACAGATCACACGTGAGTCGTATCAAATAGTTATGTTATTTTTGTTCAGTATTGTTTGACAGTTCATAATGGAAAGACTTAGCCCGACACAGCATCTACAAATTATTCAGCTGTATTATGAAAATCAGCGTTCTACGAGGAATGTGTTTCGTGCGCCTATAGAGCAACTTATGGTCCTCATAATCGGCCTACCGAACGCACAATTCTCTATACCATCGAAAAATTTGAAACCGAATTTTCATTAATGGATAATACGCGACCAAATAGACCACATCCAATTCAGATGTGGAATAGACGCAGAATAGATTCTGCGCCGTTCTCAACAGCTTTGCTTGCCGTATGCAACAACTTGGCGTATTTTACGTAAGGATCTTGTTTATGCTTTTAAGCATACAAAATTCAACTCGTGCAAGAATTGAAGCCGGCCGATCTTCCAAACCGTCACCGTTTCAGTCTTTGGGCTCTCGAAAAGCTTGAAGAAAGATCCAGTGTTTTCGACCAAAATTTTGTTCATCGATGAGGCTCATTTCTGGCTTCATGGCTACGTTAATAAGCGGCCGTGTTTGGGCTTAAGAGCAACCCGAAGGCCCGTTATCGCGCTATGATAACGGACTATTTGCTGTCTGAAATTGAAGCCCGTGATTTCGACGACATTTGTTTCTAACAAGACGGTGCTGCTTGCAACACAACCCGTGAAACCATGGCTTTATTGCGAGAACAATTTGGTGAACAGTTAATTTCACGTTTCGGATCAGTGAATTGGCCACCTAGATCATGTGATGTAAACTGGAATTTAGCTAACCGGTTTTAGGTTGAAAGTCAAAAACCAGTTTTCCTAAAATGTGAGTATGCAAAAAAAAAAAAAAATGCATGCAAAAATAAAAATAAATTTTAGTGAATTGGTCGTCATTTTGTTGAACTCAGAGCAACATTTTGTTTGAAAAGAATTCAATATAATGTAGTTTTCGATTGATCATAATAACTTGCACTGAGTGTAAAAAGGGTACCCTTTTTACCCCGAAAATGTTCGATTGATCAAAACAAACTGCACTGACAGCTAGATTTTATTACATCGAGTAATTTTTGCTAAACTGGGTTTTTTGGTAGAGTAACCCCTCTTTTCACGCATACCAACAACTGTATTGTCATTGTACTGTCATTTTAGATTTGACGATTGTCATTTGTGACAATATCCATATTTGAAATTACGTACGTTATGCTCAACAGCTAGCACACACAGACACATAAATGAGGGTAAAAATGTTTTTTGTTCGATTCACGTAAAAAATCAGTGCACTATGTTAATGAGGGGTAAAAAATCAATCGAAAACACCATTAGATTGGTGTTGCAAAGCCTGCTAGATTGTTTAAATGCAATTTTATGCATTTTCTATCGGATTTCGCTTATTTGGAAAGTCAAGTGTTGTCTGATTTTTATATGTGATCTGACTGAAAAAGAGTATAAACGATACTGAATAATTTCTCAATTCTCATTTTTTTTAAATTAAATGAGTACGACAATTACCATGTTTCCATGACAGAGTTAACCTGGCTAGGTTAACTCAGGTTTACGTGCATGGAAACGCAGATTAAGGTTGAGTTTCGTTAAATCTGCTTTAACTCAACGAAACCAGTACGGTTGGGTTAGGTTCTATCTGTCAACGTTTTTACGTGTATTTTAAAATAACGCTCATTGTAAACTATTAAAATACAGATTTTGAATAAAAATATTTTAAAATTAACCTTGAAAATGAGTAAACTATCGAAATAATTATTAACATAGCTGTCAACTTAACTCGGTTTCATGGAAACGGTACGATTTAACGCCAACACATTTTCAACTCAACGAAACCTAAACTTGTTTTAACTCGGTTCATGGAAACATGGTAAATGAAATAGGATGTATAGAACTCCTATTCCGTAGACTTAGATGTGAATTAAATTCGTATATCTGATGATTTACTAATATGAATGAAAGGTAATGGATCTACCATAAATGTGACTTAATGCGAATTTAATATAATAATGATAAACGCCTCGTTTCGAAATAATAAAAAAAATAAAATAAAATATGTAATAATATTTTAATTATTTTATATATTTATTTATTTTAATTTATATATTAAATTTTTTTTTTTATAAAACTATTCGTCAATGTGACGAAACAGCGTCTGTTTATTTATTATTTTGGTTGTTTATTTTAATATTTTGTTTTTAATTTATTATTTTTTATAATAAAAATTAATAATTCGGTGACAGACTTGTTAAATTTTTTTTTAATTTTTGCTTTTTAATATTTATATTATTTACTTTATCTTTAATATTGTAATTAGTTTAAATTGTTTTTTATTTAAATCCATTTTATTTTATTAAATATATTTATAAATTTTTAGAGTTACATTTTAAATATTTATGTAATGTAGTAAATATAGAAAGTAGTAAATCGACGTTAAAAAAAAATTATACGTAATAAGTATAAAGTAAAAATAAGAAAATTATATATTTTATTAAATAATTATGCTGATTATAAAAAATAATATTGAATTTTTTTTTCAATTCAGGCTAGGAAATGCCTTACACTTTGATATATATATATTAATATTTATTTATAGTTAAATATTTATATTTTAATAGACAATTCCTTTGTTCTTATTTTTATATATCTATAAATAAGTTTTGGCAAGTTGAAAATTAAATAAATTCACACTTAGAAATATTTTTGTTCTTTAAATTTAAATTTTTGTTAGAGAAATAATTGTGTATTGCTTTTTTAAATTATTTTTGGGGGTTTTTCACTTTTAAATTTCCAGTTTAATAAAGGCTTTTTTTTTAAAATACATTAACATTTCCACTATTTTTTGTGTGTTTTGTTTTTATAAGTGTTCATCTAACTTTTTATAATCTTATTTTTGAATTTTGTGTGTGACATTTTTTTTAATATAATTCCTTATATATTTTACTTATATGGTGTGTGATGTGATTAAATGTTTGTGTTGAGTGTTTTTTTTTTTTGAATACATTAGATTTGATTTTATTTCCTAAAAAATAATTTTTATTTTAAACTAATCGTTATTTTTTTTGAGGGTGATTATTTTTGTAGATTATTTTTGTTTTAAATTTATTTAAATATTTTTTAGTTTTGTTCATAGTATGTGAAATTTTTTCGATTTTTTTAAATTGATTAATACAAAGAATTAACTTAAATTGCTTTTTAAGTATATATTAAAGATAGTTTTTGTTTAGAAATAGAAATTAGTTTTTTTTTAATAGAAATAAAATATAAAAAAGCGAATTTATAAAATTTGTTATGTACTTAGGGATTTTTTGATTTTATTTTAATGCGATAATCATTTTATGATTATCTGTTTTAACATTAAAATCGGGAGTGGGTTGGCACGTTTTGTGAATAATATTAATAGTGGAAGTCGAAATTTTTGTTTGGAATTGGTTCTACTAATATGCTTGTGATGTGGACGAATTCACATTCCGAGTGAACTCGAGTTTTCGTGGAGCCAGTCATTAAAACATGACAAGTAAAGCCTAACTAGAAGTGATATGCTTTTTAAGAGTTCCATTCATTAATTCTAAAGATTATTAAGTTAAAAAACTGTTGATATGAAATTTTTTTTTAGAAGATTCTATTGCAAACTAAATCCCAGTATGCATCCTGAGATAAAGTGAAATTTTGAAGGTTTCCCGAACAATATTTTATCAGCTATTGATTCGTTGAAGAAGCAAACGTTTAATATAATTTAGACCCAATTTCAATCGTTTTAGCTGAACTTAAATATAAAGTGTACCCTAGTGACCGAGGAGTTATACCCCAAAGTTCTACTAGGCAGGCCAATCCACTCCTGATAACAATAACCAATTTACTTAGTTTTAAAATATACATTTTATTTTCATATTTAATATAAATCGATTATTTATAAATATTAATAAAATTTTTTATTTTCTCAATTTTCTTATTATTTCGTTTTAATTACTGAGCCGAATAATTTTGCGTTTTTTTTTTTTTTTAAATAATAATCATAATAAAACAATATTATTATCATTATTATTTCAATTTGTTAATTTCACCTAAAACTCAATATAAAATGGCAAACTTAAAATATAATTTTTTTAAATTATATATAAAATATATTAATGCGAACCCATAAAATAATATTCAGTAACTTGAAAATAAATGATTAATAAAAATTTATTATTAAAAAAAAAGAAATAAATAAAAATGTTCATCAATCAATTTTATTTATTATATTCATTTAATGTGCGCTTTTTATTTATTTAAAAAAATATTTACGTATATATTTAATATATAGGTAAATATTTAAAATATGTATTTTTTTAATTTTTTTTATAACATTAGTGTTTTTTTTTAATTTGTCTTTTTTAAATATTATTTTAATATTATTAATGATTTGTGTCCATCTACATATAGATGAGTTAAGTTCATAATTATAATTATTTATTATTATTTGTATTTTTTAGTTTTTTCTTTTAATATTTAATATCAACTAACGTGTAGTAATTATTTTATATAGTAGAAAATTATAAATTAGTTAAATTATATATAGGAAGGATAAAGGAAAATGAAATTAATTTTTATTAATATTGTCATTAACATTTTAAATTTTTTAATTTATCTATATACGTTATTATCATAATTTACTGCATTTTAAAATTTAATTTGGCAGTAATAATATATCACTAATTTAGTAGTTTTTTTTAGGTTATTATTTTTTCTATTAGACACAACCATACATTTTTCGGTATATTTTATGTTAATTACAATATTAATGAAATAAATACATAATCATAATTGTGTTTTAAACTAAATTGCATTACTTAGGAACAATAATTTATAATTATTTTTTTTTAAATTAAAAGTACATAGATTTAGAGTTTTTGTTGTGTAGCTTGTGTGTTATTTCTTTATTTTTATAAATTTATTAAAAATTCTTGTATGTAATTCCTTTTCGACATTTACATTTTTTTTTTATTTTGCGGCAGTTTAATTTTATTTATTTAATATAACTTTATTTATTTTTGATTTCTTTATTTATTTCTTTTCTTTTCTTCTTTTTTCGTTTTTTTGGCTTTAAAATTATATATTTATAACGTAAACTTAGTTTTAATTTAATAATATATCATAAACATAAAATATAAAACATTAACTAGATATTCAACTAAATAAAATCAATTCATTTGTTATTCTAAGTTTCTTTATTTCTACTGAACTATAATATGCGGTGCCGAAAGTAGTACTGCGACTGTTGCTATTATTGTAAATAATGTAAAAACAATTAAACAAAATCTGAAATGAAAAAAAATGATAATTTAACAAAGTTCGTTTATTAAATTTGTATATTGTTAATTAAAAATGAAATAATTCATTTATGCAAATTATCAACAATTGGGCGGTTCCACACTGTGCTTCTTTGAAGCAGCTTAATCGTCGTCCCTTTCCGCGTTTATTTCAACCAACATTTTTTCGGTGAAGTAGCACTAAAATATTATGTGTACATTTTGCCAATTATCAACATATATTTGTGTAAATTATTTTCGAAAATGATTTGTTTTTGACAATTTTTTTTATAAATACATAGAAGCCGTGTTTCTTTATTAGCACCCGATAGCTATATACGGAACACCCAATTTTTTATGTCAAAACTTATATTCAGCTATCGCGATCGCTACTTATTTCAAAGGGAAATTTTAAAAGGCCTTTATTTTGTAAACCCCTGAAACCATTAGAGACTTACAGCGCATCACAATAGAATTCCTTTTTCCCTTTTCCTTACAGAAAAGTATGAAATTTCTTTTTTTCTCAAAGTTTTTTTCATACTTTCCTGTAAGGAAATAGGAATTTTATTGGGGGTGCGCTGTTAGACTGTATGCCTGAGAGCGATTTTTTCGACTAAATTGCTAAACTAAACTAATGACTGATTCATATCATTCTTTTAAAGGTGGCACTAGTATCTTTAAAATTTGCTCCGATTGTAAACTAAATTGTAAACTAAAATAAATAGTGACTTTTCATATGTCATATTGTGCTCAGCAACACCGATTTATTATTTAAAATCAAGGAAATAACAAAAATAAAACAAATATGGATATCGAAATCGCATTATTCATGAATGTGATTATAAATTACAATCGATTTTTTTTTCAAAAATATAAAGTAATTACGTAAATCGAAAAATAAAAACTTCAATAAAACTAGTTTAGTAGTCTCCTTATTAAAGGAGGACCTTTTAGTAGTCTCCTTAGTCTTCTACCTATGGTCATGGGCTATCGACTTGGGATAGTCAGATTGGTGTTTACATGCCAAAATCACGAATGACGAATGTTTTCATCGATGAAAAATGGGGAAAATCAAAATTTCACCCCTATAACCCGATCAAACACATTCCAGACCTATACTCAGAATCTACCTATTGTCATGGGCTATCGAATTGGCATAGTCAGATTGGTGTCCATTGGCAAAATCTCGAATGATAGACGATTTTATCGTCAGAAGAAGGGAAACATAAAAATTTCCCCCCTATAAGCCAATCAGACTCACCCCTAACCTATTATCAAAATCTACCTCTATTTATGGGGTATCAAATTGGCATTGTCAGATTGGTGTCCATAATATGGCAAAATCTCATATGACGAACAGTTTTATTGATGTAAAATGGGGAAAATCCAAATTTCATCCCTAAAACCTCATCAGACCCACCCTAACCCTTATCAAAATCTACCTTTAGTCATGGCATAGTCAGATTGGTGTCTATATGCCAATATCTCGAATGCCGCACGATTCTTGACTATTTTTGATAATTTTCAATCTGCTTTATCGACTACTTTCGGCTGTATGAGACAGATATGCCGCTTCATCCATATAACCTCATCAGACCGACCCCTTACCTATACTTAGAATCTACCTATGATTACGGTCTATCTGTTAAGATTTGAGACTTAACCCAGAGGTGAATTGCATTTAATTAAAATAAACTGCAACTCACAAACGTTATTCAATTTTATTTATTAAATATGATTACTCATGAACGAGAAAATAAGAAGTGACTGAATTAATAAAATGTCAAAACAGTTTTACTTAAGAGAGAGAGAGCATGAGAGTACTTTTATATAATACTAGTAGGAAAATTAATTTATAATTATACAGTAGCAATTCACTAATAATAATGTATAATACAAATGCATAATAATTATATTGATTTATTATTTCTCCCTTCTTAATTGATCACTGTCCAGTGGATGCTTGGAATCGAACGGTTTTAATTTTTTTACGTTCCGATCTTCGTGGTGTAGAAACTTCACTGGTTTGTCCCAATTGTGGTTGAATGATCTTTGGTGGTGATATTGAACAACTGGGATTTGGTTCAATAACAGGATCTTGACTAGCAGCATCTAATGTTGATGAACCGATTAAATGTTCGCCATTATTGCTTTGCGATGGACTATTAGTCACACAAGAACTCCCTGGACTCGGCAGGTGGTTTAAGGGATTAGTCAGCGTCGATTGCGATTCAGTAGATACTTTAATGTTCGGCTGATCTGGGCTAAAATGAGATAAAGGTTTTTGAATTAAACTGTTACAACGAAGCTGGTTTTGATGTCTCCTCCAAACTCCGGTTTCGATCAAATACATTTTTCTTCCCATTTTTTTTATTATTCGACCCACTACCCACTTGACACCTCTTGAAAAGTTCCTTGTTAAGACGAATTGATTCAGTTGAAACTTGCTTTCATCATCATCACTGAATCTATGTTGTTCGGTTGGTAGCAGAACCGAGAGTAAGTTTCGAGGTTGTCTACCGTGAAGTAGTTCCGCTGGTGACTTTTGTGATATTGGATCAGGTGTTGCTCGATACGTTGATAAAAACTTCAGCAAGGCCAACTGACTGTTTTTCTCCTCCGCAATTATTTTTGAAAAAGATGTTTTAAACGTTCTAACAAAACGCTCAGCTTGGCCATTTGACGCTGGATGAAACGGTGCGGTTGTTAGATGATTAATTGAACTTAGCTTACAAAATTCTTCGAAATCCGTGGATACGAGTTGAGGTCCATTGTCGGATACAATTGTTTCAGGCAACCCTTCTATTGAAAAGATTTTTTGTAGAGCTTGAATGGTTGTTGTTGATGTAATATTAGGCATTTCCACCGTATAGGGATACTTTGAAAATGAATCTACACAAATTAACCACATTTTGTTAAAAAATGGTCCGGCGAAATCTATATGTATTCTTTCCCACTGTTTTTTAGCAACCGGCCAACAGGAAAAATTCGCCTTCGGATTACTGGAGGCAACTTGGCATGTTTCACATCTTTTAACCAATTGTTCAATATGTTTGTCGATGTTTGAGAACCAGCAGTATGGTCGAGCAAGTTGTTTCATTCTTGCGACTCCCCAATGTCCTTCATGCAACATTTGTAGTATGGTTTGTTGGAGTGCTTGTGGTATGACAACTCTGGTGTAATCTGTGTGAAGTAAAACGATTTTGTTCTGCAATGAAAATGAAAATTTACGGTCAAAATATGGTTTAAAATCCATTTTGTCTTTCTCTTGAAGTTTCTCAGGCCATCCGTTCTGAATAAAATAAGAAACTTTTGATAATATTCGATCTTCTGACGTTTTTTTTTCGATCAGTTTTGCGTTTATTGGAAAATCTGTAATGATTTCCTGATTGATCTGATGAACATTATGTAACTTTGATTCGTAATCATCAAAGTTGGTATCAGGACCCATAGGTAATCGTGAAAGCGCGTCAGCGTTAGCATGCTGTGTGGTATTTTTGTATTTGATAGTGTACGTATATCCTTGAAGAAGGATAGCCCATCTCTGAAGGCGATGTAAATTCATGACAGGTAACTTTTTGTTCGGATTGAAAAGTGACGTTAATGGTTGATGATCGGTATAAAGTTCAAACTTTCGCCCCGACAAGTATTGGTGAAATTTCGTCACTCCGTAGACTATTGATAAAGCCTCTTTTTCAATTTGACTATATGCACGTTGATTTGCATCGAGAGTTTTAGATGCAAATGCAATTGGTTTTTCTGAGCCATCTGGATACCGATGAGAAATAACAGCACCAATTCCGATCGCTGAAGCATCTGAAGCTAAAATTATTGGATATTCCTCATTATAATGTACTAGGCGTGTAGCATTGATAATCGCATTTTTCAACGCTTGAAACGATTCTTCCTGCCGCTCACTCCAAACAAATGGCACGTTCTTGTGTCGAAGTTCATTCAACGGTGCGGCAACTGATGAAAAATTTTGAATAAATTTGTTATAATAATTTATTTTATCTATGAATGCTTCCACTTCCTTCACATTTGTTGGCCGCGGCATCAGTTTGAGTGCGTCTAGTCGCTTTTCGGAAGGTAAAATACCCTCAGCATTGATGACATGTCCAACATATTCAATATGTTCTGCCGCTAGTTGGCATTTATCTCGTTTACATCTTAACCCTAATTTTTCAAATCGATTAAAAATTTCGGTTAGATTTGCGATATGCTCCTCGTTTGTTTCTCCAGAAACAATTACATCGTCGAGATAAACAGCGCATTTCGGTACACCTGCAACGACTTCCTCCATGAACCGTTGAAAAATTCCAGGTGCGCTGGCCACTCCAAAAGGAAGCCTTTGATATTCAAATAATCCGAATGGCGTATTGATTACCATTAATTTCTTCGACTCGTCTGTCAATTCAATTTGCAGGTACGCGTCGGTTAAATCAATTTTCGTGAAAAATTTACCTCCTTGTAATTTGTGGAAGAGTTCCTCGATTCGCGGTATTGGATAGCGATCGATCTCAATTTGTGGGTTTACAGTAACTTTGAAGTCACCGCAAATTCGAATTTTGCCATTCGGTTTCGAGACGATTACAATTGGTGCAGCCCATTGACTAAATTTTACTGGTTTTAAAATATTTTGGCTGACCAGCCTGTCGATTTCCTCACGAACTTGTTTGACGTACGCAAAAGGCATATTGTAGGGTTTAAAAAACTTCGGACAAACGTTCGACTTGAGAACTATTTCGGCTTTAAAGGCTTTGCAAAGACCTAGTGTTGATGAAAATAAATTCGGATGTTCGGCACACAAATTATTAACCCGCTCGATTAGTTTTCGATGATCTGGAGAATCTAAAATAGAATTGATTTTATTTTTAGAACTGGAATAATTTTTTGGATACGAAATATCAAAGTTAAGTGCTTTAAACCAGTCTAATCCCATAACATTTGTAGCCTTGTTACTATTAACAATTAAGAGATCGCCTTCGAACGATTTATCAGCTAGTGAAATAACGACTTCAGTAACTCCTTTCAATTCAAGAAAAGTTCCACCGTATGATGTTAAAGATTTGTTTGTAGGATGGCATCGTGGCGACCCTAACTTCCTATATCCATCCAGTCCAATCAATGAACACGAAGCACCCGTGTCGACTTGAAAAGTCATTGCGACACCGTTAACAAGAAGATCTACGATGATTTTACCGGATGACTCATTCATAATTGATGAGTTGACATTGACTTCAACTGAATTTATATGATGGAATAAACTAACTGAATTAATCTTCTCTTTTTGTTGCATAGATTCTCCGTTATTATTATTTCGGTTACGACTTCTACCACGTTGATGATAACCGTAACTGTTAATATTTTTTGTATTTCCGGAATTAAAATTTGTTCCAGATGATGAACGAGATAAACATACTGGCGAAATATGACCTTGTTTACCACAATTATCACACACAGACTTAATATGCTTACAGTCACGACGCAAATGATAAATATTGCATCCTGAGCATGATTGATTACCCGTATACCGCCGCTGCGATGACAATGCACGATTGTTGCGGTTCGTGTGACGTGATCGACTGGGATTGGAATGATAGCGATGATGACTTTTCCCGATTTTAGTCGATTTTATTTGATTAACATCAGAAGTTGCGAACGTGGTTGTTTCTTTTTTGACTTCCTTACATGATTGCTGAGTAGACTCGTAGATGGTTGCAATTTCGAGAACTTCATCTAATGTCGGATTTGTTTTTTGAAGTGCACTGATACGGACTTGATCGTGTGGTGTATGCTTGACTATCATGTCACGAATTTCAAAATCAGCATACGAAGTGTTACACTCAGCTTTCTGGCAAACAAATAAACAATCTCGAACAGCGCCCTTTAAATCGGCTACCCAATCAGAATATGTTTGGTTAGGTTTCATTAATGTCTTATTAAACTGACATCGAGCCGCAAGCACATGTTTTTTTGCCAAAAAATGTTCACTTAATTTTTTGGTTAACTCTTTAAACGTTTTACTCACCAGATTATCCGAAAACAATTTTTGTAATAATTCAATTGTTTCATTGCCTACCCACGATAAAAAACATGCTCGTTTTTGACTATCCATCATCACATTGTTACCTTCAAAATGTTGTTCTAATTGTAGAACATAGTTCGACCATGCGACTTTTTCCTTTTCGAACGGATGAAATACTGGAACCGCTTTTGTAACATTATTATCCACTGATGGTGTAACTGTTTTAAAAAACTCTTGTTGATCCACTATGACTTTCTTCATGAAAACTTCATTTTGTTGTTGCAGCACCTTTAATACAGCTTCTAATTCCGCCTTATTCATTTTTGACTATGTTGACTTGCACACAATGGATGCAATTCCTCAATCCTCGTCGCCAAAATGTTAAGATTTGAGACTTAACCCAGAGGTGAATTGCATTTAATTAAAATAAACTGCAACTCACAAACGTTATTCAATTTTATTTATTAAATATGACTATCGAATTGGCTTAGTGAGATTGGTGTATATGCCAAAATCACGAATGAGGAACGATTTTATCGATGAAAAATGGGGAAAATCCACATTTCACCCCTATAACGCCATCAGACCCACCCCAACCTATACTCAGAATCTATCTATGGTCATGGGCTATTGAATCGACATAGTCAGACTGGTGTCTAAATCAAAATTTCACCCCTATAATCCCATCAGACTAACGCCTAACCCATAATCAAAATCTACCTATGGGCATGGGCTTTGAAATCGGCATAGTCAGATTGGTGTCTATATGGCAAAATCTCGAGCGACGAACGATTTCATCAAAATTTCACCCCACTAACCTCACTCCTGACCTATTATCAAAATCTACCTCTGTTCATGGCGTATCGAATTGGCATAGTCAGATTGGTGTCCATCTGACAAACTCTCTGGAACAACGGAAAATGGAACATTTCACCAATATAACCGAATAAAACCTACTCCGAACACATAATCATATTCTACTTAGGTTCATGGTTCATAGAATTGGTACAGTCAAATTGTCGTTCATCTGTCAAAATCTTGATATACAAACGATTCATCAGCTAAACGTGACTGCGTCTCATTTGTAACTTTTAAATCTGAATTGCTGGCATTTTTTGGTTTGAATATTGAAGTGAATCTTCTTTATCGATGCAGTGTGCATTATCGACATTTTAAACTATTTTGGACTGGAAATTAAAATCTGCATCACCTTCTTTAGGCTGGTATATCAAAAGTACTATCTGCATTATCATCTTTCGGCTAACTTTAACAGTATGAGATTTACACTTTTGACCTCAAGAGAATATCTTGAAATATTTGATTCAGAAAATAGTACATGATCAAAACACGTATGTGAGCGCATGATCAAAGTCGTAACGCTATTCATAAGAGAATCTAAACCAAACGAAGAGAACAACAACATAAATTCATCTTTCACAAGTGATTTTTTCAATAAATCAATATTTAAATCCCCAAGTAAGATTCTGTGCTTAGGTTTATCAGTAACTAGAAAATCATTTAATTCATTTAAAAAAGTATCTGAAGAAATAATATGCAATTTATAGACTAGATTTTAATAGAAATCGATATTGTCAATGCGAACTGTTAGCTTGATAATATCAGCTGATGAGAAGTTCAATTTAAGAATGAGAATATTTCCTTTTAGACATTTTTACTCGTATGCACACGATAAAAAATAATAAAACCAAAAAATGAAAATGACAACTATAGTTACGCAACCTCAGCAGGAGTCTGAATATGAAATGATAAAACGTGGTGGCTAATATCATAACTACTCATTAATTTAGTTTAGTCGGCAATTTAATCGAAAAAATCGCTCTCGGGCACACAGTCTTAATCTTACAATAGCCGTGTTTTATTGTTCGAGCACTATTTTTCGGCTATTGTTCGATTGTTTTTTGTTGTTTGCTTATAGTGCGTTCATGACATAGGAAATAAATATTTCCATACTCGCTAACGAACTCAAAACCATGGATTGCAATCAAATTATTTGAAATATTTAATACCACGCCTACTAGTTCCGAACTCGAGTTGAAATTGTTTTAACTTTGTTGTTGTTTTAATACCTTTTGTGTGTTACCATGGTATTTTTTCCGAACTAACTCACTATGTCATGAACGCACAATGTAGTTAAAATGAATCAAGAAACAGGGCCTACTGTGGCAGATACCAATTCAGGAGCTATAAAAAAACTTAAACAGAAACGCAACTTTGGAACGGGAGAACAGGTATTATTGTTTTTTTGTGGTTTGTATTTAATTAGTAATATAGTTTAGAGGTTTGACTTTATTCAATGATGACATGTAATAAGTTTTACTGTATTTTGTTGTTTAATGTATTGTGATATTGATCCGTTCGGTATAAATTTTGAGCGGTTCTGTTCGCACGATACCAGCAAATTGCAGTGCAAACAAATTTCCCTTTGCTTTATTTTTAAAAATAGGCAATTTTTTTCAAAATATATATAAAAGAAATAAAGCAATTAAATTATATATTTGACACGCCCGTCGGCAGAATAAGGTGGATCAAATCAAACGCAGAAATCGCCTAATAAGTACGGCATACTTCCTTAGTGGCAAAGGAAATCAAAAGAGACAAGTATGTAAAGCTATGTTTATGAAAACTTTTTATTTTAAAAAAGACCGCCTGCACATCTTAGCTAAAACGGTGTTTGAAGGAAACACTCCCAAAGGAAAACGAGGTGGCGACCGGAACTCATTAAAATCTGCCTCAAAAACGGAGAAACTAAGACAATTTCTACGACAATTACCAGCAAGGGAAAGTCATTATAACAGATCGAATTCGAAGATAATTAATCTATCGTGTGACTTAACGAAAATTAAGGCAACTGTACAATGATTCGGTTCCGCGATACCTGCTTGTGACGCGTGTAGTACGTACATTTTATTATCAAACAAAATAAAAATGGCTACTATCCCTGACGATAAACGCATCTTGATAGTACAAAACAGAGTTCATAATTTACATGTCAAAGCGTTCTATAAGTTAAGCAGAAACGATAATCCGGACTCGAAAAACTTTTGTTTTGATCTACAACAAGTCCAACCATTGCCAAGAACCCCCATCGGAGACTCGTTTTATTCTAGACAGATTAGCTACTACAATCTTTGCTTCGTGGGTATGGACTCGAGAAACCCGCGTTTCTATCAATGGTCCGAAGATCAAGGTGGAAGATGAGCTACTGAAGTTGGGTCGGCACTCTTGTATCATTTAAATTCTTTGAATTTAGTGGGCAAAAGAGTATTATGTTTGTTTTGTGACGGTTGTGGTGGGCAAAACAAAATATATTTCATTGTCGTATGTTTTGGCTCGTCAATGAAGTTCCACAAAAATTATTGAATGAAAATTCCATTGAACCTATTGATACAGAAGCAGAAGTTACAGATGACCCTGAACGAATTCACAATGATTCCAATATCCTATCGCGTTTTATCAAACAACGACATATCCATTTTGTTTTTTATAATATCTCAACAATCATTTAGGTTTCCAAACAGTTGTTATCAACACCAATAAATTGGTAAACTTGGTTCACTTCTTATTATAAAGCCATAGACTTGAACATATATTTTCAATTTCCCAAAAAAAAATTGTAGGTGATTATCAGTTTTTGTTCCGACGCTCCTCAGTCAGTTAAAATAAAAACAACATTTACCATTTCGTAGCGCAAAAATAACAATTTGAAACTTTTTATTTTAAAATGGCTCATAAAACATTTAAACAATTTTAGAATATTTATTTGGTGAAGTAAAGGTGCCTTTATGGTTGCGCTTGTTCATTCAAACAATTTTTTTCGACCAAAATGCTCAAAAATGACGACTATTTTCTTCTGCATTTTTTCACAAGAGATGATTGGTCGAAAAAAATTGTTTAAATGTGTTTCGATGTTTACAAATTTGAATTGTCACAAATTTTAATGTGATATCTGAATTCAATGAACTCACTAGACGTATAGAAGAGTAAAAAAAAAACCGGTTAAAAATTCTATTTTTTTTTCGGTAGTATAAATATAATTCTTAAGGAAGATATAGCCCATTTTTTAAAGTCTTCAGTTCTATTTAAATATTATAATTTTTCCAATTATATTATTATAAAATAAATGTAAACTAGTGTTGAATGTTAAAGATTTTTATTATTGTGCAACTCTATTCATCCAGCTTAATAAATTGTGTAGAATAATCTTCCCATCATTAGCACAAATTGGTGACCCCGACGTGATTTCTGGGTGCAGAATCGCAATCAACTGATTGATTATATATATATATATATATATATATATATATATATATATATATATATATATATATATATATATATATATATATATATATATATATATATATATATATATATATATATATATATATATATATATATATATATATATATATATAAGTGGGTTTTGGTAGTACCCTGTAGGTCACTACTATCAAACCAATAATTAAACGTACTGAACGGTAATTATTGGTTTAGTTGATGAATAAAATATAAAATATTGGTATGTTAGGCAGTTCCAAAAATGTATTCGATGTAAGCAGTCATCATTATAAAATAATAATAGAAAATATATGTTTAATAAAGTTAAGTGATTTTCCGTAAATTATTTGTTAGTTTTGTTTAAGTCCAAAAATAGTGGAACTCGGCCTGTATCATTATCCTACATGGGGGCTCAACCGGGATCCGATTAGTGTTGAATAAGCTGTATAAACGAAATATAGATTTTTATGAAGGTGTTACAATAAAAATCTTGTGGTGTTCTTCTTATAAGCTTGTACGTCGGAAATTATTGAGATACGTAAAAGTGGTGTGTTCCATGATAAAACTGTCGCAAATTTTGTTGGAAAACAACTATTGATAGTGGAAATTAGTGTGAAAAAATATAAAACTCGTGTTATTGCAAAATTGTTACTTTTTGTGTAAAATAAGAAAACTGTAGTCGGTCGAGCTTTTGTAACGGGTTAATAAACATTGATTTTGTGTTGATCTGTTTAGCAGTTTACTGTTCATCAAGAAAATTTTAACTAAGCGTGTGCGTAATAAGGGACATTAATAGAAAATCATAGAGGTTAACAAGTTACCGTTTAAAATCAGTATTATCAAAATGCCAAAAAAACGAGGGGGGAATAAAAAATCAAATAACGCGAATTCAGATAACGCGAACAATCGAGATTCATTTTATCAGGCAATGATCGAGAGCCTTTATAGAATGAAAAGTGGACACGGTACATTTTTGGAATCTTCTGATGAAAGCGATGAAGGAAAGAAGCAAGGTTCACCATCCAATCACCCGTACGAACGACAAAAAGCGGAGCTACTTGAAAAGGAAATTGAACTGAAGAATAGAGAAATAGAGCTTTTGAAAAAGGAAAATGAATTGATGAAAGGCAATACGAATACTGGTAATGCAGAGCTGAAGCATCAGTTTGTTTTCAAAGATGTGGAAGATTCAATGATTAAGTTCAGCGGCGATGATTCTTTTCCAATTGAGAAGTGGATAGAATCTATTGATGAAACAGCCCGGTGTTTAGGTTGGACCGACCTACAGAAAACAGTATACTCGAAAAGGTTGTTGACTGGAACAGCGAAGGAAAGTTTGAACGCTACGGACGCGACGGATACTTGGAATAAATTAACGGAATTCTTACGAAGAGAATTCAAGAAGTCTACTAATAGTGCAATTATTCATCGTAAAATGGCCGAACGACTGAAAAAATCCGATGAATCATTTCGAAGTTACTTAATTGTTATGCGAGCTTTGGGTAAGCTTGCTGATGTCGAGGATCCAGCAATTATTCAATACTGTATTGATGGTATTTCCGACCATGAACCAAATAAGGCAATATTGTATGGAGCTACAGGAATGGAGGACTTCAAAAGAAAATTAGATTTTTACGAACAAATGAAAACCAAAATGAAACCCAAGTCAATTCTGACAGCGGAACCGGATAGTACAAGGCAAGCAAAGCGGAAGTTTTCACCAAAATGCTATGGTTGTGGTGCGAGGGGTCATATTAGCAGCAAATGTCTCAACAAAGAAAAGGGTCCAAAATGCTTCAAATGCCATGAGTTTGGGCATATAGCGCCAAACTGCACAGTAAAACCATCCGAAAGCAAACTATGTGCGGCAATTAAAGATGAAACAAACATGCTAGCCAGAGATGTAAAAAAAATTGTAATCCGAGGTATCAACTTGTATGCAATGGTGGATAGTGGTAGCGATATTAATCTTATGGCTATGAATAAATATCTGAGTATTGGAGCACCAGACTTTAATCAACAAACAACAATGTTTAAAGGAGCAGGATGAATTGAATAAATTATTCACGATTGGAAGGTTTTTTACAGAGCTTACCATTGACGGTGAACAATTTAATACCATTTTCCACATTGTCGAAGATAAGGTTTTGCCAGTGGACGTAATTCTGGGAAAAGAACTGATAAGTCAGACGATAACAACCTTTTCACCCCATAGTATAACGATGAAGAAATTTATCCCGGAGAATTATTCGATCGTTGCCGATTACGATAATGGATTACCGGACATGTCCAACATCGGAGATAAGAAGCTTGCGGCATCAATAGAGGGAATGATAGTTAATTACAATCCAAAAATAAGGAAACAACATTCAGACATAGAAATGAAGATTGTTCTAAAGCATGATCGACCAATATATCAACGACCAAGAAGAATGTCACCATTGGAAGCCGAGATTGTTACGAAACAGGTAGCCGAATGGATCGAGGAAGGTATTATAAGACCCAGCAAATCAGAATATGCGAGCCCTATAGTACTTTCAAATAAAAAGGATGGATCAAAACGACTATGTGTTGATTTTAGGAAGCTAAACGAAGTCATAGTAAAGGACCGGTATCCATTGCCACTTATTGAAGACCAAATAGATTTACTACAGGGAGCAAAGGTTTTCTCAACTTTAGATCTGAGAAACGGGTTTTTCCATGTTCCCGTGGCACAAGATAGCATCAAATATACGGCTTTCATAACACCGTTTGGTCATTATGAGTTCCGAAGAGCACCATTTGGGTTATGTAACTCGCCAAGTGTTTTTCAACGTTACATAAACAATATATTTAAAGATTTGGTTTTGGAAAAGAAACTCTGTGTGTATATGGATGACTTAGTGGTACCGGCAAGAGATGAGCAGGAAGGTTTGGTGAAGCTGACAGAAGTGTTGAAGGTAGCTGAGGAGAATGGTCTGCAGATAAAGTGGAAGAAGTGTCAGTTTTTATCCAAGTCTATCGAATATCTTGGATATGAAATAGAAGATGGAAAAGTAAAGCCATCAACAAGAAAAAAAACAGCAATCACTAAATTCCCAGAACCCAAAAATGCAGTCAAAATTCAGAGTTTCTTAGGATTGACGGGGTATTTTCGAAAATTCGTAGAAAATTATGCGATAATCGCAAAACCTTTGTCAGATCTGCTTCGAAAAGATTCTAAATTTGTTTTTGGAGTTGTGCAGAGAGAAGCATTCGAACGATTAAAGTGCATCTTAACCAGTGAACCAGTTCTCAGGATTTATTCCCCTGCGGCCGAGACAGAACTCCATACCGATGCCTGTAAGATTGGTCTTGGCGCCATCTTATTACAAAAAGACGACGAGAGTGCAATTTTTAACCCAGTTTTCTACTATAGCAAAAAAACCTCACCCGCTGAGGAAAAGTACAATAGCTATGAATTGGAAGTGTTAGCGATCGTAGCAGCGTTGAAAAAGTTCAGGGTGTATTTGCTAGGGTTAAACTTTAAAATTGTGACTGACTGCGCAGCCTTTATAGTGCGTTCATGACATAGTGAGTAAGTTCGGAAAAAATTCCATGGTAACAACAAAATGTATTAAAATAACAACAAAGTTAAAAATTTTCAACTCGAGTTCGGAACTAGTAGGCGTGGTATAAAACATTTCAAATAATTTGATTGGTTTTGAGTTCGTTAGCGAGTATGCAAATATTTATTTCCTATGTCATGAACGCACTATTAAAGCAACGATGGAGAGAAAGGAACTAACAACAAGAATTGCAGGGTGGGCACTGCAACTTCAAGAATTCGATTATAAACTTGAACATCGCCCTTCACATCGCATGCGCCACGTCGATGCACTGAGTCGCAGCCCAGTTGTACTAACTATAGAGGAAGATGTGTCCTACAAGGTTAAAGCAGCCCAAAGAGATGACGAAACCTTAAAGCCGATTTTCAAGCTACTGGAGTCAGGTCAGTATCTGCATCTGTATTTTCAAGCAATCAGAGGTTATACGTACATATCATGAGCAGGGTCACTTTGCTGTTAGGAAAACTCAAGAGCTGATAGAGAGGCAATATTATATTCCAAAGTTGGCAGACAAAATAAAGCTGGCTATTAAACATTGTATTCCGTGCCTTATAGCTGAACGTAAGACGGGAAAACAAGAAGGTCTTTTGAATCCAATCCCAAAAGGTGATACACCTTTGGTAACTTACCATATCGACCATTTAGGCCAATTGACGGCGACGAAAAAACAGTATAAGTATATACTGTGTGTAATTGATGGATTTTCGAAATTTGTGTGGCTGTACCCTTGTAAGACTACAACTACAAAAGAGGTACTAAGGAAGTTGGATATTCAGAAGGCCGTATTTGGAAACCCGATCCATATAATAAGTGACAAGGGAACCGCATTCACATCTTCGGAATTCCAAGAATATTGCACATGCGAAGGTATAGAACATTTTACTATTACGACGGGAACGCCAACAGGGAATGGTCAAGTCGAACGATTAAACCGAATCATTATTCCCGCATTAACTAAAATGGCAATTGAGAAACCAGATGACTGGTATAAATTTACAGACAAACTGCAGCGGTTTCTTAACAACACCTATCAACGTAGCATCGCGATGTCTCCATTTGAGTTATTAATGGGTACTAAAATGCGTTGTTCTGAAGACATTAGACTCAAAGAAGTAATCGAGCAGGAGATGAGTTTATTATATGATGAAGGTCGGCAGATATTAAGAGAACGAGCAAGACGCAAAATATTAGAAATCCAAGAGGAAAATAAGAAACAATTTAATAAGAGAAGGAAAGTAGCACGAGAGTATAAAATAGGCGATTTGGTACTAATTAAAAGAACTCAATTTGGTGGTGCGTTGAAACTTTTAAAGAAATTCTTAGGTCCATATCAAATCGTACGGCTTAAAGAAAGAGACCGCTACGATGTACAAAAGGTTGGGCAATCTGAAGGACCTATTAATACATCGACTTGTGCACAGTATATGAAGGCGTATTACGAAGGTGTTTCTGAGGATGATAGTGCGAGCGATTCTGATGGTATTCCTAGCCTAGACGATACCACAGGGCAGAGTTCATCCGAGACGAATGAGTAGCAGGCTGGCCGAGTGGGTTTTGGTAGTACCCTGTAAGTCACTACTATCAAACCAATAATTAAACGTACTGAACGGTAATTATTGGTTTAGTTGATGAATAAAATATAAAATATTGGTATGTTAGGCAGTTCCAAAAATGTATTCGATGTAAGCAGTCATCATTATAAAATAATAATAGAAAATATATGTTTAATAAAGTTAAGTGATTTTCCGTAAATTATTTGTTAGTTTTGTTTAAGTCCAAAAATAGTGGAACTCGGCCTGTATCATTATCCTACATATATATATATATATATATATATATATATATATATATATATATATATATATATATATATATATATATATATATATATATATATATATATATATATATATATATATATATATATATATATATATATTATTATATATATATATATATATATATATATATATATATATATATATATATATGTGGAATGCTATGATGGTTCGTGGTTATTATTATGCCTATACCTGATATTTTGCTTTATATAATTTGTATTTCAATTATCCGTTAATTTATGTTATATACTAATCGGTTAATAATTTATATTGTATTAGTAATGGTTACTTTATACCTAAGGCAGTTGTGGTATATAAGGACCGATTGTAAAGAAGATGGGGAGAGTTTTTTTGTATTGCTAGATAAATAAAGTCGATGTTGTGAATTCAGTTAGTTTTTTGAATCTGTCGAGATATACAAGTACGCGACAATATTAATAAACTCCACAATTGGGGGCTCAACCTATTTTAATTCGGGATTATAAATTAAATTAAAAAGTATAAAATTAGTATTGTTTATAGTGCGTAATTATTACACATGAGTTATAATTTATTGTGTATCGTTTAGTGCTAAAATCTACTGTGCCACTAACTGTGAATTACAAAAACTTTTATGTGTTAAAAACGTTATAGTGGTACATATCAAGTGAAAATCATATTTTGAAATAAGAGATACAAGTGATAAAATAACTTATGATGAACACTGTGGAGAATAATAATGCATTCGACGAATATTTAAACGACTTCGAAACAAGCATACTGAATGCTTTAAAAACGGATGACGGAGCAACAATTCCAGACCAAGTCAAGGCCGAATTGGGACAGTTAAAAGCCAGAGTAACACTTTTGTCTCAAGAAAATCAAGAGTTAAAAAATAAAAATCAAGGAACAGCGGAGGTCGCTACAACTGTGGTAAGCCGAACACGAAATGATAGTTATTCCGGTAAACAGGTTAGTAAATCAACAATAAATAATTCAATCACGATACAAGATGCGCCCAACGATAATTTTTCTATAAGCGGTGGTTCGAATTACGGTTCTACTTCACCAAATCATAACGGTAATAAACAAATAAAAAGTTATAGCAACATAAACGATGATAATGATTATAGAAATATTCGAGAAAATTGCGGTGTTCCTTCGGCTACTCATAATGAATGTAATGAGAATAAAGTCCGTCGAGACGAGTTTTTTGACAATCGAAATATGCAAAGTCGTCACGAGCATTACGAACGTCCGAGTGCAATACAGTTAAGGGATATTCAATCTACTATTACAACTTTTTGCGGCAATACGAATTATAGAGTTGAAGCATGGGTTAACGATATGGAAAGTTCAATTAAGCTATTTAATTTAAACCCAATTCAGTCATTCATATTAGCTAAGAACGCTTTATCAGGAGCAGCGGCTATAGCTATTAAAGCCTACCCTGAAGTAAAAACGTGGTATGCTTTGCGGAAAGCTTTAGTCAAAGAATTTCATGTAGAGTTAAGTAGCGCTGAGGTTCATAAGCAGTTGCGTCAGAGAAGAAAATTGAGAACCGAAACTCTTAGGGAATATATGTTTGCATTAAGAGAAATAGCAGTTAGGGGAGGTGTAGAAGATCAAGCGGTAATTGATTATTTTGTGGAAGGAATAGATGATACTCCTTCGAACAAAATGTTGCTATATGGAGCTAAACATTTCGATGAATTGCGTTATAAGATGGATGCTTATGAAAATTATATATCTAAACAGAAGTTCCAAAAACCTAATCATTCGGGTAGAGGTTTTAGTTCTTCAAACGAGAGATGTTACAATTGTGGTAAACATGGTCATTTGTCCAAGTCCTGCAATAATAAAACGAATGGTCCGAAATGCTTTAGATGTTATCAATTTGGTCATAAGGCTTATGAATGTAAGAATGTCTCAAAAAATGCACTCGATCCTAAGTCACCACAACCGAGTAGCTCAAATTATTCAGCATCTAATGAAAGGAAAACATATGTAGCTCATGTTTGTGAAAAGTCTAACCAATGCCTAGTCAAGCTTGAGGGAAGTAACATTGAAGCAGTAATAGATACCGGTAGTGTCTTTACAATAATTCGTCAAGATGAATTTATAAAGTTAGGACGAGAACTTGATAGCAACAGTAACGACATACTAAGCGGAATAGGAAACATGAAGGTTAAATTACTCGGTACTTTTAAGGCAGAACTGATAATGGAGGATGAATGCTATGAGGCAGATATTAAGGTGGTCGAATCAAATATGTTACCTGTACCATTTATAGTTGGATTTGATATCCTTAAAAATGTGGTAATTTTCACTGAAAATGGTCATATCAAAATAAAAAAGAAAGAAGAATTTGCTATTTTGAATTGTCTAGTAGCACAGCAAGAACATTCGATTGAGGTTGGCGACAAGCTGTACGAAAAAACAGTTTGCCAAATGATAGATAGTTACAGTACAAATAAAACCAAAAGTTGTCCGTTTTCCTTAAAAATATTGTTAAAGAATGAAATACCGATCTGTCAGCCACCACGGCGGCTGAGTCAAAGTGATAAAGAAGACGTGAAGCGGCAAGTTTCAGAATGGTTGGAGAAAGGGATTGTAAGAACAAGTATTTCGGAGTATGCTAGTCCAATTGTCTTGGTCAGTAAGAAAGATGGTGGAAAAAGAATTTGCATAGATTACCGACGATTAAACAAACAAATCATAATGGATCGATATCCGCTTCCACTAATAGAAGATTTAGTAGATCAATTGCACTTCGCTAAGTATTTTTCAACTTTAGATTTACAAAATGGGTTTTTTCATGTGCCAGTGGACGAGGATAGTCGTAAATTTACAGCATTTGTAACTCCACACGGTCATTTCGAATTTTGTTATGTACCATTTGGTTTGTGTACAGCACCCCCAGCGTTTCAACGGTTTATAAATATAATTTTTCAAAAGCTTATTAATAATGGTCTAATTTTAGTTTACATGGACGACATTATCGTCCCTTCACGGACGATAAGTGAGAACTTGGAATCACTAAAATCAGTGCTGAGTATAGCAAGCGAATATGGATTGCAGTTAAATTGGAAAAAATGTCGCTTCATCCAAACGTCCGTGGAATATCTAGGATATATAATTCAAAACGGGGAATTAAGGCCATCTGAAGCAAAAACCCGAGCTGTTAGGAAATTTGCGGAACCGAAATCGGTTAAAGAAATGCAAAGTTTTCTAGGCCTCACTGGCTACTTTCGTAAATTTGTGCCAAATTATTCGCTAATTGCAAGACCATTAACTGACCTCCTCAAAAAAGATGTTAAATTTGAGATTGTCACCGTTCACAGAAACGCAATTAATGAATTAAAGTTATTATTAACATCGGAGCCTGTGTTGAAGATATTTAAGCCTGAAGCTGATACCGAACTTCACACAGACGCATGCAAGTATGGGTACGGAGCAATATTATTACAACGTGATAGTGAAGACAACCAGTTCCATCCAACGTATTACTTCAGTAAAAGAACCACAGCAGCCGAAGAAAACTATTCAAGTTATGAATTGGAAGCCTTAGCCATTGTGAAGGCACTCGAGAAACTAAAAGTATATTTACAAGGAATTCAATTCAAAATAGTAACCGACTGCGCCGCTTTTAAGCAAACGATGAGCAAAAAAAAAGTTGGCCTCAAGAATTGCTGGTTGGGCTTTACTATTAGAAGATTTTTGTTACACTTTAGAGCATCGTAAAGGAACAAGAATGCAACATGTGGATGCATTGAGCAGAAATGCAATAGTGTTGGTGGTGAACAGTGAATTGCTAAATCGAATACGAATGGTACAGGATAACGATAGCAAAATCCAACTTATTAAGGCATTATTAAAGCAAGGCCCTTATGAGGATTACACTATTAATCAAGATATTGTATATCACTGCAACGAAATGGGGGAACACCTTATCTATATACCAAAGGGGTTAGAAACGGAAATAATTCAAATGGCACACAATCAAGGGCATTTTGGGGTTCAGAAAATGATGGAGCTTGTACAAAGACAATATTACATACCAAAACTTAAAGGGAAATGCGAAACTGTACGAGCAAACTGCATTGAATGTATACTTGGGGCGAGAAAACAAGGAAGGCAAGAGGGTTTCTTAAACCCTCTGCCAAAAGGCGAGTATCCATTAGCGTTATTACATGTTGATCATTTGGGGCCTTTGCCCTGCACTAATAAAGGGTATAAATATATTTTTCTAGTTGTTGATGGGTTCTCAAAATTTTCATGGATATATTCTACTAAGACAACAGGAACTGCTGAAGTACTGGCGAAATTAGAAATACATAGTGCTATATTTGGTAACCCTGAATGTATCGTATCAGACAGAGGACCTGCTTTTACTTCCAACGAATTTGAAGCTTTCTGCGAGACACATCATATTAAACATACTCTGTGTACTACAGGCGTTCCAAGGGGCAACGGGCAAGCCGAGAGAGTCAACGACGTCATAATTCCTGTTTTGACCAAGTTGGCATTAGCTGCTCCGGAGAAGTGGTTTAAATTTACAAACGACCTGCAGCGATTCCTAAATTGTACGTGGCATCGTACAATCAAAAAAAGTCCTTTCGAAGTTTTATTCGGGGTTAAAATGCAGAATCCAGAATACAAAAGCATAGCTGATGTTGTTGCAAATGAAATAATCAACGCATATTGTGACGAAAGGGACAAAATGAGGGTCGAAGTACGTAGAAATATAGAACATGCCCAAGAAGAGCAACGAAGAATCTACCGTAAAAGAAGAAAAGCGTCTACGAAATACCAGATGAATGACATTGTTGCAATAAAAAGAACCCAGTTTGGGGTAGGAATAAAAATAAATCGTAAATACCTCGGTCCATATAAGGTAGTGGAAATTCAGCCAAACGACCGGTACAAAGTTCAAAAGATTGGGGAACACGAAGGGCCAAAATCTACAACTACGGCAGCCGATTTTATGAAACCTTGGAAAAATAAATCAACCTATATCGTTAGCAGCGATGAATCAAATGACGAAGACAAATGAAAATACTATTGCCACATTCCATCTATAAAAAAAAAAAAAAAAAAAAAAAAAAAAAAAAAAATTTTAAATAACCCTATCTCGATGAATCGATCTGAGTGATATTTGTGTGATAAACAACGTACCTACCTGAAAATGAGCTAGTTATAAATGTTACCTGGAAGACGAATATTTGTTGAAGAAGACGATAGAAATTTTCTACACTGAAGATACAAAAAAAAAAAAAAAAAAAAACGGTTGAAAATGGTTAAATTAGACGATGAGTTACTACTTAAGATATGAAGTGGACTTTAGTGGAGTAAATCAAAGACGTTAATCATAAGGACGTACCTGGTTGAAGGAGGAGCTATATAGTTATTTTGAAATGTTTATGCTAACAAGGATGGGGTTACTTTCACACAGGTTTCATCGAGGCGATGAAATTTTCAGAATGGCCGAGTGTGGAATGCTATGATGGTTCGTGGTTATTATTATGCCTATACCTGATATTTTGCTTTATATAATTTGTATTTCAATTATCCGTTAATTTATGTTATATACTAATCGGTTAATAATTTATATTGTATTAGTAATGGTTACTTTATACCTAAGGCAGTTGTGGTATATAAGGACCGATTGTAAAGAAGATGGGGAGAGTTTTTTTGTATTGCTAGATAAATAAAGTCGATGTTGTGAATTCAGTTAGTTTTTTGAATCTGTCGAGATATACAAGTACGCGACAATATTAATAAACTCCACATATATATATATAATATATATATATATATATATATATATATATATATATATATATATATATATATATATATATATATATATATATATATATATATATATATATATTTGTATTAAAAATTGCCCCCACGAATTTTGAACACAAGAACGGTTTGCGGCAGATCACGAACGATTTTTGAACATAGTCGTTAACATTCAACTGTGTGGAGACTACACAATAAACATTGAAACAGGAGTTACAGTTGCAGTGACAAGGTAGCGGGCGAGCCAACGGGACACCAGGCGTCAGCAAAATTATTTTGGAATTAGTTAAATTTGTAAACGGAAGTAGGCCGGTTCTTTAAATTCGCAATAATAGTTTCTTTTCTAAAAATAAGAATTAATTCCGGCATTTCATTTGTTTTATTTCTTTTCTTCCACTCGTTTTGTTTCGCGTCTCTGCCCAAATTGATAAATATCATCCGAGTCTCAGGATAACTCCCCGATCAATAACGAGGATGCAAGTTACGCGGAAGCGTATAGTTAGTCGCAACGTATTCTAAATTTATTTTCGGAACAATTACAATTGTTTATGCAATCACAAAACTTTTTCCAGGATGCAGGAGTTGCTCAGTCGTCTGGGCAGTCTGATTCAGGACCTGGGGGGCTATTTTGAAATAATCCGATATCGGATTTTTTCCGATATCGAAAAATCCGATCCGCCGCGAATTTTCCTGTTGTTGTAGTCCCAATAAATTCAAAATAAATAATTTATATCCCTATTATGGTTTTCCCCTCGCCGAACGATTCATGGTGAATCTTAAATCCGTGAGAGTCGTGTTTTCGTATTATGGTGTTCGCCTTTATTTTGGCGAGTGCACATCTAGTAATACTAGCCGAATAATAATTTTTTTAACAATTTTTTTGACATTTGTGGTTTTTTGCCAATAATTGTGTTGTTGTAATCATATATTATTCAGATTTTGTGTTTATAAATTCCTGATTTTTTCATTCAAAAATTCATTCATTAGCCGCTTTACCGATCGCCATGAAATGTTTACCATGTATACGTTGCATGTTCAGGACCAAGCCCACGACGATACTTTTAAAGGAGCTGGACCCCGCGGTCTAGCACAGCCCCTAGACCGTACAAATTTTTTATCAAATTTCAATTTTTTTAAGATTTTTTGACGGGAATGACTTTAGGAAAGGGGTTATATGAAATTAGTGACATGCTCTAATCCGGAAGTCTGCCCTGGATCAAGAATTCATTTTTACATGTATATATACAATTATTTAAATGTTCCGAAATAGCGCCTTAGCCGCAAATTTAGACACCAAAAGGATATCTAGCGTGCGATTGTTATACAAGAATCATACCTCTACTATAATTGATTTAATTATTCAAATTAATTTTATTAATTTAAATTTTGAGACAATCTTTCATCACTTTAACTGAAGACAAATCTCTGAACACTTATATTATCTATACTAATAATCCATTTTTACTGGTTTGACATGTACTGTTTAGTGATATCCTATTTATCATATCCTGTTTTGAAATGTACCATAGTCAGCGAGTTCTAATTTCCACATAACTTCAGAAATAATTCACATTCTATTCTAATCCACTATTGCAACCGGCGGCTTTTAATGAAGATAGTAGTTTCATAATAAACGCCAATAGTTTATTACTTTATTTAGTTTATTATACTTAAATAATCAATGATTGTTTCATAAAATCAATTCTAGGAAAGGTACTAAAAAATATTGTACGTATAAACTGATTTACTTTGAAAAGTTAGCGTTTTATATTTGAAAATAGCATCTTCTACAAGAAACATCCTTGGATTCAAATTATTGTACGTGTAAAATTGCCTTAGTTTGAAAAAACTTCTTTTGTTTTTCGAAATGTCATTTTCAATCGAAGTGGACGTAGTTTTAATCGTTTTGAATAAATTAATATTAATTTGTGTTTCGGATGCTGGTGTTCTCGATTAGTTAGCTATATTGCAATAAAATAATTGTTGGTGATTATTTTCCAGGTATTAAATATTATTTCAAGTGAATATACCATTCTTAGATTTAAGTTTTCAGTTTAGTTTTCAGTTTATAAACGTGTTAATCTATGATTACTTTTTGATTGTAGATATAACATTTGATTTTGCTTAAAAAAAAAATCCGTAAAGACATTTTCACAGTTCGCGGTGAAACGTATCGAAGGGAACATTAAAAACGTTTTGATAAATTAATACTAATTTCTGTTTTGAATGCCCGTCATTCCTGATTAAGCTACACGTTTCATTTTTGCTTAAAAATACCACCGAAAAAAAGATCAATTGGGCAGGTAACTGCAAAGTCGAAGAAGATTAGAGCCGCAAGAGTGGCTGAATCAAGCGAACAGCTTGAAGCACGACTTGCAAACGTTCGAAGCAGGATGTCTTCTTCAAGAGCTGATGAAACAACTGAACAGCGCGAAACACGACTAGCAAGCGTTCGAAGCAGGATGTCTTCTTCAAAAGCTGATGAAACAACTGAACAGCACGAAACACGGCTTGCAAACGTTCGAAGCAGGATGTCTTCTTCAAAAGCTGATGAAACAACTGAACAGCACGAAACACGGCTTGCAAACGTTCGAAGCAGGATGTCTTCTTCAAGAGCTGATGAAACAACTGAACAGCGCGAAACACGACTTGCAAACGTTCGAAGCAGGATGTCTTCTCCAAGAGCTGATGAAACAACTGAACAGCGTGAAACACGACTTGAAAATGTTCGAAGCAGGATGTCTTCTTCTAGAGCTACTGAAACCATTGAACATCGTGAGGCCCGGCTGGAAGTCGATCGGTTACGATATGGACGATTAATAGAAACTTTTAGAGTTGATTTAAAGTTAGCAGCATTCAATTACGAGAAAGACTATGATTACAATGTTTCAATTGGGCAAATGGAAAACATTTGTTTGTATTGTCATGCTTTAAAGTTTCACAATGAATCGCCTGAAATGTGTTGTTCAAATGGAAAAGTGAACTTGCCTCCTATGGATGATCCACCTGAACCTCTTCTAGCTTACGTCTCCGGAACTACTGAGTTATCCAGACATTTTCTACAAAATATTCGAAAATACAACTCTTGCTTTCAAATGACATCTTTTGGAGCAACCCAAAATGTTAAGGATGGAGGTTTTATGCCCACGTTTAAAGTACAAGGACAAATTTATCATAAAATTGGATCACTTCTTCCTCTCTCTAACAACGACTCCAAGTTTTTACAAATTTACTTCATGGGCAACGAGGAGGCGGAAACTGATCAACGTTGTTGACATTGGGAAATTGGTCATATTACCAGCTACGTATACGGGAAGTCCAAGGCACATGCACGAATATGCTCAGGATGCCATGACGTATGTCCAAATATTTGGACGTCCTGATCTATTTATAACGTTTACGTGTAATCCAACATGGGCTGAGATTATAGATTTACTTCTAATTGGGCAATCATCGACCCATCGGCATGATCTGACAGCTAGAGTTTTCAAACAGAAACTCATAAATCTCATGAAGCTCATAACTAAAAATCATATATTTATGAAGAAACTCGCTGCTGGATGTATTCTATAGAATGGCAGAAAAGAGGCCTACCACATGCTCACATTTTGATTTGGTTAAAGGACAAGATTACTCCGACTCAAATTGATAGCGTTATATCAGCTGAATTACCCAATCCCCAAAAAGATCCGATACTTTTTGAAATCGTTAGCAAAACATGATACATGGGCCATGTGGAGCCGTGAATCCCAATTCACCTTGCATGAAAGACGGAAAGTGTTCGAAAAAATATCCCCGAAAGATGTACCAGGAAACACAAACTGGTGACGACGGATATCCACAATACTGGAGACGAAAACCCGATGACGGAGGACACACAGCCACTATCAAAGTAAACAATGTGCATCATGAGGTAGATAATAGATGGATTGTTCCTTACACTCCGTTACTGTCGAAAATATTTAAAGCCCATAATAACGTTGAGTACCGCAATACAAATACAAATTCACAATTCGATGAAGTCACACAATTTCAAATAGGACGTTACGCAGTAATGAAGCTGTCTGGCGAATTCTGAGTTTTAATATTCACGAGCGTTATCCAACAGTTGTACATCTCAGTGTACACTTAGAAAATGGACAACGAGTTTACTTTACGGAAGAAAATCTGTTACAGAGAGCTGCGCAACCAACGAATACGACATTAACAGCCTTTTTTCAATTGTGCGGAACAGATTCAATCGTTAAAACGTTGTTGTATCATGAAGTCCCAAAGTATTATACATGGAACACGTCGAAGAAGCAGTTTTTCAGAAGAAAGCAAGGCACAATTATTCGGGAGTACCTTGGAATACGTAGTTCTGATGCCTTGGGTCGAGTTTATAATGTTCATCCTAACAATACGGAGTGTTATTTTCTGAGAATGTTGCTTCATGAAGTGAAAAGACCAACGTCTTTTCAAGCACTGAGAACTGTAAATGGCGAAGTATGTCAAACTTACAGAGAGGAATGTCTTAAACTGGGCTTACTTGAAAATGATGAACACTGGGATAGAACACTGACCGAAGCATGTCTTATGTGTCGTCCAGCACAAATACGCAAGCTGTTTGCAATCATATTAACAACATGCACACCTTCCGATCCTAAAGGTCTTTGGGAAAAGCACAAAGAAAGCCTTAGTGAAGATATACTTTGGCAAGCACGTAGAACAATTCCCGATATGGAAATACTGTTTTCAGCAGACATATTTAATGAAGCACTTATATTACTCGAGGATGCATGCTTATACATTAATAACAAAGTCATTTCCCAACTTGGGTTGCCAGCACCGACACGCCACGGAAACATTGTTCGTGATAGAGATCTATTACGAGAACAAAATTACGACGTTGGTCAGTTACGAGTTTTCGCTGAGACTCAAAAAAGTCTCTTAGTGCATGATCAAAGACAGGCATACACTAAAGTGATGCAATACATAGCAAATGGTAACGGAGGAATTATTTTTCTTGATGCAGTAGGAGGCACTGGAAAAACATTTCTTCTTAATTTGATACTTGCTGAAGTAAAACAGCAGAATACAATCGGCCTCGCTGTTGCATCATCTGGGATTGCATCCACTTTACTCGATGGAGGACGCACAGTACATTCAACGTTTAAACTACCATTGAATTTGAATCAAGCGGATAATTTTTCTTGCAATATAACACGAAATTCGGGAATTGGAACACCCGCTGATGAACTTAATGCCTGCCTGAAGGCGTCTCATCTTTGGAAACACGTTACGAAAATCACACTATCTAGAAACATGCGTGTGAATTTACATCACGATGGTACAGCTAAAATATTTGCTAGGCAGCTTTTGGACATGGGTAACGAGAAATTGCCAAATGACCCTGTAACATGTGAGATATCGTTCCCGCCTAATTTTTGTCAAATGTTGCCATCAATAAAGGACGTGGTAATGAAAGTATTCTCAAATCTGCCAAATAACTTCAAAAATCATGATTGGCTGTGCGAACGTGCACTGCTAGCTCCCAAAAATGACGGCGTTAATAAATTAAATAATGAAATTCAATCGCAACTACCCGGGCCACTAATGAAATACAAATCTATCGACACGGTTACTGATGTGGATCAATCCGTCAATTATCCAATAGAGTTTCTTAATTCTTTGGAGCCAACTAGTACTCCACCACACATACTATTTTTAAAAGAGGGTTCACCAATAATACTGCTCCGAAATTTAGATCCACCGAAATTGTGCAACGGAACACGGCTTTGTGTGAAGAAATTGATGCCGAATGTGATTGAAGCAACGATTATTACCGATAAAAGTAAACGAGAAGATGTGCTAATTCCTCGCATTCCTATGTTTCCCACCGATTTGCCGTTTGAATTCAAGCGACTGCAATTCCCATTACGCCTTGCTTTTGCAATGACAATCAACAAAGCCCAGGGGCAATCATTGAAAATAGCTGGTGTTATTTTGGAAAATTCATGCTTTTCACATGGCCAACTGTATGTTGCTTGCTCCAAAGTGGGAACGGCAAAAAATTTATTTATTTACACACCAAATGGAAAAACCAAAAATATTGTTTATCAAAAGGCTTTATAATAAAAATTATTTTTATTATTCACTTTGATCCGGTTGAAGGTTTGTAAAAATGGAGTATAATTATTTGGCAATTGGTAACAAATACCAAACCAAAATTAATTAATTATCCTCACAAACAGGATGTCCAATAATATCATTACAAAAGTTCGCCTGGATGCATTGACGGAGGCACCCGTTACTGAATACAGCTACTTATAATTTTCTTTTCATGTGTGATTGCAACTACAGCGATGTAAAGAGAGAATTCTTGCATAACAATCAAGGTATTTGAATTATATACTGTGTATTGACTGTGAAATGAAAACAGAAAACCAATTTTATAAGATTCTCCTACAAAAACACAGCGAATCATTTTTACAGTTCAGTTCGTTTAGGGGAAAATCGTAATACCAAAAATGTGAGTTGGATTCACTGGGAATGTCAAATGCGAAAACCATAATAGGGGTATTAATTATAATTATCATCCAACCCTTTGCACTCGTCACACTGGAAGTGACAATACTAATTTACTCTAAAACTCGTATATCGGTCAATAATATATTGATTTAAATAGTTGGAGAAACACACATTCGATAACAAGAAATGTAATTCGTCACTTAAATAGCAGTCGGATTTTGACATTCGATTTTCGAATAATACGATTTCGTTTTCATTTTTTAGTTTCATACTAGCGGATTTTTCGATATCGGATTTTCATAATAGCAAAATCTGCTTTCGGATCCGATATCGAATTTTCAAAATAGCCCCCCTGGTTGGACTAATATCCAAAATCCAAATTTGGAGATTGGAGCGGTGCGATTCCGCTCTCCGCAACCATTGGTCAGAATCCGTCAGTTTGGTTTTTGATTCTGGAATCGCAAGTTCATCAGGTCCGAACCCACCAGGTTCTCTCATGCACTGGGAGCGTTTGACGCGAGACTTCATGTTCGTTTCGCGGATTAGATTCTCCGCGATACGGGTATCCTTCCCTATTCAGTATTTAAAGAGGAAGTGATTCGCGTATTGGGCGAGTCAGAGATGTCACGCCTGAACAATGTCCTAACAAAGCTGACTATGGATAATAAAAAAACCGTCGCAATTACTGGGTCAAACTAGGTTGAATGCTGGCAGTAATTTTAACGATAAGGTGCTCAGACAACTTTGGATGAAGAGGTTGCCTTCGCAGGTTCAAGTTATCTTGACCACATTCGAAAATGACGTAACGTTAGATGTTTAGCTGCAGCACAGGCAGACAATTTGATGGGGGTGATGCCACCGTTAGGGAAAATGCCGTTAAATCGTGCAACCCTTTCGGCCCATCATTATTTGCGGTATTTAACGTGTACTCTGATCCAACTGGCGTTTCTGGAGCATCTAATTTAAACGCCCAATTAGAAGAATTTAGGATAAAAATTTTGGCTGAAATCAAAAGCATCGTTAACCCTAGATCTCAAAATTGGATGTGTGTTATAACCATTTTCGATTCGGTAACAAAGCTCAGAAAGGGTCAGGTTGGATGTAAATTTTATGATAAAACCTGTCAGTTGGTCAAGAAGAATTTTTAAATTTTCATCAGGACGTGACGACCGTTACTGATAAACCTTCTACCAGTCGTTTATTAATACATGATTCCAACTCTAGAGTTGAATTTTTAATAGACACTGGTGCTGACGTCTCGATTGTTCCACTCAAAATTTGTCACATTCCGATTGTTCCACTCAAAATTTGTCACATTCCGATTGTTCCACTCAAAATTTGTCACAATTATTCGCTGCGAATGGAACGCCAATTAAAGCATATGGAACAAAAATTCTAAATTTAGATTTTGGGTTACGGCGTAATCTCAAGTGGGAACTAATAGTGGCAGATGTCTCACTGCTCATTATCGGAGCTGACTTCCTTAAAAGTACTGGATTGATCTTGGCAAATATCGTCTTCTAGATCCAACGACATCTTTGTTTACGATTGGTTCTATCACTCTCACAGCCGAGTCAACACTTAATAATCAAATCCAGAAACTTCTTTCTAAATTCTCAGAAATTATGAGAAACTGTCTTAACGTCAAACCAGTTAAGCATATGATCACTCTTTCACTCATCGGCTGGAAACTTTTGGACCACCGGTTCCCTGTAAAACTAGACGTTTGATACCTGCTAAATTAACGATTGCAAAACAGGAACTCGAGAATCTGATGGCTATTACTATTCCAGAACGTTATCCCATTCCACACCTTCAAGATTTTTCGTACCAACTTGAAGGATGTACAGTCTTTTCCTTGATCTTGTCTAAGCTTATCATCAGATCCCTGTTGAACCGTCTGATATTCCTAAAACCGCTATTACGACTCTCTTCAGTTTATTTTCATTCAATGACTTTTGGTCTCAGGAATGCAGCGCAAACTTTTCAGAGATTCATGCATTTCGTATTGTTGGGTTTAATTTCGCATTCATCTACTTAGAAGACATTCTGATAGCGTCTAATACTTTAGAGGAACATCACGCGCATCTCGAATTAGGTTTCCAAAAAATATCAGACGACGGTTTAATAATCAACCCTGGAAAATGTGTCTTTGCTGGAAAGCTGAAGTTAAATTCTTAGAAGATTTCGTTAATGCAAATGGCATTTTACCTGTTCCAGAACGTGTTGAGGTCATCAACAATTAAGAACGTCTGTTAACGGTTAATCAACTCAAAAGATTTTTGGGGATGATTCATTTCTTATACAGATGTTTTTACTTAATGATTTTCTTAAAGGCTATAAGCAAAATAGTAAAACTCCAATTAATTGGTCAGCAGATGCCTTCGACAATTGTAAGGAGAAGTGGTGTAAAGCTACTCTTCTTGCACACTCTTCATCTACGGCTAAACTCGCTATCATGCTAGATGCTTCAAGCGGATACAGCTATCGGCGTAGTGGTTCAACAGTATATCGGCGATATTTGCAAACAACTCAGCTTTTTCTCGGTTCGTCTTAATGAAACGGAACAAAGATATAGTGCTTATGACAGAGAGTTGTTAGCAGCGTACTCTGGCATCAAGTATTTCAGATATCTTTTGGAAGGACGTCAGTTTACGTTGTTTACGGACCATAAACCACTTGTCTACGCTTTTTGTCAGATTCCAGAAAAGGCATTAATGCGTCAATTCAGACATTTGAATTTCATCGGGCAGTTCACAACCGACAACCAAAACATTTCAGGCATATATAATGTCGTCGCACATACACTTTCCCGCATTAATCTAATTTTTATTTTCTATGTCGAGGTAAAAGATCTGATGCGCGATAATTTAACTTTAAAGTTTCTCCAAGTTCCGTTGAGTTTTAACTCTAGCAAAACTATATATTTTGATATTTCGACAGCTAATCAAAGACTTTTTATTCCAATTGAATTGGAAAAAAGTTTTTGAAGCCTTTCATAATCTTTCACACCTTGAGTTAAAGCAACAACTAAATTATTGACGAAAAATGTCATCTGGTCCTCCATCACGAAAGATTCAAAAACTATGGCACAATCCTGTTTAGCTTGTCAAAAATCAAAAATTTCAAGACACCGTCTCACCTTTCAGATCTTAATAATTTACTTCACAACGCTTCGCGGAAATTCACTTAGACATCATTGGTCCTTTGCCTAGTGCTGACAATCTGCGGTATTGCGTTACATTAATCGAAAGGTATACGAGGTGGGTTGAGGCAGTTCCAAGTCCTGATATTCCTGCAGCTACTGTCGCTTGTGCGGTATACTCCACATGGACTTCACGCTTCGGGGGTACCAAACGTTATAGTCACGGACCAAGGTTCGTAGTTTGAGTTTTGTCTTTTTAATGAATTGTCAGCGTTAATCGGATTCAGATTTATCGAATTAGGATTCACGAGTAAGAACGGTGGCTTATAACCCAAAGTCCAACGGTATATGATTGAGAGATGGCACAGAATGTCAAAGACCGCAATCATGTGTCACGAACGAACTGATCTTGCCAACCGTATTGTTAGGTTTACGCACGTTACATAGTGAGGCACTTAAAACCTCTCCTGCTGAACTTGTTTACTCGATTTTTATTATTTGCAACTCTATTCGTCCAGCTTAATAAATTGTGGAGAATAATCTTCCCATCAGGGATAAAGGTGGATATATAAATCATATTAGCACAAATCGGTGTTTATAACAGTTTTACTGAGATTTATCCATTTGTTCAATAAAATTCGCCTCGAAGCAGTCTTCGGGGTTGGACCGCGGAGCGCGTAGTAGTCCCCTAGTAATTTATTAAAAAAAAAAAAAAAAAAAATAGAAATAAAAGACTTACCTATCAACAACCATTGCGGCGAATTTCCAATCGCTAATCAATTCCGCTTCTTCGTCCGCTTTTTTCATCCGTGCAGTTATAAATTGCAATTCCTTTAATATTAAATGTAAATCTTTATGCGTACACCCAGACATTTGATGTTCTTCAACCGTCGTCGGCCTACTAAAACTAAATAAAGAAAATATGGCATAACTTAGCGTCATAACGATTTGTATTCTTAAGAAATTATTCTTACGCTGAAGAACCTATCGCTGTCTGTGAACCGCTAATCCCTGATATATGACGAAAATCGTCATCGATATCTAATACATTGGCTAATAATGATTTTGAGGAACGTTCTTTTAATTCCAATTCCTTCATTCGATTACTAAGTAATATTGTTTTACGTGTGATTTTTTTACCCGGACGTCCCATACGTAGAAACCAAGGCAACCATTGTAGAAATACAGATTTTATCTGTTGACAAAATAAAAACAAAAAATATATTTTTACCACTTCCGCTTTTTTGTGAGACTAACTGCGAGTTCATACGACGGATAAAAATCTCGGATTTTACTATCCCATCCAATTGGTTTTAACCAATTACATCACGTAAATTATACAACGGGCACGCCTCTTTTCATATAAAAAAGTTGAAAATATTGAAAAAAAAATCTGGGATAGAAAAATCTGAGATTTTTATCCGTCGTATGAACTCGCAGTAAATTGTGTTTTTTTTACCCATGGTGGCATTTCATGAATATCGGCTGTACGATGATGATAATTTAATACAACAACTGTTAAAACAACAGATGACGCTACCATAAACATTATACAATTGAAATAAGTACCTGAAATAGGTTATGTAAAAAAATACATTATATTATTTATTATTGAAACAAATTAAAATTTTAATTATGTATTTAAAAAAAAATATTATTGTTTATTTTATATTTGTGTTGCGAAAGAGCTGAAAATGTTTAAATTAAAATTTTTTATATACATATAGCTAAATATTTATTTAGCGTTTTTCTAATTAAATTGATTTGGACACATTTTCATCTCTTTAGCATTTAATATTTTTTATGGTTTTTAAATATATTATTTTAATATAAATTTTAATTATTTATTTAATTTCAAACACATGCACAAAATTATATAATAATGTTTAAAGAACAACATTTATTTGACTAAATATTTTTAAGTTTTGAAAAGCATGCGTAACACAATCGTAACACATTTATAAGCGTAACATTAATGAAAGCGTTTCTATTATATTTATTTGTAAGCCCAATTATTGGTAATTCATATTTTTAAGACTTTTGCATGGATATAATAAATATATATTCATATATTGTATATATATATTTTTTATTTATTTTATTATTTTTTTTAAACTAAAAATAAAAAAATAATAAAATTAAATTATAGAAAAATATAATTGGAGAAAATAATTTGTAATTTAATTTTTCTATACATATTCAACGTGCTTTTTCTATTAAAGCATAATATTTTTGGAGAAAGCTCTATTTCTATATTATGTATATAATAGTTTATATATAATTACACGAGAATATATAGGTGTTATATTTATAGGGATTTTATTTTCTAATTTCGTGCATTTTTGGGTGTTTTCGCCTCTAAATTTATTTATTTTGTTTTTTTTTAATTATGTTGATTTCGTTTATTTTTTATTGTTTGTACAATTTAAGAATCTTAAGTTGAAACTAAAATCGGTAATAGTAAATTAAAAACAGCTTAATAATGATAAGAAGAAGTAGATTTAGCGACAGACGATTTTTAATTTTTATTTTTAATTTAATTTAATTATAAATGTTTTAATTTTTAGAGTAAAATTATATACAGTCGATTCTAATTTTTTGATGGTGAGACGTAAGTTTGTACGAACATTTTTTGATCGAACATATTTTCGACTTTTAGATCTGCCATTGTCAAATTTAATTTTAGTAAATTATGTTAATAATGGATTTGAAGTAAAATTTTTATTTGTTTAAAGTCCGTCTCCTGAATTTAGATAATATTATGTACTTCAAGACTTTAAAAAATTCTATCCTCGTAAAAACTTACGGCCCCTGGATTTGTAGTCAGGGTATATATATATATTTTTTTATAAATATATAATTTCTATATTACTACATAATTTAAATTAATTAAATTAGACAGCATTTTGGTACTCGAGAGGAAGAATTTATGTATCATGTGTATATGTGTGTGCATATAATTTTTAAAAGACATTCCATTTTAAGATTGATTTATAATTAAGTTTTTAGCTTTTTAGTTTTTTAATTTTAATTAATCTAGATTAAATTCTGAAAATTATTTTTAAATTATTTTGATTTAATTTGTTATGATTTAAATTTAATTTATTTATATGACACTAATTTTTTCTTCTTTTTTTATTTTAAAATTTTTAATAGTCATTTATTTTATTTCGACTTTTATTTATAGTTTGTGGTTTTATTTAAAAATTATAATAAATTAATTAAAAAAACAGAAAAAATATTTAACGATACCACTTATTTAATGTGTTCGCGCTTATATGCTATTTTGATCGTATAATAAAAATAAAAAAAGAACAAAAAATTAATGGAAATTTTAAATTTAATTATTATATTAACTAAATTGTTTAAAAAATATTTTAAAATTAACAAAAAAAAACTCAAAATTTTTAGATTTAAAAACTATAAGACTAAACCTATAAAATGAAAAACAAAAAGGATTTTTTTGATTTTGATGCTGCTGCTACCTAGTTTTTAATATCTGAACTGTTTACATAAATCTACTAAAATTTACTTCCTAATTAATAGTAACCGCTTACCGAGAGAAGTATCTTCATCTAATTCTCCATTTTCACAAAACATACAATTTTGAGTTTTTTCTTTTAATTAATTTTTAGTTTATTTTTAGATAATTAAAATTTAATTATGAAATCGGATGATGAAGTTTAAATGAATGATATTAAAATAAATACAATAAACTAATGGTATTTTGTACAAATGGTAAATAAAATTATTATTTTTTTTGATTAGTAGTTTTCTGGCCTAATTTGTTAAACTAAATTTATTAGAAACTATTTAGTATACAATAATTATAATAAACAAATATATAAAAAATAAATAGAGAGCGATAGTTAGTTTTGGTATTTTATAGTTACAGAGTGAAGAGTTAATGTATATAATTCGCCGTTTGAAGTGCTTGCTATATAAAAAGGTAAAACTAATTATTTTGCAGGTGCTATGTTATGGACTAGATGATAAAGATCCCATATGAAAGGTTTCTAAATATTCAATGTGAAAATGGTGGATAAGGAACACTACTGCGCTATTATTAAAGAATAAAGGAGTTTTTTTTTTGGGGTGCCTTGAGGTCTGATTGCTCCTCAATCAACGAATTATATTAAAGAAGAAAATTAAAAGTGAAATAAAATGAATATTAAATAAATATCTATACGTTATATTATTTAAATAATTACCATGATTTGAATTATTTTGTGATTTTAATAATTGAAATATATGATTTTTTAAGTAGAGGCACAAACCTATATATATATTTTTTTATAATTGTTTCTTTGAATGTATTTATAGTATCTTCTGTACATGCTTCAAATAATACCTTTTTAATGTTCTTTTATTTATTTTTTAGTTATTAAAATAATTAAGCAAATTATTTACAAATTTCTTACAAAAGTTTGATTTTATAGACTAGAAAATTTTATTCGTTTATCTTTGAATTTTGTTTAGTTTATTAAAAATTCGTTAGTGCTTTTCAATAGTTATGGGATGCACTCTGACTTTCATTTTGCGATGAAAATGCCTTGGTTTCTGTAATACAATTTTTGATCTGAACCAAAAATTTCTCATCGGTTTTCTTGTGTTCTGCTTAGATTTCGGTACTTACTATTCACTCCTAATTCTTATCATCGGTTTCAAATAACAAAATTTTACAATTTTTAATTAAATTGTATTTGTTTTATTAAGTAAGGCGTTAGCTTTGTTCATGGCATCGATAATATGTGTTTTATTTTTATTTTTTATTTTTTCTCCTTCTTAATTGATATATAAACTTCCTGTCACGCAAATTGTATGAGAAGAAAAAGATTCTAGCATGATCAGTAAATCCCTAACCTCAAACTGTCGTTTTACACTAATATTGGATACTCGAAGTTGAAACCAGTGGTGACATGTTCTACCATCACATTTTCGATACTTTATCGTAGATTATGTCTCGTTTCTTTAGAATAAAATGTGACACTATTTCACATTTTATATCATTTACCAGGTTGCTAGATTGAAAAATTGTGATATTCTACTCCATTTCTATCAAGAAATAATTTGTTTTCGATACTTAAACGAAATTAGAGAAAGACAATTTGTTTGCATTTGTACTAGTAGGTTGTGATAGCAATAGAAAAGAAATAATTCATAAATGAAACAGTTGTCCATTTTAGTTTAGGAAAATGAGAAATAAACTTCGATAAAGTATCGAAAATGTGATGGTAGAACATGTCACCCCAGTATACGAATGTTGTTCGAAAACCGCGACTGGAGAGTTTGGCGTTTTTCTATTGTTTCATCAGCACACTAGATGTAAATGTAAAATTTAAATTTTATTTACAATAATTAACAATAATGGGGTAGATACTCGATCGGCAGCAAGCATTGAAAAAAATAATTTGAAATTCAAATTTTAAAATTGATTGAGTAGCCAGGATTTTGGCTAGCAAATTGATTGCTTACTGCCGATCAAATTGTCTACCCCAATATTAATTTACTGCATTTAGTAGGTTAGTGAAACAGCAGTAAAACTCCCAACTCTCAAGTCTCAGTTTTCGAACAAAATATGTACTTAGGTCGGAACACGGAAATTTCCGATTGATTTCTGATTGATTGCAAAAGAGTAGATACAAATTTATGAAAAGTGTTAGTATTAAAAAGAAAAAAAATAAAACAATGTAAAAAACGATCTTCGGTACCTACCATTATTTATATTTTATATCATCACATTTTAGAAAACTCAAATATTTGCCAAACTACTTGTTACACTATGGCCGATTCGAAGAATCTCGGAAATGTTACGAAGGGTGGGCATATGTCCTCAAACAGTGAGCTAGAGTGGTTCATAATAGACATTAATTGGTGGTAAGGTAGCCACATGATCATACCATAATGAGTCAAGATGTATCTGTAATCAGCGGCACAATGATAATTGGAGTACAGTTACATTTGTGATAACCTTACCTTTTCATTGATATGTGACATTGTAGCTTTTTCCAAGACCTTTCAATCTATATCCTACACGAGCACATGGGAAAATGCAATTGGTTTTTTTCTTGGCTGATTTCTATGGCAGTTTCGCTACCCACTTAGAGGTATATAGATCCCAAAAAATAATACGGATACCACACTTCTCCGGATTAAATATAAAAGAAAATTAGCGATAAAAAATTCGAATCACATAAGCCGTTGTCTAGGTACCGTCGGACGGACAAACATATTTGTTGAATTTTTGGATCAGGGATCTTCAAAACGTCGAGAAAAGTAATTTTGAAGGGATTTCAATAACTTGATCGGAATTAATTGTTGAAAGCAGGGGTTTCATTACCGGGAATTTCTACTTGTACGATTTTGTTCAAAATTTGCAGATTTCCTAGTGTCGCAAATCGATTACGGTAAACCCTGATTTACAGATACTTCGTTTAAGAGGTCCTCCGATAGAGCCTGAGTTCCTCCTTGAAAGTGGATTTCTCGATTTTCAGGAAGCGATTGCAGGAAAACTGTTTCTGGAAAATTCGATTTCGGTCGAGTTCTTGCATAATGTTGCGCGATGTTGCGGAACATTGCAGCAGCTTGCATCAGCTTTCATAAGGTTGTATCTTGTGTTTTGTAATAGTTGGATGTGCGGACTTGTAGCTTGTCGCGTTGCATAATATTCCGCCATGGTGCATTATTTGTTATTAATTTGTATCATTCCAAATTGGGCATCACAGGTGGAATTGGGGTATTAAAATTATTTTTGGAAATAGGAAAAATGACATTTCACCATATTTGATGTTGCAGATGGAAATAGGGTTCTAAAAGCAATTTTAGAGCATGAAATTAGGCCGTTTTCTATCGGTATGGTGAATGGAAATGAAATTCCGATTTTTTGGGAAGTTTTGGAATATTTCTATCTGAGATCGAGCTAGAGTCATGTTAGGATGAAATTTTACATTGTATTCTATTCACAACGGATTTTGCGGTCATGATGAAATAGAGTGGTAGATAGAAATAGGATTCTAAAATGATTTTTGTGTTGAATTCTGATCAGATCAAAATAAAAATGAGATTCTAAAATTTATTTAATTTTGGTGAAATTTAGAGAACAAAATGAACTCCGGATTTGGTTCTGCAAAATAGCGAGTTAGTATGGAACAACTCCGTGTGTTATGCAAAACGGGTAGTTTAAACAGAACTTATCAATTTCTAACAGAACAGGATAAAACTCGGTTTGTGTGATAACAATCGGATTCTAATAGGAGTTCATGGTGTGATATGGCAAAAAAGGATAATTTGACCAGAAACCCACTTATCAACTTATTAAAGTTTTAATGACCGATTTTATAGAATTTTATGGATTCACAATTTGTCAACATTTATCAACAAATAGGAATGAAGCTCTGCTCAGTTCGTATGATAAAATTGACCTTTCCATATGAGATCCGGGTGGATGGAAAATTAAATATGTTTTTCTCAACTGATTGGAATGAACCTCGGTTTATATAATAAAAATGGTTTTCGGAAATGACGATCAACCGTTTATGAGAAACTCAAAAATATAACGTAATTTAAAGTTGCGAATGTATTTCTGGTAATTTGTAAATTTGAATTGAACCATTTCTCAAATAAATATTTAGATGGGACGCTTTTAGCGCTTTGAAAATAATCAATTTGATTGTAGAAAGGCGGTGAGCTCGCTCTTATAATAAACGAAGCTGAATCGTTGCTTACCCAAGTTTGGCGTATTTTATTTCTAGAGATATTCATTTGAAAATCTATTGTGTAGCGTTCTCCAATGCTTTAATTAACTATACATTATTTATTATAATTTTATTAACTGTTCTGTTTGATCCCTTGGGCTATAGTGCACTGTGTACAGTTTTGTTATCTCCTATTTTGGGTACTATATGCACTCTGTCATAGCGAGCGTCTTCTTGGAGAAGGCTCGATTTACCTGTGACTTGTTATTAAATATTATGACCTCGCACAATACTCGTATATGTTAAGCAGCCCTTACTTGCTTTACTTTAGGCCGTGACTGATATTGGAGTTGGAATCTAAGTCGGATGGTCAATTTTGAATACGTCGGAGTCGTAGTTGAATTTGTATTTTAAAATTTCCGCATTGGTACACATGTTAAATATTAGTTCAAAAACATTACAATATACATTATCGTTGTAAAGTTCTTAACAACATTTCTAATTATTTTTTATTGATTTAACATTTATGGAAGTGTGCATTTCATTATTAACAGTGTAATTAAACAATAAATATGATTGAAATGTAGGAAATCCTAAAGCCAAATTGAACCAGCAAGCCGAAAAATTAGACCTGCAAGAGCCTAGTCGTAAGATATTCAACTTTAAAGAAGACGTAGATGGTTGGTTTAAGGAGTTTAAAAATAAAATTTAGAAAGTGGGACAGGTGTAGAAGTTGGTTCTTCACACAACGATTGGGACGGTCAGCAAATTATACAGGAAGCACTTTTCAAAAGATTTAATGGAATTTTAAAGCCTCCGACATTCAATGACGAGACCCTATTTGAGAATTTTAAAATGAAGTTCCAAGCAGTAAAGCTGAAAGCACAATGGTTGAAATGTAGGTAAGCAGCTCAATTCGCTTATTTTGACTCTTCGAGGAAAATCTGAAAAAGAAGAATTTATGATTGAGTTGGAACTAAGATATGAAAATATAAGATATTATCTATCACACGTCAGAGAATTATGCTGATTTTCTGTTATAATTTGGTAATAACAACAGCTGCAGTGTTGTCAAAGGAACCTGTACCTTTCAGATACTAAAATGTGCAATGTGGAAATTGTTTCATATAAACACAATTGAACTAATTGCATTGCGAGTTATAATTGAAGTCAGGTTCGAGAAAGGAATACTAAGTAACGCTAAATTGGGGAGCCTGCGAATTAAAAACCATTTGTCATTTTGTGGTGTGAGAACTTTGGCCAGATTCCAGCTGAAAGTATAGGCACGAGTAATGAACTTGGGTTCAAGAACAAATGTATTCATGAAAGAGATGTTGAATCGCGAAACTGTAGGAATTAGGAATATAACTTTAAATAGAACGAATCTCAAAAATGTACTTTACTTAAATCTTAGAAATAGGTGTATGCTTTACCTTCTCAAAAATGTCAACTGGAATCTGATCTGTAGATATTTCTAGGTTCGACGGCATAACATTTAGAATTTTGTTCAATTTTATGATTTTTTTGAAAGTAAAACCCAATTGGGAAAATAACAAATTTAACAGTGTATTTTTTTAATGTTTTTAGCACAAATTTCATTATCATGGTTTTGTTATTTGAAGCGATTTAGAAATAATCAAAGTTTTTTAGAAAAATTAAAAAAATCGTTAAGAACTTCATACCGGTATTTAAACTTGCATTAAACACCGATTCTATGCTCGACGCTAAACGAAAATCTATTCTCGCTTTTACTTTGACGTTTATGATTATTGATTTGTATTGAGATATACTTAATTAGATTTTTAAGTATTTTGTGTTTTTTAAGATGGAAGAATCTTATCATCATGATCGCCCGCCGAAATCTGATTACGTCATGGCGATGAGAGGATGTGATCTTGTTATGTGGGATTCGTTGGCCGAAAATTTTTATAGTTATAAAAAAAAATAAAAAAAAAATAAAATAAAAATAAAATAAAATTAAATAAAAATATATATTATTCTTGCTATAAAAATATAATCATTTTTAACACTTTCTCGAATGTCATATAAAAAAAAAACAAATTTTGTGACACCCTCACACGACAAAAAATAAAAGTAGTAGTTTTATTCTCTGATTTAGTCGCCAAAAAGAGATGATAGAAGAGATGCTAAAAAATAAATCAACGATTAATTTTCTTGATTACCGGTGTTCATACAATGCGAACTATGATTAATCAGGCAATTAATCATTTAGTATCGACCATACATAATCGGGCATAAATCATAAGCGATTGCATCTAAAATATGATAAGAGAAAGCTACTGTTTGTTTGCAATTGTGATGGAGTACCGGTGTCACTCTTAAGTACTTGGATAAAACTTTATGCGAGTGTTTACTGTGTTTGAACAAAATTTGAATTCTTGGAAAAAATTATCTTTATATACGAGTACATGTTTAACAGGATATTTAACAATTTTTAAATAAGGGCTAGTACGCAGCGTTTATGAAAAGGACTTTCCATGAAAAAATAACTGTCGATTTTTGTAAAATGTTAACACAGATAGCTTCATGTTGAAAAATGTGTAGAGATAAGCAGAGACATCTATATTCTAATAAATACTATTTTCACTAGCTAAACTGAGTACAGCAATATACAATTCAGCTGTAAAATTTTCATTTTCAGCTTCGTACTGGGCAAAAATCGAAAATATATAATGACATATTATTGGTTAAACGACAATCAAATCTAATTAATGAATAAATAAATAAAATAATATATGTATAGAATTTAGAAAGATAAAAAATACTTCCGTTATTGAATAAGACAAACAAATCTAAGATATTGGCTCGTGTATGGAGTTATGGACTATGTAGTTCGACAGGGGATTTAAATTAGTATTAACTATTTGATAAGATGCGAAGATTTAGATATTCAACATATAAAGTGAGTATTGCATTTGATTGAATATTCTTGGGTTCGACGTTTGAAAATATCCCTTGAAAAATCCTGTTTCTTGGAAGAAACAAAGTAAACTTTCGCTCTGCTTGTAAGCATCTCGATTTTGCAAAACGAGCAAATGCTTGTCATGATTGTTATCTAAATTAGTTTTACTGATGTTCATCGTTTGACAAGTTATTAAACCGAGCTTAAACGTAATGTTTTGTGCAATTATCAGTCTTGATGTTTTTGTTTCGCATTTCTTCGGATACGTCATCACAGAATATACAGAAACGACATAACTCCATTTTTATATGAATTTCTTTCGACTCGAATATTTGATTTTCTTCATCGAAATAGGATTGTTAAAAATAGTTTGGATAGGTAGATAATAGATACCGCTAGTAGCTTCCAAAAAATTAAAATCAATTATAAAATTTTCGCTCAATTCGCTCTCTCAATTTCAAATGTCACTTTGACTTTGGCATGGCTGCATCAACCACATTGCTATTATTGGTATAAAATTAAAACATTGCTTTAGTAAATCTGGATAGGAACTAAGCACACAATTTATCGATAAAAAATATCAACATAAAAAAATATTTTTTTAGGGGAAACTGGAGAAGGAAATGGTTGCTACACTTATTTTGGTTTTAAAGTTCACCATATCCGCCAAGAAATATTATTCATCTAGTTTTGTTTTTTGATCATCCAGTAAAATCCAAGGCAAACTTATGTGGAATTTTATCGATATTTAATTGATTTTTTTTTAATCTATAAAATTAGGAACCAAGCCCTACCGTGATGAGATTATGAATGATACGCCGTCAATATCTAATACGACGTTCCGTTTGGACGGAAGTATGCGCAAATCGATGATTCGTATATGATGGCGGTCCAATGGTTGTACAGGCCCGTCAGGTGGCTACGATTTATGTAAAATGCTCACATTATATTGATATGTTCTTGGGTGTAGACTGTAATTTTACATAGAAGCGAGGTTATTTACCTCCTAAAATCACTGACAAATGATCGTAAGAAATCGACTGTCAAAGGTATGGCTTGTACCATGGATGGTCAAACAATTTGTATTGTGTATGATGATGGTGCAGTAATAGAGGGTTCAGTGGGCGGGAATCGATTATGGGACAAAGAACTTAAACATATTCATTTGACTGGAGTTCTATGGAGTCCTGATGGCCACCTAATTCTATTCAGCTTGAGAAATGACGAATTAAATTTGTACGATAACCAAGGCGGCACCTTCTTAAAGAAGCTAAATAAATCCAACGGGGTGTGTTTCAGTTGTTGGAATGTCCTGGTACAATATGTCAGTTGCTATATTTTGAAAAATGAGAATGACGATTGTAAGTATTTACATTATTATTTTAGTATACCATATATGTTTCCTTAATTAAATTTGTTAACTTTTACTTTCAATCATTTTTTTTTTGATTTCACGTTTTCAGTACCAGTAATCATTGATACCCAAATGCAAGCGGTTGCATGCTTATGAAACCACGATGGAAATATTTTAGCTATTTGTGGATTGAAACATATTAGTACAATTCATCAAGTAATGTTTTATAATCTCCAAGCAATACAGGCACTAGAAGTACCCAGGTCGAGAAATAACGTCATTATCATGGGAAGGAAAAAGTTTTCGAATTGCACTAGCTGTTGATTTATTTATTTTTGCTTTTTATAGTCACCGGATAAAGTTGAGACTCCAGAATAATCCGAAATTTGGAAATTAAATTTTTAATAAAAAGCCAGAAATTCCCATTAATCAAGTTGTTTTATTTTATTAAATTTCAGGGAAAGTGCATCCGACATAAGTGTTGTTCTGAACACAATAACTGATGTACCGCCAATTTTAGTCGATGCACAATAAGTAGGGATCACCGAAGACCATAAGCAATGCTCGAGTACGTGAAATTGATTCCACATTGATTCGCTTTGCATCATCGACAAATCCAAGTGTTTTTACGGTCTTTAATCGCCAATTGTTTCGTTGAACGTGCGGTTGAAATGGGGTAATTACGTAGATGCCCAATGAATTAAATCCATTCTGATATAGCTTGATGACGAATTCAAATAATTGAGTTGCCTCGGCTGAATTAAACCACGATGTTGTCGGTGAGTGGTAGATAATTCTGACCACGTAATCTGTGGAAAATGACAATCGATAATATTTGATTCCCGTGCCACAGAGTATTGTATATTCTGTGCCCGTGCTAAATTTCTAGCCTCAATCGTATCATTTTCATTAATAATAATACTGTTTAACAAATGATCATGAACAATTTGACAGATAGTTGAAGTCTCTCTCTTCTATTTATTTTTACATTTCTAAAAACTTTTAATGATTACACAATGATTTTTTTTTTCAAATTTAGAGCCATCTTTTAGCGTACGTAGGAACTATTTTAGGACTATTGTAAAAATTGTTTCTAACTTTTGTTTCGGTAATATATTCTGTGACGTCACTATCTGTAATATCAACACTGTTGATAGTTTTACGCTTTTTAGACACCGGTACGTTAGTTAGATTAGCACAGTTCTACGAGTTTTGCTAATTTTAGATTAATAGAATAAATCTACCAAGTATCAATTTGCATGTTTACCAAGATACAGCATTAGAGTTTATTAAACGTCCAGATATTCCTTACTTGTGGGGAATGTTTACTTTCCGAAATGATAAATATGCTTTATACTATTTAGTAATAAAGCCGAACTAGACATAGCTTTGCTGCAAAATGTGTTTCTTTGAACATCACGTTACTCCACGGGACTAAGTACTTTTTGTTAGAATATTGTGAGCATCTAATCAACCAAAAATTTTCCATTCGAATTGAATACTCATTATTTAGTTTAAACCTTAAAAAGTTGGCACGAGATCAAGACAAGGCTTACTGATTTAAATATCTCAATGTGTTCTCTGTCGAAACTTACTCACTATGCTCGCAAATCTGAGATTTTTACTGTTTTTTATTGTTGCACAGAGTATTTAATCTTATTCTTCTTTCTAGATTTTATTTACATATTTATTAATCACATTTGTTAATCTTAAACAATTATTTCATTTAACCAAAATTAAATTCATTATATTCTCGATTTACTTAAAAATTTTAAAAGACACTGTTAAAAATGTACACTAGGATTTATTCTTGTCCAAGAACTCAAATTTTATCCAAAAATCCCACAAACAACACTCGCATAAATTTTTCGCCAAAAAGTTTTAGAGTGTATATACAATATAAAATATTATTCTTTGCACAAATATATTTGAATCGGATAGTACAATAAATGCAACATTGATGCCCGATTGTATGGTCGATGCTAAATTAAAAAAAAATATTCTAGAGTAATGATTAATCATTAAATGGGGTATTTACATGCGACCAACATTTTTCGTCTGCAAATTTTTGTAGGTAAAATAAGAAGCATCCGCTAAAAATATTTAATGTGCGAGAAATAAATAAATATATACAGTAATGCCATAATTTTTTTTATAGCATTATCATTAATTTATTTTTAATTAATTCAAATGCGAAATTTACATTTTTATCTATTGACTATTTTATCTCGTTATTATCTATATTGAAGCAGTTTTTATTAAGAATCCTCAACATTTATTTATAAATAAAAAAATATTTTTTTTGTTAATTTTAAAACTGTTGCCATATATTTTATGGCAACATTTAATAATAGTTTTTGCGGTGTAGTGGCTTAAAAATCTTTTGCAAAATTTTGTTGGGAAATTTTTCTTTTCTTGTCTCTCATGTGCAAAAAGTCAATGTTATATCTCTTTCATTTTACAGAAGAAAAATGTTGGTCGCATGTAAATGGAGTATTAATCGACGATTTTATTTTTCGCGCATTCTGTCCTCTCTATTACTGCAGGTTATTGCAGTTTTTTCTAAGACTAGCAATACTTTTTCTTTAACCTTTATTGTTCTGTTTACACATTTTTGTTTTTATAAATGAATATTATTGTATGTACATACATACACTTAAATTTAAGTTAATCAAGAAAAATAACTTAAAAGCAGTTTATGATTCAGTTTTAGAAGTGGGATTTTTGTTGTTCTAAAACTAAAAATAAAAAAACATACATAAATGTATTTTATTTTTGTTATAAAAACATGCAAAATTTTAAATATTTCTCAAATAATAGTTAACGTTAAATAAATAAATTTTTTGGAACCACCTGATCCTAACGCGTCAAAGAATTAAAGGATGTAGTAGTTTTACTATTTGATTTAGTCGTCAAAAAGAGATGATAAAACAGACAGATCATTTAGCATCGACCATACAATTGAGCATGAGGTTGTATTGCAAATCACATAGCGCGACAGTTGATCACAGATATAGTTGGATTACGTACGATTTTAAATTGTTTATAGATCAAAATGGCGTTTCAAATGTAAGTTATATATTTTATAGTATTAAATAATTTATGTTCTTGTCTTTTAAGTGAAAATATTGTAATGTGATAATTTTTAAATTTTTTGCAAAAACACCATCATTAAATAAGTTTAACTATTCAAAATGAAATTCTCAAAATGCGGTTTACATTCGCAATGATATAACAACATGTCAAAGTCGATAGCCTACTTATTTTATTATTGACGGCGAAACTGGTTTTATGTGTGCAAACATATTGATCAGTTGCTCACATTCAGGCGTATAATCGGTTTTTTGTTTTAGAATCACATTTTTATAATTTAATATTTATAATAGCTATTAGTTGTTAAAATTTTATTTATTTTGTATTTTTAAAATTAGGCATGTATATACATAATATTTATATACATTTAAATGTTATTTATAAAATTTTCTAGTCGTAATAATCGATTTTGTTTATTTATTTAATTTCATGCTTATATAATATAAAATATTGTATATAATTAGTATATTATGTGGTATATAGAAATGAAAAAAATTATATAGAGAGGAGATAGATTCTATTGGTTCATTTTATTTTATATATTTTTATTGATTTTACTTATTTAATTATAAATAAAGTATTATTTAAAACATGCGCTTATTTTAAAATTTTTGTTAATGATTTTATTTTGAATATTTCTACAAATTTGTTTGATTTTTTAATTATCTTATTTTTTCTTGAATAAATTCCTTAGATAAATTTTGTTGTTGTTTTTGTATATTTATATTGAATGGAGTGTTTTTTTTAGAAAAAAAAGTGATAAAAAATTAAAGTAGAATAAATTTATTTGTCTCTACCTAAAAGAGGTATGGCCTCACTCGTCTTTGTTATAACATGACCCACCAATAGTGAGAATACTGTTTGGGATAGAAGAATGGTAATACCTGGAATAACACGCGATTTTGATTTATTTATTACTTAAAATATTTGCAATTTTGTTTTGTAATGTTTTTTGGTGGGCGTTTTGTTGATTAATTATAACAAAATTCTTATAAGCTGTTCTTTCTTAAAGACGGTTAAATTTTTATTTGAGTCGCTGTATACCATAAAACTGTTTTCTACATTTATTTATTTTATGTATAAAAAATAATTAAGTATTTTATATAATGGAAACGTTTATTTGAATTTAAAAATGAATAATTAAAAATAATAAAATAGATAAAATTTAAATGGTACAGTAATCGCACGATAAAAGTCTTAAAAAATTTATTTTTATTGAAATAATAAAAGATTTAAAATAAATAATAATAACAAATAGCAACATTGCTTAATTTATTAAAAGTTGAGTCATAAATAATTTCTTTGTTTCTGATTATTTGATTTTAGAGTCTAAATATTAAAGTAATTTAAGTATTTTCTGTTTCAAAGAGTGTCATTTCAGATTGTAATACTGATACTAAAAAACTTTTCTTGCCGAAATGTTCGAGCACGGGAATAGGGAATTGGATAAAGGTTTCCAGCGGTCCAACCTGAGTTTTTTAGTCATGTTAGCTCAACAAGTGCAATGGCGCAATATTAGAACCTAATTACAAATGCGTTTTTAAAAATATTTATAGTCCTAAATCTTATACAGTTGACTAGAAGAGTGAAATTAACAGTGCATTTGGTTTGTGAAAGTTTTCGTTTGGAAAAATTGCGATTGTACTTCTGTGATCTTTGTTAAGACAGCAGTTATTAATTTGATATATTTCTTCAAAAATTAGATGTTGGGTAATCGGGCGTTTAGATGGAATTCTGTCGAATTTCACATTTTTTGGTAATTTTGTATTTTTAATTGAATTTACATTCTTCTTCTCATTTATGGAATAGCAACTGGCAGCTTTATTCACAGTATTGTCGATATTATCACTGAATTTAAATATTTTCAATGCAAGAGACATATTGGTATTGTCCCACTGCTCAATGGAACTACTTTACTAATGGCAGTGAGGACCACGAAATCTAAAAAATCTCCGGTGCCTGATGATATCGTATCAAGGTTTTATACTTTTATAATGCGTGCTAGGGGCAGAAGTATTTTCCTTATGCTACAAGGGCTTATCCAAAATGTTATTGATAATCAGTCAAGCAGGGCAGTCAACCCTTGAAGAAGCTGATAATCTAGCTGCACCTAAAAAGAAGACATATTACAAGAATTTGCGATATTTAAGCATAGCCAAGTAACACAAATGTGTCAAGGGCCCCATGAAAACCTATCGAATCGAGAAATACCAAATTCACTGAACCAAACTCGTGTCAAGTATCGAATTATATTAAAAATAAAAATTCTTGAGGTGGTTGAGCAGACCAATTTTGTTGTTGGAAAACGGGAAGAAAAAAATTAACTTAGCAGGGGTTGACAATACCAGCCTTTCAGGAAATTTTAACTGCATTATTAATTATGGTATACTATGTAGCGTACGCTAACCCTAACAGAATACATACATGCTAATTTTCAAATAAAAAAGAGCCGGTGGAGAATAATCTGTGCAAAATCGAAACGATCTTAGGCTCTCTATATCGAATCAACGTAAAAAGGAATTTCTTAATAAACGTCAATATTAAGTGAAGAAATTGAAAATAAAGCGATTTGACAGTATATGTTGTAGAAGAATCATCAACTATGTTCTCTTTGTACAGAATGATGTACAGAATGGCACAATTAGTCAGAACATTCTACTTCATAAATTTGAAATTATTACTGAGGTTCTAGTTTTGGGCCAAATAGGTTTGATAATTTCATGATACAGCTTTCTACCATAACAATATCATGATATTTCCAGTGTCTTTTTAAAGTTGCACTTAAGCCCTTCATAAACGCGATTTTAACTCTAAAAATAGACTCGGCATTGCTGTTAAGGGTTATTGCGTTCCTTAGGGCTCGTTTTCCCAGTGGTACGCACCATTTAGTCTATAATCTCTGTTCTGTAACCTTTTATTATTGCGATATAGTTAATTTGCTCTAAATCCTGGTCTGTGGGTTCTTTGTGGACGTTGTTTATCAGATGACAGGATGTGTGAACACATTTGTGTTGTTGGTTTTCTATGTACCTTGATTATTATTTTCTCAACATACAACAACTTTATTTCCCAACCTAAGATTAGAGTTAAGATTCCGTTCATGAATGGATTAAACACAATTTTAAACTGACTTTAATCAAAATTGATCATTCGGCTATGGTTACACAATTATTGGACCAAGGCTTCGAAATTGACACTACCTGCTTATTATTAATTCATCCAGCAAATGACAACCGGCTGCTACATTCACTTAAATCTTGACATATACGCAAACTCATCTGTAAAGCTCTGAAAACGGATATTAGTGCAAGCACGTCACGTAAACATCATTACATAGAAACGGTTGGTTAAAGTCACATAAAAGACACGAATTTTTTTATTGTGACTTCGCCAAAAGAAGGTAAAAGACGAAATATTTAGTGGAACTCTAATCGAAGATTTTTTTTTATTTTCTATGCGAAAGCTTAGGAGGGTATTCTAGGCGGAACGAAATTAAGAGGAAACATGGTTAAAACTGCCAACAAATAAAGACCTTTAACAGATATGTGGCATACTAATCGTTTTGAGTTGCTCAACTTATTTTGCCGGACGAAACATTAGGTATGCGTGGTATAGGAACTACTTGAATACAACAAACCTAGTGCAATAGTATTTTAATAGCACACATTCAGGCGAACATTATATTGAGTATACTTTTTAATTCAACCCGAGCTGTCAGTGTGTTGTTAAAAATACTTTGAATTTTTTATTCAACCTGAGTAATCTTACTCTGTACCGCTCATACTTGGTTCTCCATATTTAATGCTTGAATTCCACAGTGAAACAATTCTTTTCAGTAAAATTAACACGAGATGAAAATATAAATCCTTTACTTGTTAGAGAGAAACAAAATAATTGTTCAGTAAAATTACTTCCTATTGTTTTGCAAGTGGGGAAAATATTGCCATAAAATGTATGAAACTCAATACTTTTTATGGCAACATTTTTAACACACCTTCAAAAAATAGTATGCGATGAGAAATATTTTTCACACACTAGGCCAATTTTATGGTTAAAAAAATATTATAGTGAAATGTCAAAAGAAAAATGAAACGTAGGATTTTTTTTGTACCGCTACGTATAACCCGTTCATTGTAGGGTAAAATAAATTTTAGAAAATTTTGTGTTTCGTTAAAATAGTTTATTTTCAATTTTTTTAGATTATGTTGCCCCCAATCTGTCACTATTTTGACTATAAATTTTACTATAAACAAAAAAAAAACAAACTAAAGTTGCTATTTTTGTCGCTCTAATGTAATTTAAATATACTCTTCTCTTTTCGGTTTCTCAGTATTTTTTACTAAAAAAAATTATTTTATTGTGGAATCCACGCAGAAACCTTGCTTGCTCGGGTTCAATTAAAAAATTAACCCAACGTGCATATCCATACTACGGTAACTTGAATCTGGTAACTTTTATGGCTTACACCCTTTACGTCCATACAAATTTTATTTGAATCCGGTAACTTTTAAGTTTTCTATGTCACAAACACAAAATGCTAACAAAGAAAAATCATTTTATTAATCATTTAATTTTATTTATCATCCATATTTTAAATCATTTTATTAATCTTTTCATTAAATTTTATTTTATTTTTTTAATATTCGATTTCGGATTTTAATACAAATAAAATTTTTGTTTTGTGATGCACACGGCTCAAAAACAAAATCAAACTAAAAAAAAAAATAAAAAAAATGACCTTGAGAATTTTTTTATTTCATTTTTGTTTGTGTTGGGGTGTTGAAATTTTTGAATCTAAAAAATTTAAGTTTAAAAAGAATCCAAGACAAGACCGGTTTTGTAGGTAAAGGGGGACAAAACGAAGAAGTTACCAGATTCAAGTTACCCTAGTATGGATATGGTGAATGTAACATTTCTTCGAGTGAAATTTTAAAATTTTTAACTCTACCATCGGCACACATTCAAAAATCAATGCAAGTATTTTCTAAAGGCACTTAGGATCAACTTCAGGGTTGCGGGATTGTTTTGAGGCAAAAGAGTGCCCTTAGGGTGTTCCATGATCCAAAGTCATTTCTCCAGCTCAAGTGGCTTTGATAATCGATTATAAAATTATCGTTTAGGATGCATCCGGTGGGTTTCTGTATCCGGGTTCCATTTTTCAGTTAAATAAACTTCGATGAAATTCACCGATTGGATACAAATTTGGGGAGATTCGTTTAGCGGATGATTCAATTGGGGGCCGTGCTACTTTTTTATTTTTTCTTAGCTCACACGACTTTGATGAAAAAATGGATGGTTTTCGTGTATATGAAATCGATTGCAATGGGTCCGTATTTCGAGAAAATTCGTTTAGTGGGACTACTTTTGAGTCCAGAGTACAAAAGACTCTGATCAAGATAGCTGGAAAGGGCTTGCAGTACTTATAATAGCTCATGCTGTGCTAAACCCATAGAAAATACTTGAGAATTGGTTTTGACGTGGGAAGAGATTATTAAAGCTCTAAAATGCTTGAACCAAACCAACTAAACAGGATTTGTGAAATTGGTTAAATACAACTTGCATGGCCTATCATAGGATCAAGCATAATAATATGATTGATAAGCTGCTTAGCATTCAGAAATTTGCCTAACGGAAATCGGATTAAAAATATCATTGTCAACGTGATGATAGTGATCCCCTTTCGTTCCTATAGGCCTAAATCATGTTGGTAAAAAGCTCCTACAATTCCCTACATTCCGACGTAACATGTCTACTGATGATGAACTGAGCTCTAAATTTGTAAGTGATATATTTCTTGAAGCAACCTAGGTGAGTGGCACCGAATGAGCGTAAGTGTAGTATAAAGCGTAAGTGACCTGTCATTTTCTAAGAATATGTGAAAAGGCCAAAAAACTATTCTAGGATGAGGAGTGAAACATGAAATACCATCATGCATATCTGGTTGTTATTTCAGCTGGATGCGTGTTAAACCGGTAAATTCCTATGTATATTCCAAATGTAAACCAGGCTGATGACTAAAACTGTTGATGTTGTATTGCATGTCCAGTAGAGGATTTGGGCGTGGAATTCACGCCACGGTGTATTTTTCAGTTCCTTGTCGTTGAGGAGAAGTAGCAGACACATTATTATATTATTATTTATTAGGCCTTGAATTGCGGCTACTTTTCCAATGTCAGTTTTAAATCAGGAGTTACTTTTTGTAAATTTCGTGAAAACATAAAAATTTTTTTCATTGGCAATCGCTCATATAACAAATATGTATTTCACAAAAAAACACATTTCGTTGCAGCGCTACTAGCCCTTGTATGAACTCGTTCTTTTAGCATTCTTTCATTATTTGTTGTTTGTTGAGGCGTTGAAACGATGACATCTAATAAACCTTTTGGTCTCTAGGCGAATACTGCGTTTATGACTAATGTTTGTTTCGTAGGACTGGATATGGACGTAATCACAATGGGCTCCTAAACTAATTGGATGTCGGGCATTATTACTTAAATTTTAGTTTGCTATTCTTCCTATTGATCCCTCTTTCAGCATAATCGACAAGAATACCAATATAGTTGTTTGATGTTTATTATATGCGTTAACTACTGTTACATCATTAGATTTGCGGCGAATGTTAAGTGTTAGCCAGTCTAATGAGTCGAAAAGTATGGCACTCGATGAGAAAAAAATTCGTTTAGATGGTTTGTTGTTGTGTGAAATTTACCGCGAGATTCCAATGTCAACCATAAGAGTTTTGATAGTATTGAGTAGCTTAAATTCGAAGGAGTCTTGAGTTCTTAGATGCACTGGTGGGGATTTTAACATCACTGAAAATCCAGGACTGTTTAGTAGATACCGGATTTAACCTTGAAGTGTGATGAATTTTTCTAAGTCAAATAAATTGGGGCAGCTACTTTCATATGACCTAACTCTAAGTATTTGTTCAGTAAGTCTCTGTACTAAGTTACCAGTTGATGATTTTAGCAAAGATTTATTCTAGGTGAAGTAATGTGACATAGGAAAACTTTGGGTTTTGTCAGATTACTAGTGAATCCAATGCATACCATTGGCCGTTTAATCAAATTTTTATGAAATGTGCTACTAATTCTGAACAAAATTGATTATTTTTGAATTATTTGTGACCTCTCTGTGAACTTCTTTTTTATTATTTTAGTCTGTGGTTTAATGATATTTACCTCAAAAAACTAATAAAACTGAATTAAAATGGGATAAGTCAGTTATTGTACGTTTTAATTCATGTATTTTTGATCATTTTTCACTGCCGCTCACCAATTTGTCACGAATCATCCCAAAACTGTATACCCTCTTTAAAAATTATGGTACAAATTTATAACCGCCTTGTATAACTGTTTGGGACTAAATTTTAACCGCGGTAAAAGTTAAATTTTGCTTCTCCAACTTGTATCAACAGTTTCGCTTTTCTTGTTAAGATGAGTACCATAGAGATCATGAGGTCATATTAAACGTCCTAAAAGATAGCAGAACTCATATCAAAAAATTATTTAAAACAATTGGAAAATTAAAGGCTGATTTTAGGCGAAGTAAATGCCTCTTTAAATCATTTTTTGGTTCACTTATTTTGATAAAGCACTGGGTTTTTCCATTTCGAAGCTAACAGCACCGGCCTAATAAAATGGCTCATTAAAAAGTTTCAGGCTTCATTCGTTCTGGAAAAAGCTTTAGGTTATTTCATTTAAAGCTAGTAGAATTCAAAATAGAGATCGGGCCAAAACCGAAGTTAGGATTGGTGCCTAAATTAGTGAGCCTAAAAGTATTCGCACTTCTTATTTATTGAAATGTTTTGCGTTCTAATTTCGGTTTTGGTTCGATTTACGGTTTGGGTTCTGCTACATAGCGTAAAAGGAGCAGAAAAAATTTTTAATGCGGCATTTAATAAGTTTAAAATTAGCCATTAATTTTCTAATTTGTTCTAAATCATATTTTGGTATGGGTTCTGCTAACATTTTCAAAAGCTAGCAGAACCCATCGGTTTAGTTGGAAAGGATAGAGTCTTTAAAAAGAAATGAACCGCCACCATAATTACTTTTTCATGAAGTGGTTTTTCATCTGGCCCATCATCAACGGATAAAACCGAGAACAATAGAGAAATTTAGTAGAAATACGTCAGAGTAAATTTCTGTTCGTTGCTTTACTCCTTCCCATCGATCGGAGGGGGAGAGGGCGGGTTTGCTAGTTTATTGCTTCCGTGTCTAGTAATAGTATATTAAGTTCCTTCTAATCGAGTATCTAGCAAAACCTAACGCGTGCCTCATAGCTGTTAATGTTTCCCTGTACCCACATTTTATGACCCCACCCTTTCCCAATCGTCACGACAACCGATGTCTTTTCAGAAGTTTATTTCGTTTAGTCACAGACAAAAATTTAGAACATTTTAATTGTCGCGTGTCTTCATTGCGAAGCTATACATTTTCCTGCAGACCGTGTGTATATTTCGACTATTCGTAATTCGTTTGGTGACTGCTGCTTGCACGACAAAACCAAGCTAGATCCACCGATTTTTCCGAAGGAGTTAATGGACTTCTTTATACGAGGTAGAAAAAAAAAACATGCAGAAGAATTTCACAATAGAGTCGAAAATAAATTAAATTTAAACGCTTCCTTCGCCTTGGCTTCTTTCAACATGGACGACGATTGCATCATTAACAATGATGATATCTATAGTTGGCGGGTAGGTTTACCGTAAAATAAATATGGCAGATCATCCGCCACTAAATGCTCAAGGTGAGTTGGAACGACCACAATTCAATCAAATGTTCTTTTTGCAATCAGAAAATGCTATTGCCGAGCGACTTAACCATCCGCTTAAAAATGGTGTAAATAGAGATCTAATGGAATTACTGGAGGAAATCATTAGATCTCAAAAAAATTTTGTTCCAGGTTTTATGATGATGCAATAAGTAGACAGGATGTTAATCAGCTCACTACACTACACCGTGAGTCTCATTTCAATATGTTCAACTCCTGTTGACATAGCCAGAGCATGCGGAGTATAGAAGTACTTCACATATCGTCATGGTTGCTGACCAATGTGGTAAAACATTTGTGAACTTGAGGAACATCGATAACCGCGTCGAACTTTTTACTTATTAATTTTTTTACCCAAATGGTAAGTTCATAAGGCTTATGCAGTTCATAAGGCTTATGCAGTCGATAACATCCAGCACATCTGTTGAAATTCTCGGCAACGATGATCCCGAGTTGCTAGAATTTGTATTAAAGTGAATGATTTATAATCCATGTGGGGACCTAAGCCCAGATGCGCATTGTGTGATAAAGAGGACTGGTTTCATGAAGTGCCACTTCAACTTCCCAAGCATTTCCAATATTTAATATCTTTAGTACATGATAAAAGCCAAAGTAACGACGTCGCGACGATTCGAAATTAGATCAACATATCACCGATGATAACACCGTCTAATAACAGGGATTAGTTGACATGCAGCGCCTTTTAATGCTTATATTCTAAAGCACATTTATATGGCAACCATACTGCTATATAAATATCGAATATGTACGAACCGAATAGAAGACAAAAACTTATTTATAATGAAGCAAACACGTATCGAAGGTATAGGTTTTGCACTTCAAATTCACGATTTTTACAATTCCACCACAATTTTTTATACTTCATTGTCATTTTTTTCTAAATCAACCTCAATATTTTGCAAAGCAAATTCATGTTTTTTCAAAGTAACTTGAAGTAAGTGCAAAGTAAATTCAAGTATTTTAACTAAAATTCAAGTTTTAATATTACAAGTTCGTAAGTTGTTTGCCAATTTTTGCAAAACAAATTCATTGCTCCCAATTCTTAACCGATTACAATGGGATTGGGTATGTTGGATGGCAATGAGATCGTTAAATGATTTTTGGAAGAAATTCTGGAATATGGCCACCTGGAATGGAGCTCGGCCGTCTCTTAATTAATAGTTATGAGATTTTGTATGTTGGATGAAAATGGGATTCTTAAATGATGAAATAGTTCTGGATTATGGCGAGTTCTTTCTGATTGAGTTCCCTCCTAGGTTGCCAAATTCCAAAATTTCTTCCAAAAATAATTTAAGAACCCCATTTCCATCAAGCATACCCAATCCCCTCAAAATCCGTCAAGAAATGGTTGACTTCCGACCCAGGTTGTTTGATTCCAGAACTTCATCCAGAATTTCTTCCAAAAATCATTTAGCGATCTTATTTTCATCCAACATACCCAATCCCTTCAAAATCGGTTAAGAATTGATCGAGCTTAGAAGATCAGGCCATCCCAGGTGGCCATATTCCAGAACTTCTTCTAAAAATCATTTGAGAATCCCATTTCGACCCAGCATAAACAATCCTATCATAATCGGTAAAGAATTGATCGTTTTCCGTCCCAGGTAGCAATATTCCAGAACTTCTTCCAAAAATCATTTAAGAATCCCATTTCCATGCAACATACCCAATCCCATCATAATCGGTTAAGAACTGGGAGCACTGAATTTGTTTTGCAAAAATTGGCAAACAATTTACGAACTTGAAATATTAAAACTTGAATTTGTGTTAAAAATTTTTTGAATTTACTTTGCATTTAATTGAAGTTACTTTGAAAAAACACGAATTTGCTTTGCACAAAATTGAGGTTGATTTAGGAAAAAATGACAATGAAGTGTAAAAAATTGTGGTGGAATTGTAAAAAGTTGGGAATGAACTAAACAAAATTGAATATCATTTGCAAAATCGTGAATTTGAAGTGCACAACCTATAGATGCATTACTCCACCAGAAGCAGGCTTTCGATCATTCGGCAACGAGATCCAAAAAAAAGGCCGCTCAGAACAACGTTTGCATCTTCATTTACTCGGTCAATATATAATCACAAATAAGAACCCCACAAGACCGTGACTTAGTTTATAGACGATCCCATAGCTTTAAATTTCGTTTTTCAGCCCCATTGCTTTAAATTTCTGAAGAAGCTTAAATTTCGTTTAGTCATAGATAAAAACTTACAGATAATTCATTGTGAACAACTTTTTTGTCCGAAATACGATGTCTACTAAAAATTTAAAAAAAAAACATAAAAAAATTTCCCAGTCAAATTTTCGTTGGTTGTATGTATGTGTGGAATTCTAGCACAAATCAACGTTCATGTGAAAAATTGTGATTTGAATTGAGTTTTTTCTGCCTACTGAGATGTAAAAAGCTTTATGTACATTTTGAAATTTCATTTTTTTGTTTTTTTTTATTAGGGATAAATTCCATTTCATAACAGTTTCGTTGCCTGTTTTATCCTATGAGGTTTGCTGGGACTTATGATTCCTGTATGTTTTTAATTTTTAAATATTGTTAAATCTTTTACCTTACCTAACATACTACTAAAATATAAAAAAAGAATTTTCCCCTAAAAAAAAATATCATAATGTGCCAGATAACATTTTTGGGGGAAACATAGTAAATGGGAATTAATGCAGAGGAGTACACTACTTAGTATAACATTTGGGAATTTTGTTGAATTAAAATATTTTGCAATGCTTGTTTATACTGGCACTTGTTGTTCCTTACAAATAAAATTACCAACTTCCCGTTCAGGACCTAAACCATTGAATGATGCCCAATTGTTTTTGTTCAATTTAGATAGTAACAATATTATTTATGACTCAACCTATAAATAATATGGAGTATATTTAACATTTATGAAAAAAAAAAATTAATAAATATAAATATTTAAAATACAAATATTTATTACACAAAAATTTAATTTAATTAATAATTATTATTCAACAAACTCAAAACAAAATTTTATATATAATATTATTTGTAAAAATAATAGTATAAATTATTATTGTAACAATATAATTATATATGGTTTGTGCCACCATTCAAAACACTCACATTAATTAAAAATAAAACAAATTAAAAAATAAATAAATAAATAGTTTAACTCAAACCAATGACAGAATACGTATTTATATAAATAATTGTAATTTTTGTATATAATTTAAAAAAAAAAAAATAGTTTGAGAAATACGAGTATATGAAATAGGCAAGCAAAATTTTGATATAAAATCAAAGAAATAAAATAAACATTTTAATTATGAACTAAAAACAAAATTTTTTAATTAATATATTAACAAAATATTGTTTTTAATTTATAAAATTAATGTATATATATAAGATCGAATTAAAATTGCAATTAATTAATAATTATATATATATATGTAGTTTCAATTAAAAATTAATTTGTGTTTTATTTAAAACTTATATTTTTATATATTTTCAAAATATTTAGTTATTATTTGTTTTTTTTTTGTTTTAAAATTTTTGTTAACTAGCAAGCAGGCAGAAATATAATATAGATTTAATTTTTTTTAGTATAGTGATATAATTAATAATATATTTTTAAATAGTTGTTATATGTTGTTAATTTGTTTGGATAAATAATAATAAATAATTTAATATAGAGATAAGTAAAAAAAAAGAAAAAAGATATTTAAAGTGACAGAAAAATTTATTATTAAATTTCACGACCCATTTGAATAATGTAAAATGATATTTAAGCTTTTAAAATTTTTAAATATTTATATGATTTAATTTAATTTAATAATTATTATTTTTTTGAATTGCTATATAATTATAGTATAAATCATTAGTTTTAATTTGCAACATGCATAATAGAAACACTTTCGACAATGTTCGATTTAAATTTTCAGGAATGTTTCATATCTCAAACGTGGGCCAACTGGCTGCAGCTACAATATTGTACTTTGTAATTCTTGAACTATAATTTATAAATTGCTTAATTTAATTATTAAACCATGCATTTGTGACTATTTGTCTATGTTGAGTGTATACATAAAAGCGTCGTGCGATTATACATATTTTATTATTTGTATTTAGTTAATCGTTTAATATTTTAAAAATTTATAATTTAACTATTAGTAAATGAAATTATAAATTAAAATAAATTATAATTTAAAGAGAAATTAAACGGTGGCATTTTAACTTTTAATGTAGTAAGTTTGAATTTGTTTCAAATTTGATGAGTAATAATTATTTTTTTCATTTTCATATTAATATTGCTATAATATTTATTTATAAATAAATCGATTATTTATTATGTGCTAGTACTGCAAAAATGTGTGGTGTGAAGAAGAATACCAGTCAAGAACGTTTCAGTTAAACGGTGGTTGGAATTTTTGGCAAAAAGCCTTTTCGAAAGATCCTTTATTCAAAAACTAAAAAGACGAATATAGTCTAGATTTTTTTTACTGGGTCTTTTATATTTAAGGACTTTTAAAGAAATTTATGGGTAATAAAATAGACAATTTTGTCTAGTTATTAGTTATAATTTTTGTGTTTATTATTAATACAAATTGAAATGACGTTTTAATAGGTTTAATAAATAGCATTTAGGAGAAATTTCACTTGCAATTGTTTTTTGCAGCATTGATGACGTAGAATTCATCGTTAAAATTTGTAAATCCTTCTTAGTTACTAAGTTTTGATTATTAGTTGACTACTTAAATTAAATATAACCTATCTTTCATAAAGGTTGATCAAGTTGAAGTTGTCAAATTGTTGAACATTCCTTGTCAAAAGAGTTTTGATCATTAAAACTAAAATTTTATTAAAATTTAGAACTATAACTTCTTTTTTTGACTGGTATTCCCGGAGTCTATAATTTTAACTCTTGTTTTATGCATCCCAGCTGCTTTTATAGGAAAATGTAATTCAAATTGTATTAAAATTATGTCAGCATACCAAAGTTAATAGACAAAATAATTGGAATAAAACTGTGGCATTTTAAAATAAAATTCTTTGCTACACTTTTACGTTTTTGCTGTCCGATTTTAATAATTTTTAATACTTCATCGCAATTAATTTATTACATTGGACTGATAAAGTTAGCCGGAAGTACAACCAATATGGAATGTCGATAATATAGATTCAGCCGACCAAAAATGACACCAGCGGAAAACGTCGATAATGCAGATTGTTTGGAAAAAGAAGATCAAGTTTAATATTCAACCGAAAAAGGCCAATAATACAGATGACAAAATTGTCCATCATTCGAAATTTTGCCAGATGACCGGTGTCTCTCTGACTATGCCAATTCTGTAGCAGATGACCCTAGATAGATTTTAATTCTATGTTTGGGGTGGGTTTGATGAGGTGATACTTTTGAAATTTTGATTTTATCCATGTTTTGTTGATATCATCTCATCGTTCGTCTTTCGAGATTTTGCCAGATAGACATCGATCTGACTACACCAATTCGATAGCCGATGACAATAGGTAGATTTTGATTATAGGTTTGGGGTAAATATCATGAGGTTATAGGAGTGATTATGCCAGATCGAGCTGACTATGACGATGGAGCATGGCCGTAGGTAGATTTTGATTATAGGTTTGGGGTGTGATAGTTGAGGTAATTGGAGTGAAATTTTTATCCCCTCCTTGTTCTGTCAATAAATGCGTTCATCATTCAAGACCGTTCCAGATAGAAACCAATCTGACCATGCCAGTACGATGACCCATGACCATAGGTAGATTTTGATTATAGGTTTGGGGTGGGACTGATGAGGTTATAGGGGTTTGATTTTCCATTTTTGTTTTTGATTTTTATTTACCATTTCATCGAATGACGAACGATTTGATCGACAAAACATGGGGAAAATCAAAATCTTACCCCTATAGCCTCATTAGACCTACACCCCAAACATAAAATGAAAATCTACCTACAGTCCTTGGCCATAGAATTGGCACAGTCAGTTTGGTGACTTTCTGCCAAATCTCGAATGACGAACAATTTTATCTACAAAATATAGAAATATATTTATGCGATCGTCAGTAGAAAAAAAGAGAAGGGTGGACTGAAGAGAGGTGTCTGTAGAAGTGAACAGGTTGATATATATAAAAAATAATTGGCTCTTGGTAAATGTTCCTGTTGCAATGGTTTATCCATGACTAATTCTCTAATTAGCTGCTCTTACTCGTTGTGAACGAGGAAGATTTCATAAAGAAGAAAGGAAATTAAAGTAAAACCTTTGAAAAAAACTTTTCTAAAGTGAACGGCTTAAAAATTTTCTAGTGCTAGGATTGAAATTTTTGGTCCGGCCTGTTCCAAAATATTAGCCGGTTAACTCAACTTGAAGTCAACTTGAATGGCAAATAATTTCTGAAGTTCAACAAAATGGAAGTTCGAAACCACTCGAATCAAATTAGCTCATTGTTTGTTGGCTCTTAGAAGTTTATAGAGTTAATCCAAATCTTCGTAAATAAATAAAGATTCCATTTGAGGCGTGATTGAAGGCTACTGTGAACCTGTAATCATTTTTCACTAATCACACACTAAACAAATTCGAGACAGTTTATATTAGTTCTTGATAGGTGGCACTAGAATTTTATAAAGTATTTAATTTCAGTGATTCGTAAATCTAGTTACTGTCAACTTTGAATGATGGTTTATACCATCCGCAACGTGTCCGGCACACAGAATCTTACTGATTTATGAATAAGTATTTTCGGTTCTCAAACATGCTTAAAATATTTTCGTTTTGCATTTGTTGTTAGTCACACTTAAGATTTGACTTTAACGTTCCGTTTTGGATATTTTTCGCAAGGATATGGCCCAAGAGTCGTGAACCGGCACAAACCACAGCGATAGCTGATTAGCATTAAAAATATCATACTGTTAGGAACCAAAGGAACCAGAAAATCAATTCAGATATTTGATCTCAACAGTTGTTTGCAACTTCGCCAGCGTACAACCACAGAATATATACAGAAGCGACATAACTCCATTTTTATATGAATTTCTTTCGACTCGAGTATTTGATTTTTTTTAATCAAAATAGGAGTGGTAAAATTGTTTAAATGGTAGATAATAGATAGCGCTAGTAGTTTTCAAAAAATATTATAAAATTTTCGCAGTGTACAACTAAAATTTCCTCTCAATTGGCTCTCTCAATAACAAATGTCACTGATTTTGGCTATATCAACAGCAATACGTGTTAATTGGTAAATGTAAATCATTGCTTCATAATTAAATTTGATGAGACTGAGTGATACGCAATCAAAATTAATAACAATACAACACAAGAATCATTAGCATTCAGTGCTAAAATTAAATTATATACTGAAGAATATCGCCGAATGGATTATAGTAAGTGTTGACACATTTCATCACTTCTAATCAACATGTATGCTTTATTTTTAATTATATGTATATTAGAAAGGGAAATGACAAAATTACAACAAATGATGATGTTCAAGCACAGAAGTGAGTTTTAATAATTAATTACAAATGAATTAAATATTCTAATATTGTTTTATTTCTAGTTATGTGTTCCGTTTCCGTTTGGACGGAACTATGCGGCAATTCGTATGATGGCGAATTTATGAATCAGCGAGCTGGCAGCCGAAGTATTTTTAATTTGTGGCGATAAATTGTGAAATGTGGGCACGATTTATGTAAAATGCTCGCATTGTATTGATATGCTCTTGGATGTATACAATTTTATCCACTTTATTTAGAAACGAGGTTTTAATAGACGGCATCCTAAAATCTAATGATAAATTGTGTTAGATACTAGAAACAACACGACAGTCTAAAATCATTATAAACTTATGAATCGAAAATGGCAATGTTGAGGCGTGTTGGAAGTTCATATATTGGAGCTGAATTATTAGCTGAACAGAAAATCCGTTTATGATTTACATCCTGATTTTCAACTGGACAGTTCTAAATCGAAATTTTTTGTATTTGTACCGCCAGATGATGTTTGCTATCGATAATACTGTTATCCTCTTTAAATATTTGGGATGTTATAAATGGGTTCAGATAATTTTCGGCTGTAAGTCAAACTTTTCATACTAAACCCTGGAACACCATTCATGAATTTGGGATTACTAACGCTTTTAACCTGTGACCGCGATTTTTGTTATCCGATGGAACTCTGAATCAAATGTTTGCCCGATAAAATATTACGTAAGTCCTGATTTTATATATGTACTAATGAATGTATTCTCATAATTTGTATATTCTAGTTACGAGTTTAATAAGACCAAGCCGTGAACTGGCTTATTGATGTGAATAAGGCCATGACACACAATATATAGCCAAGCATACTAAACTTGTTTTCCAAATAGCCTTCAATCAACACCACACACGAAATTATATTACAAATAGTTCGGCCGATCATCGAATTATTGGCATTACCATAAGTATGTTGAATGATAAATTAAACATGAAATCAGAGGAAGCTGAGTGATGGATTGTGACTTTAATTCGTAATGCTGGACTCGATGCTAAAATTGACTAGAAATTGAGTTATGTTATAATGGTAACTCAACCTTTGTCCCCATATCAACATCTATTTGGAATAAGTAATTGATTCGCTCTCGGTTCATTCGGAAAGCTCCCACTGGTACTGTAGAAAGAAACCGAAGCAAAGCACAAGAAAGTGGTGAAAATAATTGGAGTACTACTAAACAATTTGTGGAACCTATAAACATTTTTTCGTTTTATAGTCACCCGATAAAATTGAGATTCCAGAATAATCCGAATTTATGAAAATTTTTTAATAAAAAGCCGGAAATTTCAATTAATCAACAGTTGTTTTAATTTTAAAAATTTCATGTAAACTACATTCGGCATTTGTTGGACACAATAACTACCGCCAATTTTAGTCGATGCACAATAAGTATGAATCACCAAAGATAAAGATTACAAGTAACGCTCGAGTATACGTGAAATCGCTACATTGTTTCGCTTTACATCATCGACAAATCCAATAGCGTTTTGTCGGTCTTTAATCGCCATTGTTTCGTTACGCATACGGTTGAAATGAGTATAATGCCTTGTTACTGGAATTCTTCGAGACGCAACTTTTGGGGCTCCCATCCTTATGTCAGACTCCTTGAACGCGACACTGTTGACTGCAAGGGCACTTATGCCGTTATCGAATGAATTAAATTCATTCTGATATAGATTGATGACGAATTCAAATAAATCGGTTGTCTCGGCTGAATTGAACCACGATGGACTGTCGGTGTGGTAGATTCGGATCACGTAACCCGTGGACAATATTTTTTACTCGATCTGGCCATATTCGATCGTATATTTGATACCCGTGCCAAAGAATATATAGAACAGTCTCAATTTTGCGCCCGTGCTAAATTTTTAGCCTTAACCGAATCATTTTCATTAATAATAATGCTCATTGTTTGACAAATGATCGCGAACAATTTGACAGAAGTCGAAGAGAGAGAATTTATTTTTACACTACTTTTTACAGTCAAACAAAAAAATGGTGTCTAACTGTCGTTTCTGATATATTCTGTGGTAAAACGGCCAGAATTGACGAATTGAAATGATATTATGTTTTACCATAATAATGCAAAGCCTTACACACGTATCTTTGTCAATTTGTGGGGGAATATTAGGGCTTGGTAAGGAAGTACAAACAACTCGGACATACCAGTTTTGATGTTGTGTCATTTGATGTTGTGCCAGTTTTGATATTGTGTCATTATTTCGAAGCTTGCCATTCTCAAATAATTTATAAATTTTTGACCAACGATGACGACCAGAAGTTTTATGCACGCGGAAATATAAAATTGCCCGAAAGGTCCCAAAAGGTCAAATACAGTATTCCTTACAAGTAATGAACGATACGATTCCACGATTGATATCTACATGTACATCGTGTTTTGTGCGTCGATCTACGATGTTGCCATTGTGCTGGATCAAATGCAGTCCAAAGCATAGGCTCCAACGAAAAATAATTAAGACATGAGAAAATGTTATCAAGTATGATAAACTGAATTCATCATCAAAGTTTGTGTCTTGAAAACAAAACGTCTAGAATATTTAGAATTTTATCATTGTAGGAGGTTTAACAAAACTAATGAAAGATTATTAGTTAGAGTGATTCCCATTATAGAAAAAAAAAAACAAGATTAAGCTTTATCAGTGTCAATGGTCCGAATCAGCAACATGGCCATCTCTCAAGAAGCCCTCTACCGAATGGGTTCTTTCCATTCTTGATCCACGTTAAAGATATTTGGAGTTTTTGAAAAAATTACTAAAGTAATCTGGGCCAAATATAACTCAAATCGGCCAAAATATGTCAGAGTAAAAAACGAAAAGTTTCCGAACGTTTGTTCGGGAGGTACCTGAAGAAAGCGAAATTTTGAATAAAATCATCTCTTAAATTTTTTTCGGTATGCAATTCATACATGATAAAAATTTGATGATCAGTCTAACGGTTATAAACTGATCGTCATGAAATTTTTACCATGTATGATTTGGATACCGAGGACAATCTAAGAGATGATTTTTTTAAATTTCGTTTCCTTCAGTTACCTCCCGAACAAATGATTGTAAAATTTTTTGTTTTTTAACTCGGACATATTTTGGCTGATTTGATTTAAAAAAAACACCACACTTCTACTCTCAGCCCTGAAAATATTTACTGTCATGACAGCTAAAGTTATCATGACACAAACATTTTTCTGGGCTGAGAGTAACAATATTGCATTTTCAGGGCTGGGACAAATAAATGATATTAATTATTTACCCAACTATCGGCTTTTGGCTGGTGAAGGAGGAAGATTTAAAGTAGTTTTTGATTTTTGCTGTCAGTATATTTTTAGGATAGTAGAATTTAGTTGTTTTTTGTTTATTATGCGTTTTATCAGAACTTTTTATTGTTTTTATTAAACTCATAACATTTTTATTTATTATTCAGCTGTTATTCGGAAATATTTATACCCGAATTTAGATTTATTGCTATAATTGTTATAATTAAATGTCGCAATCGTAACATAAACTTGTATAGTATTCCCATAAGCAACTTTTTCGAGTTTCGGTAATAGAAATTTGGGCTATCTTCACAAAGGTAAGTCCAAACACTTTTGAGAACAGCTATTGTGGAACATATTGAACATATAGCATTCGAACACCCTTGAAAAATATGATATTTATTAATCGTTCGATTTAGTATTAGCACCAGGCAATATTTACGTACTCATCAAAAAAGTGGCAAATTGTCGTTCGTGACGAGTTGATTATACCTAATACCGAAAACGAACATTCGAACACATCCAAAGGCATAATCAAACAATGACAGTAAAATATTTAGTATGTCAAGAACAAATAAAATCTAAGAAGCGACTTTTACATTTTGTTTATTCAATCTCCAATTTTATTACCATCAAAGTTTAATAAACATTGTATGGTAAAAAAGTACTAACATTTTATTGTTAAATTTTCATCTTCTACAAGAAATATCCTTTGATATAAAATATTGCAGTAACTACTGTTAAACTTGGGAATGTGACATCTAGTGCATTAAAAATAAGCTCATTGAGAGTTTTTTTCCATGAAATTTTGGCACGGCATACTTTATCAAAATTAAAATTAACATACAAAAATATACCCAACATATTTAATTTTTTTACCGTCAAACATATTTTGTTTTTAGTAATGTTTCGTTTAAAATAAATAAATTGTGACTCCGTTTCGAAGTAGACATATTTTGTGATTATTAGCAGCGACATAACTACAAAGATTAAGTCAAATTTTTGTGATTACAAATAACAATTTAATTATTGGTAACTATTTTTCAGATGAAACATTGATTCAAGTTAATAAAGGGTGTTCTTTTTGTTAGATTTTTTATATGTATTAAAAAAAACATAATATTGGAAATTCAAATGTATGGAATGCAGCACCGTTCATGTGATGACCACGGGCCTCTGTTACACGCCTGCATCCGCCTCAATTTCAGCTTGAATGATGTTCTTAAGATCTTGACTTGTTTATGGATCATTGCAATACATTTTACGTTTCAAAAAACATCAAAGAAACTAATCTAACGGTGTGAAACGCATGATCTTGGTGGCCAATTGACGTCAGAATTTCTTGAAATTATGCGATCATCGAACTTGGTTGCCAATAAGTAGATTGTTTCACGGTCTGTGTGATATGTGGCATCGTCGTGTTAAAACCAAAGATCATCTTAATCAATTTCAACCAATTTTGGCCACAAAAATCCAGTTAACATGCCATGATAGCTTTTCACTTACAGCTGTTACTGTTTCACGAGTACGAACTAGATGATGGTGTTCATATGCTTTGCGACCGTCAACTGTTCCAGTTTCTTTAAAACGTTCAACAATTTTGCGAATTCGAGGCTATGTAGAACTTCTTAGTTGACCAAATTCATCACGTAATTCACGAAATATTTTTTTTACAGAACGATCATTTCCCATAAGTTTGGATAACAGATGGTACACCCTTATGTTCTTATTAGATTTTTGGGCCTTCAATTTATAAATATGTCAATCTGATGTTACCGTTTTGTTTATAGGCATAACATTTTGAATAAAAATGCCATGGAAAAAAGATCTACTGGACAAGCTGCTTGACATACGGGTTGAAAACAGCTGCTGAACCTGAAGAATTTCGTGAGCTGATGAGTGCATTCAGATATGAATTAGCTATTCTTGAATTTTTTTTGGGATTAACGAACATCGCTCTTTGGTTAGCTTTGCTGTAAAAACTGCGAATATGCTGTAAAAACAACTGTAAACTGATACATTTTACGACTATTTAGAAAATCTTTTCACCAATGTTTTGCCAGAAAGCGAACAATTTATGGAATGTACATATAAGATCGTACAATAGTTCATTTTTATTTGCCTCGACTGGAGTTAAATTAAACCAACTCAAGAAAACGGTCCGTATATTGCTTCGGTACATTTGCTCTAACGGTTAACTAAAGTGACCATAATATTCCAAGAAGGAGGTCAAGAAGTATGGATCACAAAAATTTATCGGTTTAAACAAGGCAAGGCACTAAAGCGATCTTTTTGTGACGGATTTTTCCAGTTGCTGAACTCATAAGTAGTACTGATTTGAAGCTTATGTTTGCGTAGACACAGAATATATACAGAAGCGACATAACTCCATTTTTATATGAATTTATTTCGACTCGAATATTTGACCTTTTACATCAAAATGTACATCAACTCTTGAAGAATACGGTTAGTGTGAAAGATCCAAAAACGTTAATATCAGGAATCACAATGGGCCACTATCGGCCGAAGTGTGCGATAGCAGCCACTCTAACCTAACCTAACCTAATACCAGGAATTCGATTTCAAAATTGAAATGTTCGATAGCCTTTATAAACTGGTCAAATATTGGTATGAGAGGTAACTATCAGGATTCAATGCCGTATTTATATTTTATCCTTTTAGTCATGCAACCATCCGACAAATTTTTTTTAGACGTGTTATGAGGATATTTGGCATCAGAAATCTTAGTCCTTAACTGGGGGGTCGGCATTGGACAATTTAAATCGCCTACGGGAAGGTTAGTATATCGACAACAGCAATTCCAATGATATTCAAGCTGATACTGATTTGTTGATTTGCTCATACTGATCGATACACTGGAGTGTATAACGATTCTTCAATCGCTCTGAGGGATGAGACAATTTTCGAAATGTTTTTGTATAAACCACTATTTGAATACCATTCAGACAATGTGTTCTCGCATTTTACGGTATTTGGCCACACAGGTTATCATTAATCCAAGGGCGGCGTAATGAACTAAAAATATGATTAAAGTTTTCAATCACGGAATTCTTGGAGCATTTATAAGTAAACTATTTCGAGGGGGCTCGGATTAAGAACCCAGAATAATCCGAATTTATGAAAATTAAATTTTTAATAAAAAGCCGGAAAATTCCATTAATCAACAGTTGTTTTATTTTTAAAAATTTCAGATAAACTACATTCGGCAGAAGTGTTGTTCTGAACACAAAAAAAAAACCAATTTTGGTAGATGCACAATAAATAGGAATTACCGAAGATTATAAGTAATGCTCGAGTACGTGAAATCGCCACATTGGTTCGCTTTACATCATCGATCTTTACAAATCCAATAGCGTTTTGCGGGTCTTTAATCACCATTGTTCCGTTGAACGTACGGTTGAATTAAGTATAATGTGTCTTGTCCCTGGAACTCTTCGAGACGCCTTTTGGAGCTCACATGTCAGATTCCTCGAACGCCACACTGTTGACTGCAAGGGGCAATTATGCCGATGTCGAATGAATTAAATCCATTCTGATATAGCTTGATGACGAATTGAAATAATTGGGTTGCCTCAGCTAAAGTGAACCACGATGGACTGTCGGTATGGTAGATTCTGATCACGTAATCCATGGAGACAATATTTTTTACTCGACTATGATATTCGATCAAAAATATTTGATACCCGTGCCAAAGAATATAATATGTTCTGTGCCCGTGCTAAATTTTTAGCCTTAACCGAATTATTTTCATTAATAATAATGCTCATTGTTTGACAAATGATCGCGAACAATTTGACAGAAGTCGAAGAGAGCGAATTAATTTGTACACTACTAAAACTTTTAATGTTTACACGATTTGTTTTCAAATTTAGAGCCATCTGTTGGCGAACCTGGAACCTATTTTAGGAGTATTGTAAAGGACGCTATATCGCAACTGTTGGAAAATATGGATCTTTTCGCCATCATGGCCTGCATTCCGAAATTGATAGAAATCGAAGAAAACATTGAGTTCTGCGGTAAATAACGTTTTTCGGCTATAGTTAAATAATTTGGTAACGGGCTTTGTGAAAAAATCTCTTTTTGGATTTGTGAAGACAATCGAAAAGAATCGTTCATGTAATAGAAATTCAAAAGTGAAGATTGTTACGTGCTCACCAATCATTCTGGATGATGATTCAAAATTACGAACGGAGGAAGATGCCGATAAAATTTTTCATATTGAAATTTCTGATCATGAGTTTTCGCCTAATGTGATTTATGCACCACGTGGGAACTGTAATCTAAGCAGGATATGCATGGCTCCCGGGAAATAGCCCAAAAGGTATTTTAAAATAATTAAAAGATGTTACATTGCGAAATGCCAACGGATATTTTTTCCCTGGCCGTCGCATCGCCAACAGTTGAGTGGTTTCATAAAATCCGTACTACACCCATATTTCACACCCTTCACTGTGGCATAAAGTAAAGGGTGTGAAATATTTAAACTAAATAAAAACAAGTTCTTCAAATGACATCCCAGAATAAACAATCACATTATTGGCTGGTTTCCTGAACAAAGTCAAGTTCCCGACGAAAGCGCGCATCTTAACTTTCCACTAGAATATTTCAATTCCACCAATCCGACTGGATTATCTCAACATACTTTGAATCTTAAGGTTGGAACCATAGTCAAGCAACTTCGGAATCTCAACACTAAACAAGAATTATGTAACTGTACACCATTAGTTGTGGAAAGCATGAATGATAACGTGATTTACACAGAAGTGTTCACTGGACCTCATAAGGTCCGTTTAATTCCAAAGATTATTCTTTCAAGTTCCAAGAGTTAAAAAAATATATTTGAAATTCTTACTCAAGCCCTTTAAATGGACAATGATATCCCATGCATTAAATCAGTTTTTTACTTGGCTTAGCACACTTTGGTCACTCCAAACTTTTGCAAATAATGTTATCCGTTCTCAAAGACAATTCGAATATGGCTGTTTTACTCGGGTGTGTAACAAAATCGCGATTTTCAAAATCCCGCTTTGTCAAAATCCCGGTTTTTATAAATCTCGGTTTTCAAAGTCCAGGTTTTCGAAATCCAGGTTTTCAAAATCCCGGTTTTGATAAAAAAAAAATCGATTTTTAGGAAATCCCACTTTGAATTTTTAAAATTTGACATGTGGGAAAATGGGACTCAAAGTATTTTTTGACTAAATTCAAAAATGAGTTTGCGATAAAGCTCTGGAATAAGGCGGATGGGATGAAACCTGGCCATTTCTTAACCGATTATATCGAAAATCGACATGTGGGATCTAAATGGGATTTTGAAATGAAGTTTGATAAAGTTCTTGAATAATGTCATTAGGGGTAAAACTAGGCCATTTCTCAATCGATTATGTTGAAATTCTTCACGTGCGATGGAAATGGGGTTCTTAAATGAAAAGGGCGATATATTTCAGAACTTAGTCAACAAATCATTTTAGAATCTTATTTCCATCACACATGCCGAATTTGTTCATATTCTGTCTAGAAATAGCCAAGTTCTGTCGCTAATGGTCATATTCTAGTGCTTTTGCAAAAAATCATTTTATAATCCCATTTTTACCTTACTTGTAGAGTTTCACATAATCAGTAAAGAAATGTTTAAGTTCCATCGCTACTGACCATATTCTAGAACTGTATGAAAAAATCAGTTTTGAATTCGAATTTTTCACTTAGAATAAAACTAGTAAAACTGATCCTTTATTCCCGACATGTTTTTGAGCCCCGCTCTCTTGGAATTTTTTTCTAAAGGCCCTCGGAGGGCTAAATGGAGAACGGGAAGGGATGCGACTTCCCCGTGAGAGAGTTATTGAAGCCTCTAAAATTCGGTATGATATCAAAGGTCTGAATGTCGAAGGGCAAAATTATGAAGGGCTGAATGTGTCGAAGGGCCGAATGTCTCGAAGGGCCGCATTTGTCGAAGGGCCAAATGTGTCGAAGGAGGTTCTTTTTGTGTTTGGAAATTTAATTTTTTTTATTTGTTTTAAGGAATATTTCGTAATTTTTTTTTATCAAATATTAATGAATTTGCTTGATAAAATTTTCCTTCACGAAAATTTGTCACTGACTGGATATAAATAATATAAATAATAATTTTGACATTCGGCTTCCGCCCCTTTCCATTTTTTTTCCAATATTTTTTTCAAAATCAAGACTTTAGAACTAGAAGAAAAGAAAACCGGGGTTTTGAAAACCGGGATTTTGAAACCGGGATTTTGAAAATCGGGATTTCGTATAGTACACCCGTTTTACTCATCTAACCAGTGGCACTATTCTGGCTTTCCCCTATAATTATCAAACAAATATCATAACTGGACATTTTAGTCTCATAATAATTTCTTCAAATGTCAAAAAAGCCATAAATATTCTCTTTTATGTTAAAATTGTATAGCATTAACAATTTCATAAGGTAGCATTGACATTTCGTAAAAATTTCATGATAATTTTTTGATAAAATAGCCTCCTGGGGCCGTATTCTTGAAATCGGTGGAGATTTCTACAATCAGAATACAATTTGCTATGAAATTCTTTATATTATTCGAATTTTTCGCAGGCTACTTTAATTTTTTTTTTCAAATTTGATAACAAGTTTTCTATTATTTATTTCCCTACTAAGGCTGCGGGCCAATAGTCGTGTAAAAGTCAATTTTAAGTAAATTTTTTGGTAAATTCATTTATTTTTCAAAAACTCTATGGCAAACTGATCGAAAAATCTGTTCTAAATCCGATTTTAACCATAGTAAACGAATTACCCGACTATTGGTCCGCAGCCTAAGCAAATATTTCCGCATCGATTTACCCAGTCGGAATATTTCCCTTAGTAGATTCCTCAATGAAAGGGCTAGTTGTACAGGTTATTTCTATGCAGTAGGATTTAATTAATTTCTAGCTTTTCTCAATAATTTGTAACTTTTTTATTTTTTTCAGGACTTTAAGGGAAACTTAACGTCGATTTCAGTACTGCTCAAAATCATCCATTGTCATATGGGTTGAATTAACGAGCCCAAGACAGCATTGGTGAAAACCCCGAAACGTCAATCTGAAGAAGTGCCAATAAGACTGGGATGTCTTGAAGATCACTTCAAAGAATTCTAAGGAACAAATTGCAGTTGTTTTATCACAAAAATTAAAATTGACACCAATATTGAAACCCGGGTCAATTACGTCATGCTTATACAGAAAAAGCATGCAAGAGTTAGTTAGACATCGATCTAAATTCATTTGTAATCTGCTAATGAGAGATGGAGCTCATTTTTATCTAAATAGATTTGTAAACAAACAAAACCGCAAAATACGGGCCCGTGAAAATCCAAACAGTAACAATGCCACTCATTTTAGTTAATTTTGGCATACCTTGCATTTTTCAGGTCGCTTGCAGACAACCGGTCTTATACCTGAAATGTTTGCTCTTGGTAACTCTGAAAAAACATTTGAATAAAAATTACGGTTGAGTAGAACTTGTAATTTTCTTTTCTTTTCTTCTTTTATTTCTGGTTCAGGGACATACTAGTGGCAACCAGAATGGACTGTTATGGATGCTGTATAAGATAGCAGAAAATTTCCAGCAGAAAAAACGTGTTTTGCTATTCACCGCTAGAGGCATCACAATCACAAAAATGAATTTTTTCTGCTGATATTTTATGATACCAGCAGAAAATTTTTGAAATTTTTATGCAAATTAATAATTCTCAGCAGAAAGTTTTATGAAAAAATCAAAAAATTTATGAAAAAGAAGAGAAAATATATATTTAAACGTTTTGAAGCGACGAAAGTAAATTATCTTTAAAAAAACGATTTGCGACGTGTAAAGACTTTCAAAATATACTACAATTACCATAAACGACATTATGCAAATAAAGGGCAACATTAAAACAATCGCTATGCATTTTTGAAGTCATTTTTATTTGAAATGTTTTCAGTTTTTTAACAAAAGTGTTAGAAAAATCCCCTTGTAACTACCCTGGGTGTATGTTTTTATGGTAGCCTAGATCATAATCTATATACATGAGCAACATGAGATTCACACCTGGCGTCAGTAGCCTTCCATACATTTTTGAAGTCATTTTTATTTGAAGTGTTTTCAGTTTTTTAACAAAAGTGTTAGAAAAACCCCCTTGTAACTACCTTGGGTGTATGTTTTTATGGTAGCCTAGATCATAATCTATATACATGAACAACATGAGATTCACACCTGGCGTCAGTAGCCTTCCATACATTTTTGAAGTTTTTTTTATTCGAAGTGTTTTCAGTTTTTTAACAAAAGTGTTAGAAAAACCCCCCTGTAACTACCCTGGGTGTATGGTTTTATGGTAGCCTAGATCATAATCTATATACTTGAGCAACATAAGATTGACACCTGGCGTCAGTAGCATTCCATACACTTTTGAAGTCATTTTAATGTGAAATGTTTTCAGTTTTAAAAATTACGAGTCTGTATTAGTGATTATACACAAAACACAAACATTTGTTGCAGGTTGTTTTGCAATCCAATGTCCCTGTTACTTTTCAGAATTTTGTTATTGTTCTGGCATGGGCAAATATACATACGATCGATGAGAACCAGTCAAAATCTTGATTAGAAATCATTTGAATTGCAAAAATACTGCAAATCATAACCCACACGTTTCGGGGCCATATTTGCCCATGCCAGAACTATGAGAAAATTCTGAAAAATTACAGGGACATTGGCATTTGATATGGCTTTCTGCAAAACAATCTGCAATAAATGTTTGTGTTTTGTGTATAATCACTAATACAGACTCGTAATTTTTAAAACTGAAAACATTTCACATTAAAATGACTTCAAAAGTGTATGGAAGGCTACTGACGCCAGGTGTCAATCTTATGTTGCTCATGTATATAGATTATGATCTAGGCTACCATAAAAACATACACCCAGGGTAGTTACAAGGGGGTTTTTCTAACACTTTTGTTAAAAAACTGAAAACATTTCAAATAAAAATGACTTCAAAAATGCATAGCGATTGTTTTAATGTTGCCCTTTATTTGCATAATGTCGTTTATGGTAATTGTAGTATATTTTGAAAGTCTTTACACTTCACAAATCGTTTTTTTAAAGATAATTTACTTTCGTCGCTTCAAAACGTTTAAACATATATTTTCTCTTCTTTTTCATAAATTTTTTGATTTTTTCATAAAACTTTCTGCTGAGAACTATTAATTTGCATAAAAATTTCAAAAATTTTCTGCTGGTATCATAACATATCAGCAGAAAAAATTTCATTTTTGTGATTGTGATACCTCTAGCGGTGAATAGCTAAACACGTTTTTTCTGCTGGAAATTTTCTGCTATCTTATACAGCATCTGTTATGGTTGTTAGTTCTATGTATTTTATTTAGGAATTATGGACAGTTATTTTTGTGTTATAGATGTCATGCTTCACTTTTGTTCGACTCTGATTCCATTCATGTTTATTTGTTAGTTTGTTAAGGCCAAATATTCTCTCTCTGCGGTTTGGAACATTCGTTACTTTGTGTAGGAGCGAGATGTTTATTGTAATCTATTTTCGCAAGTGACTACATTTTCTATTCGTGTATTTTTGACGGTAATTGCTGTGATCGGCTACATTTGGTAAAGTAAGATAACTTCTGTAGTTTCTGTTTCAAATCATTAGGCCGTCTTACTGGAGTTTAATGGATTCCACAATCTATTCAAGAGTAGTACATTATTTATAGCATGGGCATGGTGTCTTTTGATTGTCTACATTCATTGCCTACCCGAGTAAAATAGAGTTTTCACTTTTCCAGTTGGATCGTCGGTTATGAGAAAAATATTGCAATACAAATGATGATAGAGATTGGGAAAACCTGGTCAGTTCGTGGCAAAGTAAGGTTCTGAATAGAATTAATGATTTACAGCGCGGGCCATTTTAGGCATCGCACCTTGACTCTTTTAAAGCATTGAGAACTGAGTCAAACCAATTTAATAAAAATAATGCAGAAAGTGTCTGGAACAAGATTAGGCAACTTCGAAAGGAGAGGAGTAAACTAAAGGTATTTGCTAAAACCAATAAAATTAAAGTTGCTGGTTTACGACGAACAATGATCACCAACCAAGCCGCAGCAGAGAGCCGTAAATAATAATAGTAATTTCAGTACAAATGTTTGACAGTAGACGGGTGGTGTAAAGAAGAATAAGGCGTAAGCAAATCTGAGCGAATCAATGATTGAGAGAGATCATCTTGAAGGACGTTGTACTATAATAGAAACTGTGAGAGAGATCGGTAAGAAAACTAACTGAATGCATCTGATGAAGCCAACAAGAGATTGGGTTTGGACCTGGACGGCGTTGGCAATCAACGAAAAGATTTGTAGTTCGGGAAACCCGGCGGTTATATCAATGACAATCTCAAAATTTGTTGAAAACGGAATAATTATGACAATTGAGTTCACTTCATCATATGATGAAGTGATAAATGATGAATTGGCTCATGGGCTAGGGATAGGATCTTCTTGGGGGGTAACTCGCATGTTACATGTGCACGTCATAAATAAGAAGTACGTTATAAATAAAGATAAATAGAGTATGAGGTGGCAAACTAAGTTCAAGCAAAACAATATCTTGATACGTGTTATATCTTGATACTCTACTCCATCGATCTGTTTCCTGATATAGCTGACACCTTAATGATACCAGAAGGTACTGTGTACACTATTTTGCATGAACATTTATCCTTGAGAAAGCTGTGCTCCAAGTGAGTACTGCACTTGCTCACAATAGATCCATCACTAGCACTTGAGAAAGGAGACACCATAAAAAAGTGTTCTTTCGTGTCACAAGTCGTGAGCTGATGATTACAGAATTGCACGAATTGAAGTTTGAATTACTTCCTCATCCACCGAATTCTCCAGAACTGGCCTTTACCAACTACTACCTGTTCCCAGACATCAAATGCTCCAGAGAAAGAGATTTGCATCAATTTTGAGAAGCGCTGGAGTGAATTTTTCATTTTTGATGGAAACCATACACAACGGCACAATTAGGGGAACACAAGTAACACCCGATTTATTAAGAGAAAACAAAAGAACATACAATATTTTTTGTTATGTTTTGTTTTTCTAATTTATAATCTTTAATGTTACGGCTGTGTTTTTCAATATTTTAATTCCATATTTAATTTATTAACAATTAACAGAATATCTAACTCTTTTAGTGGTAAAGTGTTTTTTATTTAATTGTATTTAATATGAATTAATTGTTAAATGTGTGAATATCAAGTCATTCACGATTAGAATTTGAAGAAAAAGAGTTATTAGTTAAAAATGAGCAAATTGGACCCACTGATGGTGATGTAACAATGATCGAGAATGGTTACACTTACCGCCAAGTGGCTAGAAGATTCGGTCTGTCCACTTGTACCAGTTATTGATACTGGCTCCAGAGATGACCGTTTCATTGTCCTTGACACTTTGAGAAACAGTCGTACTGTGGGACGGAGGCATAAATAAGTCGTTTTGAGATCATATCGAAGGACCCCTACTTCAGGGGCATCACCGAATAGCAAGGTTGAGCTTTGCTCAGAAACACGGATTTTGTGCTTTGAACCAGTGGGGCCATATTTTGTTCACAGATGAGAGTCGTTTCTTGGAGAGTCGAGTATGAAGACGGTCATATGTGAGTGGTATTCTCAATGTAACATTACGACAACCGTCACTTATGGTGCAATTATGATTTGGGCCGTTTAGTCATTATTGATGGCAGATAGATTCCTTACAGCTGAAAGATATGTTAGAGATATTCTGCTAGAACATACGGTATCATTTGCCCCATTTATCGGAGAAAAATTTGTTTTAATACAGGATGTCCGGCCGCATACTGCACGCTCTGTAACGACTGTTTTGTCTGAGAAGAACTTCGGAATGTACTCTTGGACGTATCGAAAAATTTATCACAAGAAACGATCGATAGTGTCATCGGAAGCATGGCAAGACTAATGGAAGCAGTGGTGAAAGATCGTGAAGGTAACACCCGTTACTGAGGAAACCGGATGGTTACAAAAATTGGTTGTTATTTTGTTTTATTTGATAATCTCTCACTCTCTTTTATTTAATAAATCACGTATCTTAGACATTCATAAATCATCGTCTGTTTGATTTTAAACACCTTTTTTCAACTTCTTCCTTTGTTTCCCTAATTGTGCCGCTGTGTGTATGTGAATGAATAAGGTCGGCTGAATTTTGCAAAAAAAATGTTTTTAGCGTTTAGTCTCGGGACTTATTGAGTGACGGATATGCGCTAGACTAACTCTTCTTGATTTATAATATTCCGGGTCTCGTGTTACGTTTTTTATTTGTCTTCTTTAAGTTTTATTCTCTTTGGGTTCGTCGTATATTTTACGCATTCAGTATAGTGTTCAGACCTTATGAATTTTTTGGTTACTGCACTTAAGTTAGCGTCATACAAAAAATGACCTAGGTCCAACATTTCTTTTCTCAACTTTTCTTCTTTCTTCATCAATAGTAAATTAATTAATTTATTGTTAAAAGGAACCACTACTTTTAATTTCTTGTTAACTGTCACAACTATAGGATGGCTCTTGGAATAAAAGCCAATTTATACTATGTGTGATGGAATTTGCGTCAAATTTCATATGAAAAACAATGGTCAATAATACGTAAATATTCTATAAAAACCAATAATTTAAACCAGCGCCGAAACTGGACAAGTGGTGCAGTGGTTAAAGCTTCGGCACTTGAACCGAGAGGTACTGGGTTCGAATCCCATCAGAGGCATCACAATGGGCCAAAAATGGCCTAAGTATCAACCACTGAAACCTAGAAAAAAACAGCTCCAGTTTGGTTTGTAAACTAAAGTGATGAAAGTAAAATTGTTGGTTGGACCAAAACCTTTCAAAATTTCCCTTTTTAAGGTACTTTACGTTACATTGATCCCGTATCGATCCCTTGCATTAGCCAGATGAACACCTTTCAAACAAATTTATGGTTTTCTTCAAAATCTTTAAGTTGATACGAATATATTCTCTATAACAGGCGAATAAATTGCTAGCAGTGCCAAATCGGTGGATTTATGAACTAAATTGTTAATAACAAATTCGTTACTTTCGAACGATATGCTACATGTGCCATAGCGGTAGTTTTAGCAGTTTTCATGTCATTCCTCATGATCATTTCGCTGATATATGACACACTGACACACGTATACATTCTATTATACACGAATAATTTACCAACTGCACCCGACGTTTCATAAGATGTATTACATGAGTATATGGCAATAATAAAAAAATAGTTTAAAGCCAGATTGTGTTGTTAAGAAGAGAAAAAAGAATATTGGGGAAGAAAAATTCAAATCTTACAAGTCATTCTCTCCCGACCAGTCAGACACGATAATAAAGTTTGTTTGAGTTGAGGGTCCTAGGTCTTTTTTGTCAAAATTTCTAAAACTCGGTCTTGCGCCGTCCTTCTTAATGCCTAGCTGAACGATTATACCATCTGGATTAACGATATGACGTTTTAGTCTTTTTAATAATTATCATATATTTGTTTAGAATATTATTCAGAATGGACCTGACAACAATTTTGACAATACCATTTTAGTTCATAAATCCACCGTTCTGTTGGCACAATCGTTAATTATAGAATATATACGGAACGAATTTTGAAATTGCCAAATCCACCGTTTTGGTGCGAGTATTCAATTTTTCGTTTAGTTTACAAACCCACTACTTGGGCGCTGGTAGGACTCCTATAAAGAGGGCCTAAGGAAGTACGAAAAAGAGATGAGGAAGGCACAAAGGGGGTCTTGGAGACTCTTCTGTTATAGAATGGAGGAGCTGAGACTTCTCACCTTAGGAAAATTCTATCTACTAACCCAACCAGTCCTAGTTATTTAATTAGACCGAATGGGTCGTGGACAGCTTAAAGTACGGAATCAATAGAGCTCTTCATCGAGATCCATTTTCCGGGAAGCTTTGACAAATCCTGTGGGCGCTGAACGGTTTTAAGCCTTATAAATCGACAGATATCCAAAGGAACTCGGCAGTCATCCTCCCTTGGCTGAAGGGTATCTTCAGGGGATGTCTGAAACTGGTCTATATTCTTAGAAAATGAACGGAGGTCTGAGTGGTCCTTATCTCGTAATCGGGAAAGAGCTCACATGCTTATCCAAAGGACCTGAGGCCTTTAACTCTATGGCATCCTTTCTGTTGAAAACCTTAGAAATGCGTTGGTAGATGTAGGTATTCCAACAAAAATTGAGCCCAGGAATTGGGCAATGTCACAGCATGCGTACTGTAAGGGAAAGTCGGTGGACACAGCTCTGCACGATCTAATACGCATGATTGGGAAGTCAATTTACTCGCCAGGGTTTTATATGGTCTCGACATTCAGGGTGCCTTTAATAATGTAAAAACGGAGGGGCCATGGAAGGATTGTTAGTTTTGAAGGTGGACTACTCTTTAAGTAAGTTGATAAATCAGATGCTGGTAAGCAGGATTAATGCCACGGAACTGGGGGAGGCCACCATTAGACGACGGGTGGTTAGAGAGATTTAATGCCCCCTGTCTTTGTAGTGTAGGGATTGGTGTAAGAACTGGAGAGAGAGAGAGAGAGATAGAGGGGTCAGGGACGATTAGAGATGTTATACAGAATGCACTTCTGCAGGTCGATTCTGGTTTTTCCTATATGAAAAGGAATTAGGAAAAATATTTTCATAGTATTTTGGTCACAAAATGTTTTTTCTGACATACTATGGTAAATAGTTAGTGTACATTTTTCAAAAACAAAATTAAATTGGGAATATTTTTCCTATCCAATTTCGACGGAAAAAATAATTCCTAAATTATAAAATGTTAGATCAAACATGATTTCTCAGTAGGCCAGAAAATGATATTTTTGACAAAAATACTATGAAAATATTTTTCCTAATTCCTTTTCCTATAGGAAAAACCAGAATCGACCTGCAGATCGTTAACAAATGGGCCAGCACATATGGATTAGGGATCAACCCTTCCAAGACAGAGCTGGTACTATTTACTAAGAAATATAAAGTTCCGGTAGTTAGCTCTCCTACCGTGAGCTGCGTTAAATTAGACTGGTTTTTGCGGACAGAGCAAGATTTTTGGGCATAATCTTGGACAGTAAGCTCACCTGGAAGCCTTGCATTGAGGAAAGGGTGACTAAGGCTAATGTTGCTATTTACTCGTGTAGGAAAGGAACGCCATATAGATAAGAGATGGGGTTTGAAACCAGGGCTGGTATACTGGCCTGCTGTGTGGTGGCCTGCTCTGGAGACGGTAACATATATATGATGATGGAGAATGTGAAAAAACGGCCTGTATGTTTATAAGCGGGGCGCTTACGATGACACGTACACATTATTCCAATCGAATTTTTTGGTAAGCAGATGGCAGCGAAATATGACTACGAGACTCTCAGCTGTCTCTCAGTGGAAGTGTCTTCATGCAGAACACTCGACGATAGTTAGATCGCTAAGGGAAGAATCTAGAATCTGGCGAATCTAGATTATATTAAATCAACGTTGTGTTTCGATAAAGGATCCCGCACAATACTGAAAAACGAGGCACTGCATTTTTTTACGGACGGTTCTAAGGTAGACGGTGAGGTAAGAGCCGGAGTCTTCTGAGAGAAGCTTAATGTTAATATATCTGTCCGTATCCCTGACTACTGCAGCGTGCACTGGGCTGAAGTGGTGGCGACAGGGGAAGTCGTGACATGGTTGAAGCATAACGTGGTATCAGTGAAGAATACCAGTTTGTCTAAAGTCACGGGTGGCGCTGGATTGCCGATCATCTCTTAATGAGATGAGCGAGTATTTCAGCATCCAGATAATCTGGGTCCTTGGTCACTCGGACGTCACGGGAAACTGCAGGGCAGTCGAACTAGCTAGGTACGGTACGACTCTCCATATGCAGCTGGAAAGGGCAGGTCTTGGGAGACCTATAGCAGCGCTCAAATTGGCGCTCAGTAAAAAGGCAATTGCCGTGACAAACGCAAGGTGGACCAACACTCTCTCGTGCAGGGTAGCGAAACAGGTTTCGCCAAAACTGGACTTGCGGCACTCCAAAGTACTCTTATCCCTGGGAAAACGAGAGGTAGAATTGGACGTAGGGATACTGACAGGACACTGCTTTTTTGGGAAAATGGGAAAAGGCTGGGTCTACAGACGAATGATTTTTGAAGAAGTTGCATTGACGAAGAGATTTTAGATCGTTTCCTATGCTCGTGGCCGGCACTATCATACAGATCTGTGGAGTGCGAGATATTTTACGCTACATAAGTGGCTCTAAATAGTTTCAGCTGGAGTAAAGGGGATATAGGATCCTGTGGTATCACAATGGGCCACTATTGGCCTAAGTGTGCGATAGAAGCCACTCTAACCTAACCTAACCTAGTGTGGCATGACATTTCGTATCGTACAAATCAACTATTTAGTTCACAAAGTTCCCGTTTTTGCGCTAGTGGTAACCTATTAAATTTTTATTGGATATTGTTTTGCATATTATTGTAAAGATCTTGAAGAATGTCAAAAATTTAGTTGTATAACACCTTAGTACTCAAAACTACCGCCATGGCGCTGGAGGCAGATTCAATTTGCTTTATTTTGATATAATCATACGAGACATCGTTGAATGATTTTGGACAAAGCACATTTTTTTTTAAAGTACTTTAGTTTACAAATCCTACGTTTTAGCGCTGCTGGCAAATTATTAGTTTTATGTAGAATTGTTGATTTAGTAATGAATGCATTTTTCATTTTCAGTTTTGTCATAAAATGAGAATTCACCGAGAAGAGTAAGTGACGCCGCAATAGAAGAATAGTTTTGGAATGTCAGGCTGGAACAATTTTAAAACATTGCCATTTTATTGGTATGTACAAACATTTAAATAGCATTGGCAGAAAGCTGCGAACAGTTGTAGTAAAGTGCATTAATAAATGTGAAATTTTAAGTATACATATATTATTTGCAGTGTTTTGTAACTTGTGGAATGCAGACATAATTTTATCAAACAATTTTTATTAGCAAATTAATGAATCAAACAATATCAAATTATACCAAGAAAAATCAAATAAATTGTCGTACGATTACAAACAAAAATAAAAAATATTGCCACAAATATCTTATTATATTAAATTATGTAAATGAAATAAAAATAAAATTTATAACTATTAATTTTAATTTTAATGTTTAATTTTTTGTTCGTATAATTAAAGCATGAAATATCATCATTCATTAAGAGATGGGTCAAAAAACTTAAAAATTATTTTACTGAAAAATAAATAACGATTAAAATTAAATTAAATATAAAATATATATTTAAAAAAAAAATGAAAATCCATGAATATTTAATTATTTTTCTTTTAATTTTATATTTCGGGTGTATAATTTTCGTTCCATAAAAAAATTAAATGAAAAATATATTATTTTTTATATCGTTTGGTCTTTTAATTTTAATTAGTAAAAAAAACAAATTATATAATTTCCAATTATTAAAAAAATAAATATATGTAAAATTATATTATGAAAAAAAAAATTAGTTTTTCATATAGTTTTTGTAATTTTAATAAAAAACAGTAACACTTATATAACAAAAAGTTTAATGTTAAGTTTAAAAATAAATAAATAAATAATGTATATATATTTAAATATATATATAGATTAATTAAAGTATTAATTTTTTTGGTTATTTGATGTAACAAAAAAAAAAAAATAAAAATGGTTTTAAGAGTTTTTTTTCTACCTAACAGGGGAATAGCATCAGATACTTGAGGCAATGTCTCGGCGACTAAGTTGAGAAATACAGTTAGTGAAAGAAGTATTGTGACGCCTGAAAATGAAATTATTGAAAAATTGATAAAATTTAAATAAAATCTATTTATAAATTTTATAAATTTTTTGTTTTGTAATGTAGCATTTTTGGTTTTAGTTTGTTGGTGATGAAGCCCTGAAATAAAATATTTTATTAAATATTATATTCTTAAAATTAATAAATTTGCCCAACGATAATGCCGTTGCGTTTGCTCTGTACCTAAAATAACGGAATATAGTTTCAAAAATATTTATGTTGTATATAATTATATAAAATTATGTATTATAGTATAAAATAAAATTATTGCATTAGAACTTTAGGTGTATGGTACTTTATGATTCAGCAATGTATAAACATTTATTGCAGGTGCAAAATTAGAAAACAGTGAGTTGCACGAATATCAGCATTTAAAGCGATCAAAGCGTTTTATTATGTACAATATCGAAAATATATAATAAATACAACACTAAAATCCTTTTGATCTAATTTTAGTCGGAATGTGTTTTGGTTTGTCGTTAACTTATGGTGAGATGCAATGTGATAAAATGCAGTAGGTACAATTGTCAGTTAGTTATCTAATCTGTTATTTAGAATCATCAGAATTTAATTTAAGTCTAATTTAATTTAACCCGAGTGAACAACCAAACCGAAATAATAATTATAAATTGATTCTGTACGTCAAAACATTGGGCAGTAAGTAATTCACGTTAGCCAAGATTTGCAGATAATTGATTGTGTTAAAAACTGTCTCAAATGGTTTTTGGTGGCATTTCTATGCGTAAAAGCAATCAACATTAATATGCATGTAACATAAAATCGATTATTATTGTTTAATACGAAAATATAACGGTAAAATTGGACAAAATGTTGTTGCTGTCTATGTAAAATCATAACACAAAAACATTAGAATAAAATGTCCACAAATTTTGACAGCCAGAATTAAAAATATCTTTTTTTTGTGATAAGTGAGTGCGTATTATGGCAAAATCTAATAAAAAATGTCGTGATATTTTTATCATTTTCGCCCGACTCAACGCTAGGGGTGTGTCATTTAAAATTACACTAAGAGCAAAAGCGGTGCTTACTTCATATCAAAAATTAAATGGAGAACATTTTGAATTTATTTGCGGCTGTATTCATTGATAAACCGTAAAAAAAAACTAGATGGCTGTGCACGATAGGGCTCCCTGAATTAAAATAATCTGACTTAAGAATGGTGTTTTTATATGAAAAATGGGACTATTTTTAAGTCATACTTTTAACAAATTTTCTGACTTAACAAAGGTGTTTTACAAAAACAAATTTAATTTCAAAATGACTTAAAAAATGCATATTTTATTTCACATTATAAACATAAAATTTACATTTGTTTTTAATACGCATAAAAATGCATGAGTAATTTTACGTTTTTAAGAAAATGGTTTCTTATTTTTCTTGTTACAGTTTTTTGTTGTATTGCAGAGAAAGATAAAAAACATGCATTTCATAAATTTCATTTGTGAATTATTATTTGTGAAGTAATTATGAATTAAAATATGCATTTTTTAATTCATTTTGAAATTTGCAATTGTTTTTTGCACATTTACTCTAACGAATGCATTAGTTGAAAACTTTTAATTTTCATTTTACAGAAAATGCCCGATTATCCGGCATCCAATTAACCGCGGAACACTCGGTTAACCGGAATTTTAATTTTTACGATTTTTTTTTTGCTTTTTTCTGTTTCTTTTGTCTTTCATATGCGTTTGTTAATTTATTTTGAAATTTGCAATTGTTCACATTTTCATTAATGAAAGCATTAGTTGAAAATTTGGAATGGCTTTAATTTTCATATTACAGTAAAATCTAAATTATCCGGCATCCAATTAACCGGAATTTTAACTTTTTGGAATAGTTTTTTACTTTTTTCTTTTTCAGAGGGGAAATTATTTTTTTTTATTATTCAGTTCATTCACATATTATGTATATGAGTACACCCATACGAGTATCCAATGTTTAATAATACATATATTCAATATTTCCCTAACCTTAGTTGAGGTACGACTTTACACATTCAATTCAAATAAAATAATGCATAAAACTGAAAAAAATTAAAGGAAAGTATATTTTCTATGAATCCCAGAATAATAAAAAAAATAATATCCCTTGTGAAAAAGAAAGAAGTAAAAGAAAATTCTAAAAGTTAAAGCTCCGGTTAACTTAGTGTTCCGGCAATTGGATGCAGGATAATCGGGCTTTTACTGTAATATGAAAATTAAAGCCATTCAAAATTTTCAACTAATGCTTTCATTAATGAAAATGTTCAAGGAATAATTGCAAATTTCAAATGAATTAAAAATGCATATGAATATGAAAGAGAAAAGAAAGAGAAAAATGCACACAAAATCCCAAAAATGGAAATTCCGGTTCGCTGAGTGTTCCGATTAATTGGATACCAGATAATCGAGCTTTTACTGTAAAATGAAAATTAGAAATTTTCAACGAATGCTTTCATTAATGAAAATGTGCAAAAAACAATTGCAAATTTCAAAAATATTCCTAAAAATTAAAATTCCGGTTAACTGAATGTTCCGGTTAATTGGATGCCAGATAATGGGGCTTTTACTGTTATATATTTTAACGTTTTATTTCGATCTTAAATGCAAGATTGTGTTAACTACAAGAACTCAAGCCGGTCGATCACCATAAACGTTGTATCTTTGCTGATTGGGTCCCAAAACGATCCGGGTTTTAATCGAAAAATCAACTTCAAGGATTAGGCCCATTTTCAACTCTGAGGCCGTTAATAAGCAGAATTGTCGTATTTAGGGCTCAGAAAATCCAAGAATGATTGTTGAAAAGCCTCTTCATCCTCAACGTGTCACTGTTTGGTGTGGTTTTTGGGCTGGCGGTATGATTGGACCTTACTTATTCGAAAATGAGGCTGGTGCAACGTTACGGTGAATGGATTGCTATGCTTTATGATTTTTTATGTCCGATCGGAAGATATTTATGTGGACGACGTTTCTGATGTAGACTGCGCTACGTGCCACCCAAACAACGAAACAATCGCAAATTTGCAAGAAAAGTTTCCCGACCGTGTTATTCCTCGAAGAGGTGATCACAATTGGCCACCGAGATCTTGTAATTTAACACCTTTAGACATTTTCTTTGAGGCCACGTGAAAGATAAGGTCCATGCCAATGCTCCACAATCGATTCTAGACCTTAAAGATCGGATTCGTGAAGTACGTGCGAATTGGTCTTGGAAATTTTCATTAAAAGGATATGGTGCTGCAACCGTAGCGATGTAGGCCATTTGGCTGATATAGGTTTCAAATGTTAATGGCATACCTTCCTCTTTACAATGAAATAAACATTCATTGATTTCTCTTAAAAAATACTCGTTTTTTAGTATCAAAATGAAACCTCTTATTGGAAAACCCTTTATTTTTGTGTCAAATTGATGATTATGTAATGACGGGGACATTTCTGTAATATTCAGATCCTGTAATATTCGTAACGCCAGTGCCTCTCATCTTCTCTGCACACTTAGAAATACATTTTCGCTTGAAAGTATTTTCACAGTTTGCCACATATCCATGTTTGCAATGAATAACAACTAATTTTAATCAAATATTTAATGATTAATGGTATTATGATTAATCATCTAAACAAAATGGTAACTAACAAATCAAAAAATATCAAAATTATTTTTATTTATTATACTCAGGTGTTCACAATGTAATAGGCAAAAACCTAATTATCACAAAGTTTACAAAAGAAACATTTTGGATTTTTGAAAATTCGAGATTGAAAGAAAGAGACATAAAGTATTACTGTCTCTGTCTTAGAAAAGAGACTACTTTTTTGTACCATAAGATTTTGAACATGCTCTATGCACGTAGTATAGATCACTACATCAGTGCTAAGTTTAAATGCCCTTCCGTTTATTTTAAAATATTTTTAAATATAACATTTAATTTTTTGTTCATGTTTGACAATGAAATCTATAACCTAAAAATTACTAAAAAAAGTTAATATTATTTTTGTGATGAACAGAACCAAGTTATTTTTATTAATTTCTTTAATTTTTGAAAATATATAAAAATGCTGTACTATAAAATATTTAAGAGGAAAACTTTTGTGCATAACCTAAAAAATAGCATGTGCAAGTTCGTATCTTCATTAAAAAAATTTTCTTTCGCATAAATAAAAAAAATTTCTTTATGAACTTTAAACTTTAGATTCTCTCTACCAGTCCAGCTGTTCAAGTCTATCTGATGTAATAGGAAGGCGAACGGACGGTTTCTAGTGAAGAGACTCTTCATCTGTTGATGCAAACTCACTTCCTGGCAAGTCAGGATGTGTCGACTGAGTGACATTTGGATGACTGAAAATAAAATGGGCTATTAAAGGGTTTAAGCCCTTTAAGTCAGCTGGTCCGGATGGGATTGTACCAGCTGAAATTCAGAAGAGCTCGGAGGTCTTGCTGCCCTGGCTGGAAGTTATCTTCAAAGTGTGTCTGAAGCTGGGGTACATCCCGAAGAAATGGAGGGCTAGGGTGATCTTCATCCCTGCAATTCTAAGGAATTAAGACCAATAGCTCTGTCATATTTTCTAATTCTGGATGAAAATTCAGATTCTGGATGTCCATGTTCGTTCGAGAATTTTACCAAGTACTTGGACCTAGTCTTGCGTACCATAAGGGTAAATGTGGGTATTCACGTTCAATTTTATCGCGCAATGAAAATTGCGTAAAAAATTAAAGAAAAATAATTGCGTTATTTTTCAACACTGACGCAATCATTTTTTGTTGAAGCATAACAATTTATTTTAACTGGCAGTTAATACCAATCTTTTTAGTACGTGAATATTAAATTGTAAGTGGTTTTATTGAATATTTATAATTTCTTAACATAGTTGAAATTGATATGCTGAGAAAAAAGCATGAGTAATGATCATTAGCAAACTTGTTCCACTTTATTGAATGTTGCACACACACATTCAATTATTGTGCAATGCACTCAATTATTTCTCAAATTTTTGAGGAATATCCGTTCTATATATTATTTGCACAAACTGAAAAAATACACAATATATTGAGCAATATTGACGTCACACACAAGTATATCGTGCAATAAAATTGAAAGTGAATACCCACCTTAAGCCGTGCATACGGCATTACATACCTTGGTTGGGAGAATTGAGAAGTTACTGGATTTTCAAGAATTCTCGTTGGTGGCGTTTCTCGATATCGTGCGCGCTTTCAACAACACGAAGGTGAAGGCAATTAGGGAAGGATTGTTGCCACTTGAGAATTAAAGACCCAGTAACCAGGCTAATTAACCATTTGCTAGATAGCAGAAGAGAGGTGTCCTCTTCCCCCTTCTTTGGAATGTAGTAATCAATGGGTTACTATTGGAACTGGAGGGGGAAGGAAACCACACCAAGTGTGGTTGCATGTGTCGAACACGTATCGATAGCTGTCTCGGGAAAGCACTTGGGTACAATCAGGGGTGTGATGCAGAATGCGTTACCAATCACTGCGGGTTGGGCCAGCAGATGTGGATTAGGGATTAACTCATCTAAAACGGAGCTGGTCCTTTTCACTAGGAGGTACATATAAAATTCTGGGAGTGGTTCCACCAAGTCTGAATGGTACTATGCTGGTCCTTACTGATAAGGTGAGATTCCTAGGGATTCTTTTGGGCAGTAAGCTCAGTTGGAAACCAAACACGATAGAAGGAGTGGAGAAGGCCACTGTGGCACTCTACTCTTGTGAAAATGTCACCGGCAGGAAATGGGGCTTGAATGTAATGTAACATTTTTTAAAAGAGTAGGGCCCGCGTAAATCCAAAACAGTGCGGCGCAGTCGGTTTTAACACCAATTTGGAGTGAACATTTGGTCGGGAATAGTCGACGGAAAATTGTTTGTTACGCCCCTATTCCCCTAGTCGCATCATTGCAAGTCTTCTTGGTTACTAGATCATTAAATCAAAATTTACAAAATAATTGTTCAATAAAGTCGTTCTGGCTGTTTTTTAAATCTTTGTATCCTGCTTTATAAATATTTCCTATCGACTGCTATCACTTCAAATTTTGATGTGACAAATGAATAAAAAAAAATTCAAACTAATGCAGCCAACTAAGGTTTAAAAAATTTTCATTGGCAGTTTTGCTCAAAAATATTTACTAAATTTTGATATGTGTGAATTATAGCTTGTTGTTTTTGATATGTGTGAATTATAGCTCGCTCAAATCTAAATAAAGTCATGGGCCATTTATGGGAACATCTTAACGCAGGATAAATCAACAACCCATACTAAAGTTGTTTATTAGTTATAGTGCCATCAGACCTTTTATACATTCACAAGTTCTTGTAAAACAGAATTTTATTATTTGAAATCATCATTTGTGCAAATTATTCAACAAAATATTATATTGTAAAATAAGCAATGAAATGAAAATTATTGCACATGTCATACATTAAATTAGCTATATACGAGTACACACATACCTATAGAAGTATAATTTTCATGTATAAGTCGACTATATGCTTCCAGATGAGTAAATAGAGTAACGATTTTCCATTATTGATGATTAATACCCACCCTTCTGGGAATTTGGAATAATATGTTATTGAAATGATAAATGGGTATTCGCTCGTATACAGATTGCAGAAAATACCAAGAAAATTGTTATGATAACACAATGTCGGAAAAATACTAAATTGGTTGCAATTAGAAGGTTCGACATTCGAATATATTTCCAAATTAATTAATGTGGTTTTATGTATTCTGGAAGCATTGAAAATATACTTGTTACACGTGCACCTAATCCAAGTATTGACATTTCACGTACATACGCTATAAGGGAATTCTCGATTACAAAAATGGAGAATGATAATTATTGTAAGCGAACGATGTATGTAATAGGAGCTGTTAGTTGTGTTCATACATTGTATTTTTAAAAAATCTATCAAATGCGGCCTATAAAATGGGATTCAACTGAGTTATATGTTGAATTACGTCAAAAATTAACTGTGGGATAGTATCAGAATCCTAGCATGAATTTTCTAGAAAAGTTCTAGAATTTATGGCTATTGTAAATGAAATTTTTTAATTTTCTAATTACTGAATGAAATGAGTGTTACTTAAAATTGTTTGGTTGTATCAGCAACAACAGATAACGTTAAGATGAATTGTTAAATTTTTGAAAATATTTCAATCGAATTATTTATTTTTAGAGAATATGCGATTCTATTTTTAAACTTAGCCTGCTCATATTGGCTTTGGAGCCACACTGTTAGCCTTAACCCAATTTACATAAGCGCTGAAGTCAGTATATGATACTGATTAGTATAATGTTTTAAGTATTTGGTGATTTAGTAATTAATTTTTTAAGAATTATGTATCTCAATGAGAAAGAATAAGGCATCAAATCCGATATTCCGAAACAAAATTTTTGTATAATGTGCTTTGTTTTGAACCGGAAGGTAACTACTGATCAAATTAGTATTATATATTTTTAGTAGACATTATAGCGGTAACTTTTTCAGATTCCCTTCAAAATTGACAGTGTTCAGTTTTTTCAGTTTCAAACACTCGTCTGCAGTTTATGAAACAGGTTTACATCCAGAAAAATTAACAGTTTGGTGTGGTTTATTGTCTGGGGTGTAATTGGACCATATCTTTTGAAAATGAAAATGGCAATGCAGTTATCCTCAATGGAGAATGCTACAGACACATGATTACTGCTTTTTTGTGGTATGAATTATATAATTTTGACTTGATCGAATAAAATAATAATAATAATAATTGATCACGCAATAAACTACAAACACCCAACGATCTTAAAACCCAGCATTATTCAAGTTATTGATGAAATAAGCGCAGATTTATATGAAAATCTGCTATGAAAAATTGATGTTCCATATTCTAATTTTTAAAAAAGCCAGAGTCGTTACATGATTTTAAAAAGAAAAATAACTATCCGATATTTAAAAATGGGGCTCATTTTAAAGGTAAATGAATAAGAACTATAAAAAAAATATAAGAGTGGTCCATGTTTCATTTCTTTTTTATTTAAATCGTTCCTGATTTAATTCTATTGAAATTACTAAAACTACTTTTCTAACTTTATGTCTATTTTGAATGAACACCTTTTGCAACTTTTATAATTTTCGTCGCTTAATTCTATTTTTCATACCATAAAGTTAGGTACGAATAATTTTATTTTCTTACAAAAACTGTTTAGGAACGACAGGTCTATTTGATTTTGTGACTCAAAATTAAATTTAAAACAGAAAATATTGATCGTTAAAAAAATTTACTACAAAATAAAGAAACAAATTTGAAAATACCTCCTGTCGGAGTTCAAAGCGCACGGGCCGACCCATCTCCCATGCCAGTATAGGCAACTGCGTAAGGTAATATTCACACAGTCTAAATTTACATGTTAAGCCTAGTACTCAGTTCGATTTCATGCGAAATATTCATACGATTTTACTAAAGCGAAATTATAATTTACTAAAGCGAAAAATTCCTATTCTGTTTTCATTTAGTCGTATTCAGTTCACCAGCGAAAAAGCCAAGTGTGGTCACTACATCAAAGATAAACTCTCCAAATTATTTTCATGTGAAAATAATGTATCGGCATACTCTTAATAGTGCCTACCCCTCCAACGCATGGTCCCTTTCCATTAACAGTTGCGTGTAAATGGCACTCAAAATCGACTAAAAAATCTTGTTGGTGTTTAGTTATATTCGTAATTTTTTTTATAACGGGTGATTTTTTTGTGGTTAGGATTTTCATGCATTAGTATTTGACAGATCACGCGGGATTTCAGACAAGGTGTCAAAGAGAAAGATGCTCAGTATGCTTTGACATTTCATAATGAATAGACTTACTAACGAGCAACGCTTGCAAATAATTGAATTATATTACAAAAATCAGTGTTCGGTTCGAAAAGTGTTTCGCGATTTACGTCCGATTTATGGTCTACATAATCGACCAAGTGAGCAAACAATTAATGCGATTGTGACCAAGTTTCGCACTCAGTTTACTTTATTGGACATTAAACCAACCACACGAATGCGTACAGTGCGTACAGAAGAGAATATTGCGTCTGTTTCTGAGAGTGTTGCTGAAGACCGTGAAATGTCGATTCGTCGCCGTTCGCAGCAATTGGGTTTGTGTTATTCGACGACATGGAAGATTTTACGCAAAGATCTTGGTGTAAAACCGTATAAAATACAGCTCCTGCAAGAACTGAAGCCGAACGATCTGCCACAACGTCGAATTTTCAGTGAATGGGCCCTAGAAAAGTTGGCAGAAAATCCGCTTTTTTATCGACAAATTTTGTTCAGCGATGAGGCTCATTTCTGGTTGAATGGCTACGTAAATAAGCAAAATTGCCGCATTTGGAGTGAAGAGCAACCAGAAGCCGTTCAAGAACTGCCCATGCATCCCGAAAAATGCACTGTTTGGTGTGGTTTGTACGCTGGTGGAATCATTGGACCGTATTTTTTCAAAGATGCTGTTGGACGCAACGTTACGGTGAATGGCGATCGCTATCGTTCGATGCTAACAAACTTTTTGTTGCCAAAAATGGAAGAACTGAACTTAGTTGACATGTGGTTTCAACAAGATGGCGCTACATGCCACACAGCTCGCGATTCTATGGCCATTTTGAGGGAAAACTTCGGAGAACAATTCATCTCAAGAAATGGCCCGGTAAGTTGGCCACCAAGATCATGCGATTTGACGCCTTTAGACTATTTTTTGTGGGGCTACGTCAAGTCTAAAGTCTACAGAAATAAGCCAGCAACTATTCCAGTTTTGGAAGACAACATTTCCGAAGAAATTCGGGCTATTCCGGCCGAAATGCTCGAAAAAGTTGCCCAAAATTGGACTTTCCGAATGGACCACCTAAGACGCAGCCGCGGTCAACATTTAAATGAAATTATCTTCAAAAAGTAAATGTCATGGACCAATCTAACGTTTCAAATAAAGAACCGATGAGATTTTGCAAATTTTATGCGTTTTTTTTTTAAAAAAAGTTCTCAAGCTCTTAAAAAATCACCCGTTATTTGCGTAATGTGTTACTGCACCATCCGTAATAGAATAATTTTTAGATAAACCCAAAATTTTTGTTTTCAAAAAACAGCAACAATTTTCAATGCAAGACAATCTCATACGAAGCTGTGTTGCAATTCCACTCTTTCGTTTTTGTAAATTACAAACAGATGAATAGTTGCTTGTTTGTTATTCCAATAAAAACCCTATGCTGCATTTTGCATTTTCTGCAAAGTCACAAGAAGTAAGAATCTTTGTGGACCTCAGAATTAACTTTTTAATTTTATTGAAACCAAATTATTGTAGTGAAATAAATGATTGAGGAATCAGATTTTTCAGCTTAATTAAGATGTAATCGAGAAATTCATCTGCAGAAGGTAACATTTTGTAGATAAAATTCTATCCTGGCATGAAGAAAATTTTCTATTGGTGACAGTCTCCATCTCGGTTCCATAAATGTTTAATTTGACATTTTGATGTATTGTACAAACGCAGACGGTGAGTGTTTTTTATTATTCATTCCAAAGAAGGAATTAAAAGAATAGAATACTGATCACGTGACTTTAAAATATTCCAAAACAGAATGTAATTAAAGGTGTGTTGATTAGCAAAAAAAGGAATAGAATAATAATGTTCGTAACGTCCGGAATATTTGAATGAATAAAAAAACACTCTGAATGAGTTCCGCTGCTTTCAAGTTGAACACTGTTTTTAAGAACGAAGTCGAGAAAGTTTAGAAAACTCAATTTTTTTGCACTCCTTTAATGTGCACATTATTAGTTATTTCTGAACTTTAACTTTTCAATCGTTAAACAATCGTTACTAAATTCATCATCGTTAAAATATTCTGAATGCTTCAGTTAATCGTTTACCCGTTTTCCAGCCTTGTATTTTGAAGGCTAAGTGAACTCAATGAAACCATATGTTGCGGAATTTGTGATTTCAATTTTAGTATTTTAATCAAAATACTACCATGGTTAGTTTTTGTCGCAGTTTTTATGAGACCGTTAAATTAATCGCAAAAATTTTAAGATGTTGATGATTTTCGGGAAAACAACCAATCCGAAGAACCGTTTTTAGTAAGTTTTTGAATTTTTGGTGAAGATTTAAAATGTACAATGGATCTAAAACGGCAGTTCACTAAAGCTGTTTCTCGGTTCTCGTTAATAGAGATTGTCCTTCCGAAAGGTTTACAATTTTTGCCGCCATTTATGCGAATATAAATATTGACAGTTCATACTTGACAATCGTGAAGTACGCAGGTGGCAAATTAATCAATTAAAAATATTCGATTGATCAAAGAATTCAAAGAAAGAGGGACTGTGGTAAATAAGCCAAAGTGTATGCAAAAACGTATAGTCATAATACCAGAAAATATTGCTGCTGTGCGTGAAAGTGTACGGGATAGTCCAACGACATCAATCAGGCACCGTGTGCACAAGAAATTGATCTTCGAAGATCAACATTAACTAATATTTTGCATAAAGACTTGTATTTGTTTCCGTATAAAATTCAATAAACACAAGAGCACTAACAACAAGCACATAATGCAAAGAAGAAGAGAATCCATAATTAATTCATCAATCAACATTAAACCATTGAAAGTGACGGTACTGTGTGAAATTTGGGCTGGAGGGGTCATTGGACCTAATTTTTTTACGAAAAAAAAACAGTCATTGGCGAACGTTGATCGTGATATGATAAGGAACTTTTTAGACCAGAATTGCATGCCAATATTTGGTGAACATGTGGTTCTAACAGGACGTGCTGCTTGCCATACTGCTACAGAAACCATGGGATTGTTAGGAGAAATGTTTCCACAACAGTTAATTTTGAAATCTGGTGAATTGGTATCCACGGTCACCCGATTTAACTGCTTCCACCTTCGTTTTATGGGGTTGTCTTAAAAGTGGATAATTTAAAAGGAGCATTCGAGAAGAAACTAACATTATACAGGGTGAAAAAGTGATGAAATATGCAATCAAAAGAGCTCCCCTCAAAAGAGTTTTTCATTCATAATTCCAAACATTAAATAAACGATCTGTAAAGATTAAATCTATTTTCTTTTATTTCAATTTTTTTACATATCACCCTGAACACCCTGTATTTAGCTTAATTGATTGCGTTAAGTATTCATACATAATATTTAAGCGCTAGAATTTCCAGAGTCTAAGTCCTAAATCCAGAGTCTAATTTTTTGTGAAAACCGACCCACCGAAACTATTAGTTTTCTTCAGAATTGGGTGTTTATGCGCCATCTACTAATTTTTACGTAATCGGGTGGATAACTCGTAGACAATGTCGACCACTTGTAGACAACATCAACTACTCGTAGACAAACTCCGGACCCTTTAGTTAATGGAAGTTATTATTACTATAAAAAATATAGTTCCAAGTAACAATACTGAGCGCCTCTTACCGATTTGTTTGACTAGATTACTGACTAACCTAATCCACCATCGATCATATACATTTTGAAAATTTATAAACCTCAAATTAAATTTGTGAATTAGATTGAGACTAAGTTTAAATTAGTTTGGTCAGCATCTTAGTCGAAAAAATTGTTATCATGCACACAGTATTAGGGTTTTTATACCGTGCCTGACGTTCATTCTTTTATCTAAATTACCGAATAACTAAAATTATGCTAGTTCATACTAGTTGTTCATAGATGGCACAAAATACACCGCAGCTGATGTTTTATTAAAATTTATTAAATAAATTAGAACTTATCAATTTCAAGATATCAAGATCATCTATCAATTACTATTACGAAGTAACCATCAATTTAATTAGTCGCAAACGGCATTAGTGAGGCAAACGGCATTAAACGTTAATTTATGATTTATTCTTTTTGCCTGATACCATTTTTTTCAAAATTCCCTCTCTAATTAAATTGATGGTTAGTTCGGTTATTAAAAGATGTCGCTAATGTCCATATACCAAAATGTGCATTACAGTTAGTTCTAATCTGGAAACTTAGTTCAATTTTTTTAAAATTTATTTGGCAATTTTTGATTCTACATTAGAAACAATTTTCATTGTGCCATCTATGAACGACTGGAGTATGCTAACCATCAACTTAGTTAGTCGGAAATTTAGGCAAACAAATTTGTGTAAGACATAAACAGTATAACTACAAATTTTTTCTATGCAATTAGAATACAAACCCATTAAGAATTCAAAGTCTCTTTTAAAAAGGTAGGAAAAATTTGAACCATATATATTTTGCTGACATTTTCTGAAATTTGTTCAAAATAAAAACATTAAGTTAAATTGGACTATAAATACTTTGTCACCGAACTTACACGCATTTCTTGCTCAATTTAATTTAACAGTTCAGTCAAATGTCAAAACATTCAGAAGGAAAAAATTAATTTTGTCAAATTTATTCAAAATGGCAACTGATATATTTTCCCCTTAAATATGATGAGCTAATTAAATGTGAACCACGTTCATCATGGATGAGATTGAATTGGATGATGGAAATGAACGCTATATTAAATCGGCTCAGCTGGAAAGTATGAATTCATTTTCATTGCCGCTCAAAAATGTGGTTGGTTCTGTAGTGAAATTTTAAGTGTGTTCATTTAGTAACCGTGCAACGGTAGAAATATTGCCAGCTAGAGCATTTACTTTCCATTATAGAAAATTTAACGAGATTTTTTTCTATTTGCGTTCCCTTATACCTAACGAGAATTTAATTTGGTGCTCGGAAGAATTTTTGTACGCCGTTGTAGCGCACTATTTAATTGTCGTTCCATTCTTTTCAGGTCCATCTTACAAATGAACACCTTGTACTTTTGCTTTCGACCCCGTGGCTTATAAATCGACAATTTTTTGTTGGCTCAGTTATAATAGCAATGAGGAGGTACAAAGCACGTCACGCTCAGCGAATTAATATACATACCCAGAGTGCACATGCTGGTTTGCACTCTACTGATTGGTTGGCATGATGTGATGTAGAAATTGTTCTAAGCACAAATAGATCCATTCATCGACTCATGATGAAATTTTTATCACTTACTTAATATTTTTATTCTCCGTTCGTAAATTTTTATCACAATATGATAAATAAGATTTCGTAAATACTGTAATTGGACAGTTGACAGATGTATGAAAAATAAAAATAAAATTTCAAAATTGTATACTGTAATAAATCTATTTGATAAGAGATGGTGTGCAAAGCAAATCAACTTTTAAATTATATTTATTATTAGTATTTATTATTCTAATATTATTTCCTTATGGTTATCGACCCTGTCTCCACTGTCGACGTCAAAATTTTTATTGAAATTTTTCACATAACACCCAGACATCTACTGCGGAAATCAGCCCTGAGTTAATAGAGTTTTGTAAATCGAGCTTCCATTGCCGATAGGAATGTTTAAGCTTTTACATATAAGGATTTTGATGAATCTTATTTCAGTTAAATAGCAATTCATAAACTTTTTGGAGTGATAAAATAATTTGTATACAATTCTTGTCACATTTCTATTATACGAGTAAAATACTACGAAAAAGAACAAATTACCATTGAGTTCTAGAAAAATGTTTTCGTCATTTTTGACGGACAACTGCTAGTTAGAAATAATATTCGTCATTATGATGAATTAAAATATAAAACAGAAGAAATATAACCAGCAATTGTTAATGTCAAAACGAAAGTGTTTCGTTTGCAATCGTTTTTTGTAAGATTTCGATAATATAAATATATTTACTAACTAACGATCCAATCATTTTTATATTCAAATATAACTGTGCAAGCAACTTCATTATCGGAGGTGACTTTAATGCAAAAAATACCTTCTGGCATTCAAGATGCTCCAGAATGCAAAGAATTACTTGCAGTTGCCTAATACTCAAACTGTGAATTTTACTCAAGCGGAAACCAACGTACTGGCCAACTGATCCTAACAAAATCCAGACCTTATACTCTTATATAGATTTCTACATCACTAAAAGCATATCGAAATGCTACATCTTCTTAGAAAATGATAAAGGCCTAATATCTGATCATTCTCCTGTTATATTGACGGTTAGTGAAAATGTTTTAGAAAAAAACAAATTCACCACAGCTTACAAACAACAAAACAAATTAGGAATTGTTTAAGCAGTTAGTAGAGGAAAAAATAGAACTTCAAGTGCCAATCAAAAGTGAAAATGAAATATAAGAGGAACTAGACAGGGAATGTACCCTCAAATTATTACCCAGGAAAGAAAACTCCGTTATCTACCCAATAGAAGTACGAGAACTAGTGCAGGAAAAACGAAAAGCACAAAAATAATAAAAAAACTTAGGGGATTGATCACCCGTTCTACACAAGATTATTTTTGAAGTTATTTCTTTTTTCACTAGGGCCGTGTGCCAAACTTAAGGTAAATCGAGTACTACGGTATTTAGGACATATTTTTCGATCAGCTTGCCATAGAGTTTTTGAAAAATAATTGAATTTACCTAAAATTGACGTTTACCTTAAGTTTGGCACCCAGCCTAAGCCGTAATAGATTTTTTATTGCTAGTTTAAAACATTATTTTATATTGAACCACAAAATTTTTTATATTATTTTATTCTGCAATTTCTAAAATAAAATTTAAACCAAAATCTAAAAAATGGCCTGAAATTCTTTCATTTCATTTCTATTCGTGTTAAAGTTATTTCACCGAAATAAATTTTGATGTAAAATGAATCGCAATTAAAACCAGTTTTATAGGTAAACTGGGAAAGAGACGAAAAGAAATAACCTCAAAAATAATCGTGTATGGAACGGGTGGTTGATTTTTTTGTACGAGCGAATGGGATTTGCTACTCTCTTGTTTTACTTTTCTATTCTATTTGAATAACAAAGCGAACATTTATTGTAGTAGTGAATAGATCAAATATATTATTGGCCCGTTCCATACACGGCTTCAGCTTCTGGCTTCAAACTAAGTCGTAATAGATTTTTTATTGCTAATTTAAACCCTTATTTTTTATTAAAACACCAACTTTTTGGATTGTTTTATTTGTGTTTCTCCTAGTGTGTTCAAAAGGAGAGATAATTGTTGCTTATTTGGTTTTTCAAATAATTAATAAGATTACCGTTGGTCGGTTCTTATTAATTAGAGATAATACTTTGAATATTGCGAAAGTCGATACAAAATGAATTATGCTAATTTAGCGTAATATGCTAATTCACCGTGTATTAAACGTTTAGATAAATTGGTTCCTTTTGTTGACATATAAAAAAAAATAAAAAAGTATGTGTTAAAAAACTGTTCGGCTGAACAATTCAGCTCTCTCGAAAATAAAATTTAAACAAAAATCTACATCTCAAAATTGCCTTAAATTTTTTTATTTTCATTTCTATTTGTGTTAGTTCGGCTTCACCGAAAAATTTTATGTCGCACTTTCGATGTTAAGTAAAAAGGGAAAGAGACGAAGGTGAAACCGGTTTTTGAAACCTTGTATGGAACGAGCAATTCTCTGTATTGAACGATCGAATCTATATATATAAAACAAAGTCGGGTTAGTTACACCATTTATAACTGAAGAACGGCTGGACCGATTTTTATGATTTTTGTTTTGTTGGATTTGTCTCCGTTCCGAATAGCATAATAACTGTTAAAACATTGGAAAAATTCACCAAAAAAAAGTTATCAAGAAAATTCATTTTCTCATATATTTAGTACATTTTGTTTTTTTTTATTTTGTTCGTCTCAATACAGTGGTGGTTTAGGAAAAAAGAAAAGTCGGAAAAACTCAAAAGGGAAGCCCCAAAAATCTAATAAAAAAAACCTTTTTTTATATGAATTTTGTAGGTGTAGTTTCTATGTGACGAGTGGTGCAGTGGTTAAAGCTTCGGCGCTTGGACCGCAAGGTACTTGATACGAATCCGACTGGAGGCTGCATGCACATTTACCATGCAGTGACGACTGCAAAGTTGTGATCAGAGCAGATAAACGACCCGCTGGAACACACGAACGCCAATTTAATGCTCCAACAACAGATGAAGTCGCAATTGAGATTGTTGGTGAAAACGTGGAACCGCGCGATATTGTGCTTACACGTCGCGATACTGGACAACTGCAACGAATAAACGAAACACACCGTTCATACGATATATTGCAATACCCGCTGATGTTTTGGCAAGGAGACGATGGAAATCACTTCAATATCAACATGATAAATCCATTGAGCGGTGAGTACTGATATCATAATTTAGATTATGACACTAATTTTACTGATTTCATTTCAGGTGAGGAAACTAACAAGAAGGTTAGCTCGATGAATTATTATGCATATCGTTTGATGATTCGTCAAAATGCTGACAACTATTTGCTGCGATTTCGTCGTTTGCTTCAGCAATATATCGTCGACATGTACGTCAAAATCGAAACGGAGCGCCTCATTTTCATTCGGTTGAACCAAGCTAAACTGCGTTCGGAGGAGTATATCCATTTACGCGATGCAATCAGCACCGAAGGAGATGCAGCTAATGTTGGTCGATTGACTATTCTACCGGCGACGTACATTGGCAGCCCACGTCATATGCATGAATATGCGCAAGATGCAATGACATATGTTCGTCATTACGGTTGTCCAGATTTATTCATCACTTTTACTTGCAATCCGAAATGGATAGAGATTGTTCAACTGTTGCTACCCGGGCAAATAACAAGTGATCGGCACGACATCATCGCACGTGTCTTCAAACAAAAAATCCGGTCGCTGATGAACTACATTGTTAGGCATTGCGTCTTTGGGGTACTCAATGTTGGATGTATTCAATTGAATGGCAGAAACGAGGCTTGCCGCATGCTCACATTCTTATTTGGTTAGTCGAAAAAATTCGACCAGACCAAATAGATAACATCATATGTGCCGAGATTCCTGATCCCGAAACCGATCCAGACCTGCATGATGTTGTAATTACGAACATGGTTCACGGTCCGTGTGGCTCCATCAATCCCCAATCACCGTGCATGGTCGACAACAAGTGTTCCAAGCGTTATCCACGAAATTTAACCGCAGAGACTATCACTGGCAATGATGGTTATCCACTGTACCGGCGTCGATCAGCCGATGATAACGGTAGAACTATCACAACGATAGTGAGAGGAAATGAGTTCGTGGTCGACAACACTTGGATTGTTCCATATTCGCCACTTCTTTCCAAAACATTCAAGGCGCATTGCAACGTGGAGTACTGCAATTCAGTGAAGTCCATAAAATACATTTGTAAATATGTCACGAAAGGCAGCGATATGGCGGTTTTTGGTGTTCAAAATCCCAATACAAACGATGAAATCACGCATTATCAAGTTGGTCGATATGTGAGCTGCAATGAGGCGATTTGGCGTATATTCTCATTCCCTATTCATGAACGTCATCCCACTGTTGTACATTTGGCGGTGCATCTGGAGAATGGTCAACGAGTTTATTTCAACACATCGAATGTTGCTCAACGTGCTGAGACACCTCCAGCAACAACATTGACCATTTTCTTTTCGATTTGTCAAAGTGATCCGTTTGCACGAACATTGCTCTACTCTGAGATGCCACGTTATTACACTTGGAACGCCTCATCAAAAAAATTTCAACGTCGTAAGCAAGGCGATGAGGTTCCTGATCATCCAAATGTGCGTTCTACTGATGCTCTTGGTCGCATTTACACAGTTCATCCGAAGAATGACGAATGCTTCTACTTGCAGTTGTTGCTGGTGAATATTCGTGGGCCGACATCATTTGAATCACTTCGAACTGTCAATGGTGTAGTGTGCCCAACATTTCGTTCTGCATGTCAACAGCTCAACTTGCTTGAAAACGATACTCATTGGGACATGACAATCGCTGAATCAATTATTTCTGCAACTCCAAACCAGATACGCACATTATTTGCTATCATTATTTCGACATGCTTCCCATCAAATCCACGTGAACTATGGAGCAAGTACAAGAATGACATGTCAAAAGACATTCTACATCGAATTCGTGTCAGTTTCGGAAATCCCGATCTCGAGGTGAATGAGGAGATACATAACCAGGCTTTGCTTTTGATCGAAGACATGTGTTTTCGCATGTGCGGCAGTTTGTTAGTCAAATTAGGAATGCCAACGCCATGTCGTGGAATGAACGACGCTTTCAATCGAGGATTGGAACGTGAACATGAATATGCTCGAGATGCATTGAACCAATCAGTTCGAACCAATGTACCACTGTTGAACCTCCAACAGAAAGGAGTGTACGATACGTTAATGAAGGCAATTCATGATGGAAATGGTGGATTATTTTTCCTCGATGCACCCGGTGGAACTGGGAAGACATTCCTCATGTCATTGATTTTGGCCACTGTTCGTGCGAGATCCGATATTGCTGTAGCAGTTGCTTCTTCTGGGATAGCGGCCACATTGCTAGAAGGATGCCGAACAGCTCATTCAGCGTTGAAATTGCCGTTAAACCTTCAATCGGCTGAAAACCCGACATGCAACATTGCAAAACACTCAGCAATGGCGAAAGTTTTGGTAGCAAGTAAAATCATCATCTGGGATGAATGTACAATGGCGCACAAACGCGCATTGGAAGCACTCGATAGAACTATGAAAGATCTACGCAATGACTCAAGATGTTTTGGAGGCGCAATGATTCTACTTTCTGGCGATTTCCGTCAAACAATACCAGTCATTCCAAGATCGACCGCTGCTGATGAAATAAACGCTTGCCTCAAATCATCGACTCTGTGGTGTTATGTGAAGAAACTTCAGCTGACGACAAACATGCGAGTTGCATTGTTAAACGATCCATCTGCCGAAGAATTCTCCAAGCAATTGCTGACTATCAGTAATGGCCGTGTTCCGGTCGACAAATCGAATGGATTGATTTCGTTTCCTCAGAACTTTTGCAGTTTTGTCTCAACGAAGGACGAGCTCATCAACAAAGTGTTCCCAAACATCATTACTAACCACAAAAATCACAATTGGGTGAGTGAACGAGTAATTCTTGCGGCAAAGAACAAAGATGTGGATCACTTAAATTTTACAATTCAAAATCTAATCGTCGGTCCACTTCATTCCTTCAAATCTATTGACTGTGTGATAAACGAAGACGAAGCAACCAACTATCCAACTGAATTTTTAAACTCATTGGATCTACCTGGCTTGCCACCGCACAATTTACAACTAAAAGTTGGCTCGATAATCATCATGCTACGAAACCTGAATCAACCAAAACTATGTAACGGAATGCGTTTGGTGGTGAGAAAACTCGTGGGCAATGTAATTCACGCGACGATACTCCAAGGGAAGTTCAAAGGTGAGGAAGTTCTCATTCCGAGAATTCCGATGATCTCAACCGATATGCCATTCGAGTTTAAACGAATTCAATTTCCGATTCGTCTTCCATTCGCCATGACGATCAACAAATCGCAAGGCCAATCCTTGAGTGTTTGTGGCCTTAATCTAGAAAATGAATGTTTCTCTCACGGCCAATTGTACGTAGCATGTTCACGTGTCGGTAAACCATCCGCTTTATTCGTTCTCGCACCTAACAATAAAACAAAAAATGTCGTATATCACAAGGTGCTACAATGAAGGGAATCGACTCCATTGCAACTCACCCAGCAAATAGTTTAAAAGAAAGTAGTGCAATAATGCTACGCGAACCATTTCTATTCAATTAAATAAAACGAAAGCCTTGCTACCACGTGAATTACATTCATTTCAATGTAATTAAAATATATTTCATTTTGATTTTTGTAATTTCATTGAATTTAATTAATTTGGAGTATTCATTTAATTTATTTAATCTTAATAAAAAACTCAATTTTATTAAGCTAATAACTTTAGAAAACATTTATTGATTTTGAGGCGGTACGAAGTTCGCCGGGTCAGCTAGTAGAGAATATAACTATTCTTCCTACACTATTCTTCGAAGGTGGTCTAGCAGAATAAACGCAATTATACCTTTGTGATATTAAATTACAGAAATTTATGATGCTCTACTAGAAATGTCAAATGACGAGACACAAGATTTCAAAGCTTCTCACGTACCACACTGTTTACTCTCAAAATTTGGAAATTATAAATTTTTATGTTCTGTGGTAATTTGGACGACGATATTCTGTATAAAAAAATACTATTACTAAACTGATGCAAAACCCAAAGTCAAATATACAGACTAGCGTCCGATCCATGAATACTTTATTAGAATATTTTGCTACAAATCGCAGTGATGAAGGATTTACGGAAGTACTCAAGGTTGCCTACAAAATATAAAACTAATTTTTATTTTTGTATATTGGATCAAATTATATCCTCGATTACTGAAAGATTTAAAATACTTAACCAGTATAACAATATTTTTTGGTTTTTTAATCCAATTTTAATGAGTTAACTGATTCATCGTTTTGCAAATTAGCATATTGCAAAGCTTTACACATTAAACTTACGGATTCAAAAAGAAATGAATCGGATGGAGTAGAAATATTTGACGAAATGAAACGCATTAAAATTTATCTAATGTCTCAAGAAAATATTACACCGCAACGTATGTTAGAAGTTAGAATATATAATAGAAAATAATCTTCGGTTGCATCACTATGTTTCTCAAAATTAAAAATTTTAAAAAATCACATGCGTACAATAATGCTACAAGATCTACTACAAAATTTGTCAATTATATCGATTGAAAATGAAATGCTGGAAATGCTGGATTGATAACCACGAATTTATTTCAGAGTTTTTCTCTAAGAAAAGCGTGGAAAAATTCTTTTTTTTTTTAACTAAATAATTTTATAATTGATAATATTATGAATTATAATAGTTTCCTTTATACTTTTTTATGTAAATATTAACCGAAGTCAAGTTTCTACCAAATAACAAAAACTATAAATGTGTGCGAATATACAATAGTATACATTTAGGGGGAATACTGGCAACAATTGTTGCGTGATAAAAATAAATTAATAATTAAAATTAGTTAAGCAAATAGTCCCATATAGAAAAACATTATTTTGCATGATAGCCTTGGTACTTTAATAAAAAAATGCCAAATGGTTGGTTCCTTTGTTCAACAAGCAATAACTGCAACAGTTTTTGCACGAAACTTCAATGAAAAATTTTGTTCTACAGAAGTCAAAAGTCCCATATGTAGACATGGTTTTTTATAATGGCCTTAGTATGCACTTTAATACAAAAATGCCAAATGGTTGGTCCCTGGGGTCGGTCATATGAATAACAAGCAATAACTGCAACAGCTGTTGCATGAAACTTCAATGAAAAATTTAGTTCGACAGAAGTCAAAAGTACCATATATAGACATGGTTTTTTATAATGGCCTTAGTATGCACTTTAATACAAAAATGCCAAATGGTTGGTCCCTGGGGTCGGTCATATCAATAACAAGCAATAACTGCAACAGTTGTTGCATGAAACATCAATGAAAAATTTTGTTCTACAGAAGTCAAAAGTACCATATATAGACTTAGTTTTTTATGATGGCCTTAGTATGTACTTTAATACAAAAATGTCAAATGGTCCGTCGCTGGGGTCGGTCATATGAATAACAAGCAATAACTTGCATGAAACTTCAATGAAAAATTTTGTTCTACAGAATTCAAAAGTCCCATGTTTTTTTATAATGGCTTTTTTGTAACGGTTTTTATAATGACCGACCCCAGGGAACGAGAATTTGGCATTTTTGTATTAAAGTGCATACTAAGCCCACCATAAAAAACCATGTCTATATATGGGACTTTAAACTTCTGTAGAACAAAATTTTTCATTGAAGTTTCATGCAAAAACTGTTGCAGTTATTGCTTGTTATTGATATGACCAACCCCAGGGACCGACCATTTGGCATTTTTGTACTAAAGTGCATACTAAGGCCATCATAAAAAATTATGTATATTTGAATTCTCAGTTGATTTAAAATCGCATTGATTTAAAATTATTACAAACGGAATGAAAATGAAAGAAAGATAAAATTGGAAATAAAAAAACGGACTTAATTTTAATTTTGAACTTTTCGTTTAGTATTTGTATTACTGTGTACGAATACACTTCGAATTAATGATTTTATTTTTGTATTTCATTTATTTGATTGACAGCCGAGTGGTTAAGACAGACGCATATAATACTGTGAAAACCCGAGATCGATTCTAGTACTGGTCGTGCCCAAAAATATTAAATTGCTAATTTTTCAGGGAAAAATAAAATTAACAATTATAATAAATGAAATAATAAATAACAAATAGAATAATCAATAATATAAGACTTTAAATAATAATTATAATGAAACAATAAAAAAAATATTTACTATTTTAATTTTTGATTCAAAATAGTAACGTTGTGTAACAATTCCGTATACAATAAGTGGAAATCATAAAAACTCCATTTGAATTTACAAAAATATTGTGTGTTTTTCATATTTATTTTTCTTTGATTTAAGGTGGTTTTCATTGATAATAAGTTGATCGCCATCTTTGTTAATTATTTTAAAGGTTAGAACAAAAATTTTACAGTATTGTTCTGTAGATTTCTCCCTGAAACCCATTTTTCTTTTCAAAACAACGTCTTCAACATTTATAAGTTGGTCCCTATTGACAACCCTTACCGCGATTCGAATCAATCGAAAAGTAGATGTGATCATCAGCCATCGATTTTTTATGAATCTAGAAAACATTTTTGTTTTGTTTAATTAAAAAAATTATTTAAAAAAATTGTAACTCTTGTTTAAATAAATGGAAATTTTTTTTTGCTCATGCACCAATCGTGGAAATTCTTGCATGCAAATAGCTTTCGATATATGTAGTTTTGTTAATCTCATTGCACCAAGTTTCATTAAAATTTATAAATTATTTTACCTTCACGCCTATTTAATCCGGGTATTCCACACAAAACGTTGGTTAATTTAAAATTATTGCGTAATTATTATTTGTATTATAAATCAACCTATGCGAAGTTCTTGATCATCATTTTATCATATTACTGAACCATAAAATAATCGTACACGTTTAACCTAAAAGCTCAATAATTTTAATTTTATAATAATACAATATAAATTATTAGAACATGAAATAGAATTTTGTAAGTGTAATTTTTCATTTAATTTAAATTAAAATTAATTTTAACTACGCCAACAAAAACAAAAAAAAAATTGTTAAGCAAATTTATTATGTTAGTTTTATAAAAAATAGAATAATATTATAGTAAGTAGATGGTTGAAACTAGAAATTTAAAATATTTTTTGTCGATGTTTTCGAGTATTAATTGATTGAAAATTATATATTTAATTTTCATATCAGATTTATATAGTTTTATGTGGTTTTAATTCTGTATGGTTGTTTGTAAAATAATCGTTCGTATATATTTAAATTAAATTGACATGATAAATTATTATTAACTAATAAATTTTAGTTGTGTAACAATTTGTTTTTTTTGGGGGTTAGGAGGGTTTATATAATAAAGTTGAATAAATTTATTTATATAACATAAAAAAAAACTCTATAAAGCTTTTTGGTATTTTCATTTTTTTTAAACCTTAATATTGAATTTTCTAATGGAAAAACATGTAAAACGTATAAAATCAAATTAAAATAATATTTTTTTCCACTTTTTTGGTTTTTCATAAAAAATGCAATATTTACAAAGATCAAACATAAAAACATAAATTTTCATCTAATTTGAAAAACAAAAAATTACTAGTTGTAGCGTTTTTTTTTTTAAATATTCGGTCCAATAAAAATAAAATTAAAAAAATATAAAACATCAAATATGTTTTTTTTTATAAAATAATATTTTTTTGTATGTAGCCGAATCTAATTTTATGGCTATACCTATAAGAGGAACTGCATCTGATGTTGTTGGCATTGATTCGGCAACAAGATTCAAGAATACAGTTAATGAAAGTAGAATTGTAACTCCTGAAAAATGTTTGTATAATGGAATTTTGTTTGTATTTAAAAAAATAATTTTTTTGTAATTTTATATAATTTTTGATATATTCCTGTCATAATATAAATTTAATAAATAATCAAATTTTAAATATAAATTTATTTTTTATATGAAAATATATTTAAAAAATTTTAAAAATATAGAAAAAATTTGCATAATTACCTAATGTTAATTTTTCACCCGAATCTGGTGGTAATGTAAATCCTAATAGTGCCATGGACGAAATTAGCACACATGGTACGATTAAATTAAAAAAATAATATAACGTTCTTCGACGAATTTGTATCGTAAATGTAATGTCCACATACGGTTCCGGACAGCATGCGTACACTATTGTATTTTTTTTACCAGGCATTCCTATTCGTGTGCGTTCACAACAAATAAACGAAATAAAAAAGAAAATATTTACATAAAATTATAGTGAATTGCATTTTTTTAAAAAAATGTCTATTAATTATTTTGTAGCTTTTGTTATTTTTACTCACCTATTAGATACCATTCACCATTTGTTATAAAATCCGATAAATCGCCACCGTCTTCGGAATTTAATACTAAATCAAGCTGGAAATGTTTTATAGTTTTCCGCACAATAATCCCCCAATTTTGATTTTACAAATTTTTATAATTACGTATATGCAAAAAGCAGGAGGGTAGCAACAATAAATGACGTTCAGATTAGATGTATTCGAAATTACAATAAAATTTTATAAATTTATAATTTAAACCAAAAAAAAAAAAAATATTAAATATAAATTATTGTTATATATCGATATTGCAATTAATTTCGAAAAATCTCAAAACTGATAGTGTGTTGGTTTAATATGAAATATAATTTAGTATTAGTTGCTTTTTGATTGGAAAAACTTGTTTCGTTGACATGTTATTGCCATCATACTTGTCATTCTACGTAAGGCCAAAGTTCTGTTGAATCGAATGGCCCTAGAGAAATCTAAAGACAATTGCGATTTATCGAATTTTTTAACAAATACTGAATCTAGTCAAAATAAATCGCAACTCTCGGTTTTTCCGTAATGTATTTTGACTAGTTTCTTTGAGCATTTGACTATTTCCGTGTAGTTGTTTAACGTTGCTTGTTTGTTTACAATGTTGCTGGCAGAATCCTCGGATTTTTTTTTGTACATTGGCAACAAAAGACTGTAAAATTATGTTCAAAATTTCGAAAATTTTGCTGAATTTTTTTTTTATTAGTAATTTAATATTGAAAACAAAATGAGTAGGCTATATCGTTAACGCACACACAGACATGTCCAATTTATAAAAACCTTGTGGATAAGTGAGTATTCTGCGTGACGGATAAGTCTAAAGAGTATCCTAAATCTGGAACGAATGAAATAAAAAATTATTTTTATCATAGTTCAAAATGCAATTATTTTCAGTGACATGTTGCTGTCACTTCTATTAATAGCTGGAGAAATCTGAATAAGAAACTATTTTTAAAAGTGTTTAAGGATATTTTAAAATGAATTTTAGTGAGTTGTTAAATTTCTTTAGATATTTCCGCTTTCAAAACTAATGTGAATGAAAAATAATGAACTGTGCTACGTGAAAAATAATTTATGAAGCTTGCACAAATAATATGATTAGTAAACACCCACCATTCATTTTTTGATAAGAAAATTATTCTTAGAAGGTACGCCTAGAGTTTCGTATTAAATAAAATAATAAATTTTTTACACTAAAATTGAACTTTCGAGATGATGAAAACATGGGAATCAAAAGGCCAATAGAAAATTATGATTCCTCAATTGATGACTGCAAAAATTGTTATGGTTAAAGTCGGAATTCCATTACTGCGGCGTTTTTGAGCTAAAAAACAGAAAGAGATAAAATCAAAAATCCGACAAAGGCGCAGAACATTTTTATTTTATAGCGAAATTGTAAGGGGAATAATTAATAACTACGACCCCACATTAAAAACTTCCCTCGCCACCTGGAATATAAAGAGTTCAAAATGCGTTTCCGGTTCGAACTCTCTCGATTTCCTCAGAAACAAAATCACACCTAATGTTATTCTGCTTTAATCTGAATAAATTAATGCCATTACGGAATCGCTATCACCAACCAAAGTTAAACGTATGCAACAATTTATTGACATGGAGAATTATTACTATCGCTTTTTACCGAAATTTGCTGAAACACTCTCCCCAAATATCGAAAACTTGGCTGTTCTGCTAAAGAAGCCCAAGACTCCGAAAAACGTCTCTTGGCGATTTGGGAATGAACGATGCTAAGTTTACTATGAAGACCAACGCATCAAATACTGCTATCGGGGGTGTTTTACAGCAATATAAAAACGACGGTAATAAAATATTAAACGACTATGACAACGTCCACTTAAAACTAATGCAGATGCATCGAACAGGTTTTCTCAATGATAGCAAGGCAGGACTGGGACTTAAATTTAGCTCCGTTAAATTCAGAGCAGTTACTGAATTAATTTCGCAAAACACGATTTATGTTCAGTTAAATGTAAAAGATGCTATCAGGAATTTGAATTGTAACCAAAGATCAAGGACATTCAGTCTATGTTAAGCTGTATATGACATTGGCTGAAGATATTCAATTTTACAAAACTATTCTAAAATTGATAAATTATAGCTGCAACTGAGTGACACTTTGCTGATTAAAAACGTAGAAACTTCTTGCAATCTCAAAGACTGAGTTATGACTCATTGGTCATAACATTTAAATTCCTTTCCCATTTTCATTTTTCTTAATTTGTAATTTATTATTGATCGTTGTGGCATTGCCATCTATGTATGAGTACCAATACTATGATTGCTTCGATGGGAATTTAACGAGCGGTTTTTGTGTTGTGCAAATTTAATTATACGATAGCCTTACTAAACATTGATTTTTGGAGCGAGACCAATGTGTTCCCTTGTGCGTGTGTACGAGAAGTTAAGATGTATGTAGGTGAATATTTCTTTTGTTTTGTGTTTCTTGTTTTGTATTTTTTGCGCGTCACGTGAGTTCTCTTTTTGCACCACGCATCAACTGCATGTGCGAGAACAGGAGGCGGATAAAAAAGAATTTTTTTTCTGCATTTGTGGTTTTTTGGTGCTAGAATTTTTTCTTTTTTAGTCTTGTATTGGTTTTTATAAGAGTAGAGTTTGGATTGAGATAGAGTCTTGATTGGATTTTTTGGGGGAAAAATATTAAAGTCTATATTTTATGGGCAGCCAATTGAGGCTCCGCCGCATTCAACGGGTGCAACGAATTATTTATTTTTTTTTACGGTTGGCGTGACGAATATTAGCGGAAATACGGTGTCCAGTATAAAAATTTATTTCTACGGGTGGCCACCTGAGGCCACTTTATTTTCTGTTCGGCGAGACAACGTCCAACGACTGGTTGTTAACGGCAGAAAAACACCAACAAAGAAAAAGTTATACAAAAAAAGTTATAAGGTTTGAGGCGGGACAACGCCAGATAAATTAACGGGATTTAGGCGAACCAACGTGTTTCGGGTAGCCAGTTGAGGCCACTCCCTTTTTGGCTATCGGTGAAATGCACCGCAGCGTGCAGGTGGCCAACCAGCCAACCAGCCCTTTTTTATTCAAATGTTAAAGTTTTTTGTTGTTTGTTTGTAATCGAGCACCCAGGTTACGGTGTTTGTGCACGCAACCGGGGTCACACATTGGTCTCGCTAATTGGATTATTCGGTTTCGGCGACCTTGTTTCGGTTTAATCTCAGTTTTAGCTCGACTCATTTCTTTTGTTGTCCCGTTTTTTTCACTTTCATTTTTGCTTTTTGGCTTACTGAATAAAAATTTGCTCTGTGCGCACTTCTGCATTAGGATTATTATTCTTTATCTTCGTTTTTTTTTCTTCATAACACATAAAAATTATTAATAAAATGAATTATTAAATTTTTATTCGAGTCGGTGTGATGGGAGGGGAGACTCTATTTTGTGTCGGTCCAATATGTACCAGCTAGGCTTGCCACTTCCCTTCATCCCCTTGGCAGGACATCCACACGGTCGGAGTGGTGAGTTCCAGCGGTCTCCTCGTGGCACTTCGGCGGTTTCCAGCTCTCGAAGTGTGAATTGTGGGAGATTTGTTGGAGGTCTCTCCGGGTGAAGAGAGGCTTGGTCTGTTGGGGAGATGTCCCTACCCTCTAATGCTGCTTCGTTGGGTCATTCGGGGGGTCTCTTCAGCAGACTGGGTACTTGTCACTCGGGGAGATCTGGTCGCCGTCGGATGGGCACATCCAGTTATAATTATTTTACTCTGTTCCTCAAGTTTCGTCCGATAAAGTTTGGCGGAACATCCGGTTTTTCTTTATTTTCTTTTTAATTTGCGTTTTATTTTTAAATATCTGTGAACACGGTGTAGGCCAGAGTCATTAGCCGGTAAAATCACCGTACGTGAGACCGCTGCATGACTTCTTGAAATCTGCGGGTCGGCTGTAGCCGTCCGTAATAGTTTTTTGTAAACAATGAAATGTTATTGTAATAATTACACAAAGGTCCCGCTACAATTAGAACGCAAACTCCTCTAATTTCCTGATTCAATTCGCAAGTTTCCAATCCAAAATTCAAATACAACCCAGCACATTTTTTTTATATTTACTTGTAAAAGAACCTTTGTCAAAATACATATTAGAATTTTAATATAGAACAAATTTTTAAATTTTTGATTATGATTTAGCCGAGTTCTCTCCAGCTCAAACCCTATTTTAATCGTGTAGAGTCCACAGATACCATAATTTATTTTTCAGTTCAAAATCAATCTAGAAATTAAATTTCATAAGAATTGGTTATGAAGCAAGTAAAGTACACTTTTGGAGGGGATCAGAAATGGTTTGGGCCAGATTTTGGGACATTCCCGGTGTGGCTGGGCTGAATTTTATGCTTACCATATGGGTAAATTTTTTATATCTGCATTGACTTGATATACTTAAATTTTGGCCTGGTATATTTCTGATGTAGCTTGTAATATTTCCTCACCATCCCAAGAATTCTCACTGGCAAGTTCAATAAGAAATAAATCGACTAATTGATCACTAGCTTCTAATTCAGACCATTTATCCTTGGCTGATTCGATTAAAACGTATTCATAGCGGGTAACATTATGGCGAATATGATTAACAGCTGTCTCTGTTCCTATTCCTATATATATATATCTCTGCTGTTCCTATATTCAATACGCCATTTACGAAAGGATATTATTTGGGTTACTAATGAGGAGAACCAGCAAGTACCATCAGGAGGCACTTGTATGATTGAATAATTTTGACAAGTATTCATGATACCGTAAAGAACAAAATACTTGTACAGGTTCTTATTAAGAAGTTATATAATATTCTAACAAAATTTACCCAAATAGTTGACAATTTGAGAATAATCGGATAACACAAACGATGTAAAATATTTAATACGAATTGAATTGAGACTCCTGTGCTCTCGCGGAAAAATTTATTACTACGAAAAAGAGTTAACTCATGCTTTTCTATAAATTATCTATGAAAAGTGATCTTGGAAAGTTTAATATTATTTGCATATTGCATTAAAATATAAAAACTATAAATTTATTTACAATTAATATTAAAATTATCAATTTAAAAATTAAAAAAGTGTCTGGGGTGTATCTGAAGCAAGCTTCACTTTTTCCACTGGTAGCATTTTCTATACTTTCCCTAGGTCTCAATTGTATATACTAAATATTTTTTTTAATTAATTTGTTTTAACTTTATACACTTTAATACTGATAGCTTTATAATAATACGTAAGTGCAGGCTGACGACAGAATTAAAATAGAAGGACGCTATTGAATCTAAATTTATAAATGGAGGATTTTATAATTTTATAATTAATTAATTTGGTGGTAGATGTCGATTTGTGAATATTTTCTCCGTTGTTCCTCTAGGTGGGCTTTTATACATAAAAGAGACATGGATTTAAAATTAATTAAATGACTTCTAAGCGTTCTAGGCCCGAGATATTTCTAGAATGTTTTGTGTTTCTAAATTGAGTTCATTCCTTACTTTAATCCGTTCTTTAAATTGAAATTTTGTCGAAAGTCTTGACTTAAAACAAGGTGTCGGCAAATATAATCCAATTTCTTTTTATTATTAGCTGTGTTCCAATGGAGAAAGCAAACTACTCACAAGTACTTGTATCTACTCGCAGCTACTCATACTCAAACGATGGTGTAGATGTTGAAAGCTGTTACGCATAAATTTGACGGTAGTTTCAAAAAATCTAAGAGATGGCTTTGTGATGGTTAGGTTATGTTGAAATGTTAGATTTTTTACAATTTTTTGTTTGTTTATATTCGATTGATTGACAATAAGGGATTTTTGTGGAAAATGATTACCAAATTACAATAAAATTTGTATAAATATACGTAAATTAATTTTATTAACATTGTCACTATTAAAACCTCAATTAAAACCTCTTTCCTGCCGGCGTACGCACAGATTAAGGCTTCGCCTTCATGGTATGTTCAATTTTTGACACTAAATTGTATACAAATATTCAAAAAAATTTAATTTTGTATAACAAAATATGTTGCTGTCATAATTTTGCCCGTTCCTTTGGTTATCTACTCACAAGTACTTGTGAGTAGCAAATTGTCTCCATTGGAACACAGCTATTATTAATTTTTTATTTTTTAAGAATATTTTTAAATATACCGGAAGGTCAGGGAAGATTGTGATTGCAACATTCTTGATCAGCTTGAACGCTTTGAGGATAAACTCAATACAATCAAATATGTTAACGATCGATCCAAAGACTTTTTACTATGGAATGTTCTTTTTCGACGATATTTCTGGTTGAACCCGTTTATGTAAATGACGGCTATAGCCGTTGGATTTTTGGTGATAACTAGGCAAATAACGGCTATAGCCGTCCTGCATATTTTAATTAATAAAAAAAGGAAAATCATTCGTACGAAGTGTACTAATGCATCTTTTGTTAATTATTATTCAGTAATACATCGAAGAAAAAAATGTAACATTCCAGATAACATATCAATCGTTTTTTTGTTGTTTTCATTTTTCATTAATTCGATATATTTCCGGGTGGTTGTTTGAGAAGCATCTAACAATGAAACACTCTTCGTTACTAAGTGCTATAATGATCAGAATTATTTATATCAATATTTTATGTTAGGACTATTCACTGTTACCAAAACATCAGGGTTGTGCCATAGTCTCTATACACCGCATAGTTTTTCAATATTGTACAGATGGAAACAATGAATCTAGATTGTTCAGGTTTGGAACTAAAAGTTTAATTTCGAAACTGAGTTGGTGAAGAAATCTATTATTCGTTTATCACACTGGCTTATATTTATTTTGTTTCTATAAAAAAAAGAAGTGAGTGGGTGATGGAGAATAATTCGAGGAAGGAAAAAATTTGTAATTTTTGAACTTAACTTTAATTTTAATGAAACAAATGGTGTTTCCAGACCAGATGACAGGAGGAGTTTATTTTAAATCAAATTCATTGAATAAACAAGAGCAAATAACCAGCGGTTATCCAGAGCCGCTATTCTTGAAATCGGTGTATATTTTTTAAAAATACTTCGTATTTTTTTATTCAACCTGTGTAATTTTACTCTGCACACTGCGTTTTTATTTATGAACTGTGATTACACAGTGCATACTCGGTTCTTCAAATTTTACTCTGAAGTTAATGTCAGTGTACGAAGAGTGTGCAAAATAAAAAACAATTTATTACTCTATGCAGACCGGATAATTTTACCCAGTACAACCTTTGCTCGGTTGTCACTACCCGGGGTAAGCCTGCTTGCTCGGGTTGAATTAAAAAAAACTTTAATCATTTTTTCAAATTTGCTTGCAAGTTTTCTATTATTTGGGAGAATAAATCCGCATTGAATTATTCAGTTGAAAATTTCCACCGATTTTTTGTTTAGTAGTGAAATAAATGTCTGGATAGTTCCCCAAAAAATCCAAATCAAAGTAAACCCGATGAGGGCATTCCACCAGGAATAACAATGAAGCAGGTGACAATGAGGCAAGCTATTTCAAAGGAGCCTACCATCATTTTGTGGCAGTCCGTCGGAGTTGCCTATCTTTATATCAACGTATACACGTACAACACAGGTATGCGGGATGACTAATGATGAAAACCTAGAAAGACTGAAAAAATGTTTGAGTGGTGGCGCAAGAGATATCTATATTTTCCACATAACGTTCCCCAAATTATAAAGACATTGAAGATGCTTTTTGGGCAATCTGAGCACAACTAAAAGTGCAATGGGCCGAATTCAAGGTTAAATCGGCCAACATACGGTTAGCGATTGATTGGGCTGAAAGGTTGAAATGGCGAGCACAGTGGTAAAAATACCCTCAGCACAGCTACAAAAGTTTGACAAGTTAGAAAGACAGCAAGGAAATAGACAAAAATATGACAATACTATTCAAGTGGAAACTAAAGCTTCGAAAGATGGCCAGGCCAAACTCGATGAGGCAGCTGTTGCTGGTAAGCATGTAAATTCGTTAAAACAGCTGATAATAATCAAACATGCGTTTTGATATGTGAGCTTGCACACCTATTGGCAGAATGCTCTAAATTTAAAAATATGACAAACGGTGAAAGATGGAAAGCTTCGTGTAAAATGTGAGATAGATGGATGTAAAGTAAGCCATCATCAATTGTTGCATACTGTCGTAGTACACAAAAACTACAATTCAGCAAATCATGTTACTATGAAATCAACAGGCGTGGTGGAGATTCATGAACAACCACAAAAATACACGTCTGTTTCGAACAGTACCAGTGGTACTACATGGTCGAGAAAGTAGCGTTAAAATATATGTTTTCTTGGATGTCGGCTAGAGGAGGAGGTGGCAAATAAGCTCTGGAGATTTCGGGTGTTTCTAATAACCACGTGTCCATGATATCAAACTTCTACACGGTTGCATGCCTCGATCTTCCAGTGCAACCACTACCAAGTTCAGCCGCCTAAGAAATATATCGTTAGTCTGCTATGAAAATGCTAGGCCTAGAATTTTAATTGGGTTACAACACTTGCACTTAGCAGTAGCACTTCAAATTCGAGAAGGCCATATGGGGGAACCAATCGCTACCAAAACGCGTTTGGGATGGGCAATTTCCGGTAAACAAAACCAAATCCAAACTAAATATATCAATGAGCATTTAGTATTACACATCTCAAGCCAATTTGATGAGAAATGCATCCAAGCCTTCAGTTCTGAAAAATCAATTACAAAACGCGGACGATGACCCACATGACAAAGTGAAGGAGTTTTTCTCATTAGAAAATATCGGCATTAAAATTCTAGAGATATTGATTGAATCAAAGGTAAACGAACGTTCTCGGTAAATTATGGAAAGAACTACATGGAAAGTTGGTAACCATTACGAAACCGGATTGTTATGGCGGAGCAATAACGTTCCTTTCCCAAACAGCTACCCTATGGCCGTGCGGAAGCTAGCCTGTTTGGAAAGAATACTTGAAAAAGAGCCAGCTTTGAATGAGACAATTATAAAGCTGTTGAAGCGTTATGAGGAAAAAGGGTTTATTCGGCAAAAGTGAAACGATGATGATTTACAAGCGAACATGGTACACCTATTTTCAAAGTTATCAATCCGAATAAGCTAGGGAAAATTCGATTAGTGCGGGATGCAGTAGCAGAAGTAAACGGAATATCGTTAAATCCCGCTTTATCGAAAGGACCAGATTTATTAGATCCACTGGAGCACATTATAATGAGATTTCGTCAATGTTCCTTTGCTTTAACAGGTGACATAAAAGGAATGTTCAATCAAATTGGAATGTTAGAGGAAGATCAAAAGTCGCAACGATTTCTCTGGCGCGACGGAGGAAAATAACAACAAACGGAAGTTTATGCCATGAGAGTAAGGAGATTCGGGGAAAGATGCTCGCCGACGCAGAAGCGGCCATAATCATTACGTAGACGACTGTCTCGACAGTTTTTCGTCAGAAGAAGAGGCCATAAAAATTGCTAAAGAAGTGATTCGAATTCATTCACTCGGTGGGTTTGAAATAAGAAATTTCAATTCAAATTCTAGACGAGTATTACGGGAGCCGAGAGAATCTGAGCAACGTGCGGGTGAGAGTTTTAATATTAGCGGAGAATCCCATGATGCAAAAGTGCTCAGAATGTGGTGGTCAGTTACAGATGATACTTTCTACTATCGTGTAAATTTCAATCGAATCGATAATGAGATCATAGATGGAACAAAAATTCTACTAAACAAGAAGTTCTTGGAATTTTAATGATGGCCTTTGAACCGATTGGATTGATAGTCCATCTTCTTGTATATGGGAAGATTCTTCTTCAAGATATTTGGTGAACATCATTCAAATGGGATGACCCGATCACTAATGTACGAAATAAATTCAATAAAATACGACGGAAATTCAATCCGCCGGCATCTCCACATATGAGCGGATGTTGGGAACGACTGATACAATTAGTTAAAAGATATCCGACAGCGGCAATGCGAACGATGGGTACTCCGATGTTATCTAATGGAAACTGAAAATATTAACAATTCGAGGCCGGTGACCTACATACCGATGAACCAGTTGAGAATAAAGCTCTCACCCCGAACCACTTAACTCTGGGGTCATCAAGTGATATGACGCTCATTACCTCATTAATGGTTCAATTGATGGCAGATGTTAGGCCCATCGAAATCAACGACGTTGTTGTAGTGATGGATGAATGAAAGCGAAACTCATCGGTGAAAGGGTAGTAATTGACGTTATAGAATCAAAGGATAGTGACCAGATTAGGCAAGTAATTGTGAGGACAGCCGAAGGCACGTATATCTGGCCGACAGCTAAAGTAGCAGTACTCGATCGCAAAGTAGATGGTAGTAAGCAAGATTCGTCTGGGGAGAATGTTGAGAATCGGAACTAAAAGTTTAATTTAGAAACTGAGTTGGTGAAGAAATCAATTATTCGTTTATCACACTGCCTTAGATTTGCTTTGTTTCTATAAAGAAAAGAAGCGAGTGGGAGATGAAGAGTAATACAACGAAGGAAAGGAAGAATAGTGGAGAAACGCATTACAATTTGTAATTTTTGAACTTTACTTTAATTTATTTAAATTTATTATTTCTCTTAGCAATCAGTAAATTATTCAGAGTTTATTTTTTAGTTGGAACAATTTTAAGATGACGAGCTTCATTCTTAGAGATACATATTCTTAGAGATTTGACCTCACTCAATTTCTTCCTAAGGTGGGGTACTTGAAGGGAAAGGTACACCAATAGACCAACCACAACCTAGATGATTAAGGCTAATATTAGAAACGAAATTGCTGAAATAACACCAAAAGTCTCCGATATAGTGTTATGAAAAATCCAAATTGTATTTCATTTTAAAGTTACTAAAAAAACATCGACCTGGAACATAAAAAGCACCCTGTATTATGTAAAATGTAATAAAAATTTGAAAAATTAGTTTGAATATGTTGAAATATTTTAATCGTACTAATCTCACCTGTTTGGGTTGCAAAAATTTCGTTTTTTCCTTCGCGGACTCAGAAACCAATAATCTCATTGTCTACGAATTATCTACATGTTCTACCAACATGTAAACCAGTCTGAAATACGCATAGACAACAGCACAACACTGCAAAACATAAGCATCAACAGTAACCATAACGAAATTCACATAATGTCCCTATAAATTTTTAATTTCCGTTCGCCTTACCATCGCAATCACCATCTTCATCATCATTGTGTTTTACATGTATTGGCATTTTGTCTTCAAAACAAAAAACAAACAAAATTATCATTTATGCACACACACACATACACACACAGGCAGATACACAAACTGATTCATGTTTAAGCTAAGTCAAATATGAAAATCTACAGAGAATTTTTTTTGCTACATTTTGTGTTTTAATCTAATTTTCATCCAATTTTCTCCATTTAAATTCAATGAATTTATTTCCCTAAACGAATTTAAAATAAAAAAAAAATGATTTTTTCAAACTTTTTTTTTGTTCCTTTCAACAAGTCAATATTAAAGCAGCGAGATGGAAAACAGACAGAAAAGTAAAGAAAACTATCCAGAAATTCAGCGTCCTTTAAAATATTTCCTCAAAGATTTTTCATGCTCCGTTTTACGAAAGCAATCTTTAACGATTTATAAATATTTATATAAAAATTATGCAGAACAAAAAAAAAAAAATCTAAATCCAAGAAAGTCGTAAACGAAATGGTAGATGATCCTATTCAAATTGACTTAAATATATTTTTTGGTAGAAATAAAAGTGAAAGTTTTATATTATGAGTGAGGGACATTTTAAGAGGGCTCCTAATATACAGACTTCGATGGCGGAAAGTCGATTGGCAGATCGTGAGAATCCTGCATATATTCATACTGAACTCGGTATGGTATGGTAACTCTATATGCTAACATTTGTAACGATTTATGTTTCATACATGCATAATATTCCTTTCTGCGTATCGTAAACTTCATATATTTCCTATTTTTATTCATTTGCATAATAAAATAAAAAAATCCTCTATTGTTTTATGGTAGAGACACAGTGGCATCACCAACCACAGACTAAACATTTTTATGTGATGTGCTGCTTCACTAAATATTTATCCATTTTTAAATAACGTTTCAGATGAAGGTGTTGTTGGAAGGAAAAATGTAAAATTTTCATAATAAAAAGGAAATTGTAATAAATAAATGTTGTTATAGCAGTGTTTCAGGTTGGTTATTTTCTCTGGTAACCTTCCTACATCTATAGTCGATTTGGGTGGGATTAGGAGGAAATACAATAAAACAAAAACATTTGCTTTTATCTTAGAAAAAAATATTTAAACGATTTGACTAGAGCTTTTAACTTTAGATTGACACCCAATACAATTTTTGAAACTTTTCGATTGGAAAAGTAGAAAGTTTGATTTACTGTTTTTAGATATGTGTCGGGACTAGATCAATAAAATGACGTGTTGCCGATTACTTTGTTTTTATTTTTTAACAGTATCACGGGGGAAAATGTTAATAACCATCAATCAATAATTTAAATTTTTTACTGCTGTGCTTTCGTGTCTGTACTTATCTTCAATTACAATTAAAAGAAATGTACCTAGTAATATTGTATGATTAATTAGGGGTTGGGGTTGGGTTTGGTATGTAATACCAATCACAAAATCCCATATTGAAATTCCAAAATAAAAATCCCAAAATTATAAAATCCCAAAATACAAAATCCCAAATTCTAAAATCCCAAATTATAAAATCCCATTGTTAAGAAGAATATTTATTGAAACACGCGCGCGGAGACGCGGCTTTATAATTAGGAATATTCTAATAAATAATTTTACTAATTTTCTTTTCTTTAGTTTGATCAAAGATGATCAATATACATAGAAAGATACCTGGACATGAATTCTGTTCGCTTTTTTACAATTCAACTTGAATTTTACCGAAACGGTATAGTAGTTTTGTGTTTTTGACATCATTTAAGAACACAAAATAATATGTTAGAAACTATGAAATGTTAATGTTAATTTATGAGTTTATTAAATTTCACAATATTATTTAAATTAAAAAAGTGTTGTGTTAATTCCTTATATAGTTTAATCTAATTCTTAGTAAATAAATCTAAAAGTAATTTCATTATCAGTCATATTTCCTAATTTAATCCACTTTCTAATTTATTAAATTTTTTCTTCACAATATTATTTCCATTTTAGGCACATAAAGATAAACTTGAGAATATTAATATTTATGAAAAAACATTAATACAATTTATTTTATTTGAAAATTATGTGAATATTAAAAACAAATCACAAACAAAACGGCAATCGCAACTTAGCATCTGTCATTTTTTCCTTTGCTCGCGAGCAGAGGAAAAAATACTCATGATGTATTGAGAACTAAAAATGGGTAGTGACATCTAGCGCATTAAAATTAAACTCATTGAGTCTTTTTTTCCATGAAATTTTAACACGGCATACTTTATGAAAATAAAAATTAACATACAAAAATAGGCCCAATCAGTTTAATTTTTTTGCCGTCAGATTCACATGTAGTTCTCTATTGTGTCACAACCGATTGTATCATTTATAAAATCGGATCAACATTTTGGCGAAATTTCATATGAATTTGACACACACAATGATAGAAAATGGCAGCACACAATATTAAAAGTGTAATTATACACCGTATACGTATACAAAATTCAACTTGAATTGAATGTGAAAAGCGAACGGAATCCATGTCCGGGGCGAAGTCCGAGATTCATACCTCCTCGCGTTGCTCTCTGGGTAATCCTAAATGAATCACGCGGTGTAGTTGAGACGAGCAGGGGAAATCCTGTTTATAGTCATAGACACTACATGTCAGGACGAGTTATTTGCGCCTTAAAACCGATACCAAAACAGCGTCTGTCCTCTAGGTTAGGTGCGGCTGAAGCGGGCGTCTGTCGTGTATCAAACGGCTTGCTATATATATTTGTTCAAGGTAGGACTGGATGCTTTAAGATTCTCACAAGTACGTGACCCACACACGTAACAAGCGGGTTGAGCGGAAGGCCAACAACCTCCCCTCATAAAAACTATCAAGTTATGAACCCTAAACAAAGGCCTCGGATAACCATGTCGGATTCATTACAAACTCGACCTCGGAAATGGTACACGGACAACGCTTTAAAAATGGGAACATGGAACGTGCTGAGCCTCTTAAGTCCTGGAGATCTCCAGAACCATTCAAACCAAGCAAAAAGCTACACATTAGACGTACTTGCACTACAAGAGCTTAGATGGTCTGGGAGTGGGATCCATGACACCACCAATGGTTACACTCTTCATTACAGCGGCCATCAGAACGGAGGAGAATTTGGAGTTGGCTTCCTCATCCATCGGCGCGTGGAGCATCATATCATCGATTTCCGCCCTATCAACATGCGGATTTGCACGGTCAGACTTCGCACTAAGTAATTTAACATCACGATCGTTAATGTTCATGCACCCACCGAAGATAAATCTGATGACATCAAATATCAATTCTTTGTCGACCTGGAAGAAGTCATCAATAACATACCGCACCGCCACAAAATCATCGTGGGCGACTTTAATGCAAAAATCGGTAGGAGTGCAGAAAATACATCGCACATCGGTCCTAACAGCCTGCACCTAACTAGTAACAACAACAGCAAACGCGTCATCAACCTGGCAATAATGTACAACTTAGTTGTATCAAGTACGTTTTTCACACATAAGAGAATCCACAAAGTAACGTGGAATAACGGAAAACCCAATCGATCACGTCACGGTGTGTAAGAGACACTCCACCAGCATATCGGACGTTAGAACTTACAGAGGTGCAGATATGGACAGCGATCATGTGCTTGTCATATTTAAATATAAGTGCAAACTGTCATCTACGTTCAACAGCCAAGCACAAAAAACGGTTCGATGGAATGTCGATGCTCTAAAAGACCAAGCGTCAGCGCAGAGTTACTAATCCGCTGTCACTAACTATTTAGAGCCGCCCAGCAACACCGCGGTGCAAAACACTATCGGAAGAAAACCACCGAGATCCCGATAATGATTGGTTTGATGATCAATATGCAACCAGATCGTTGAAAATAAACGAAGGCTTTGGGAAAATGGTTGGTTCGAAACACTAGAAGCACTCAAAAGAAACGCGATCATATGAGATCATGCATTGAAAATATCAGCTTCCAAGCGGAACTAGGAAATTCAATGGACTGTGTTGCTATCGCCAGGAATGTCACTAAAGGCTTCCACCCAAGTTGAACACTGCTTACAAAGTGTTGACTAATGTTGTACTCGCCAGACTCATCCCTCTCATGAGGATAATCTTGGAAAAAGGTTGGGAGTACAACATAGCCACGCATCAACTATATATAAACTTCCGTCAGGCATATGACAGTATTAACCGCGACAACCTATGGGCCGCGCTCATATGCCTAGGAATTTCAGAGAAACTCATTTCCCTGTGTAAATTAACAACGTCTGGATCTGTTTGCAGAATTGTAATTGAAGGAACTGTGTCAGACTCCTGTGAAATAACATCTGGTGTTCGACAGGGAGATGCACTGGCGCCAGTGCTCTTCAATTTGGCTCTTGAGTACGTAGTGAGGAAAATCACGTAGTGCAGCAAAACCAAATTTTTATCAACACCTAGGAACATCTCCATGGTAAATCACGGAATTGGCGACCATAACTTTGATAGCGTTGAAAAGTTCAAAAGTTCACCTCTGGTCAGTTATAACATCGTCGAATGATATGAAGGCAGAAATAAAAGCCCGAATCGCTGCCGGACAACGAGATTTCTACGCGCAAATCAAAATTATTGCTATCTAAACATCTATCGCAGTCGTGCAAGCTCGCACTTTATAAAGCACTCATAAGATCTGTGGTGGTTTTCGGAAGCGAGAGCTGGACCATGACCGCTAACGATTGCAGATTATTATCAACCTTCGAAAGGAAGATCATTCGCTCAACCTTTGGTTCAATTAAAATTGCGAAAAACGAATATCGGAGTCGTTTGAACCACGAAATAAAGCAACTGATCGGAGGCAGCGATATTTATTTATTTAACCAACAGTATTAATTTACATCTGGTTTTTAAAATTAGGTCTATAAAAATTTTTTAAAACTCTTTTAAATTTATCTCTGGACAAATTAAAATCGAACACGGTAGAAACATTATTAAATACACGGCTAGAATTACAAACCGGGTTCGACATACCAAAATTGGACCCATGGAAGTGCAGATCAATCACTAAGCCTCGATGTCTGAGTGATCTCACTGAGGCACGTATTGAAAACAAGGACAGTAGATGTGAACAATCAATTCGGCCCCTTATAACGTCGCGCACAAACATTGCGCAAGTAGTTTGTCTTCGGACGAACAATGGTTCAATACTCAGTAACAAACAACGGCCTAGACACGACGGAAGCACATACTTAGGGGCGTTTACCTCTCGAGGAAGTCACCTCAAGGCAAACAAAATAAATCGCTTCTGGATTGATTCTATACGGTTAGAGGAATTGTTATAGTACGGATTCCAGACCATTGACGCATGCTCCAAGTGCGATCGAACAAATGAGGCGTAGAGGACTTTTAGAGTATATGGATCATGAAAATCTTTGGAGAAACGGATTAAACCTCTAACATTGAATTAGCCTTATTAATACATCTGTCAATATGGTCCTTAAACGATAAATCTCGTGAAAACGAAACCCCTAAATATAGAAAAGAATGAACTCGCTCTATCATAACGCCATTTAAGAACAAACTATTATCAGGTCCATAACGTCCATAACGTCTTCTAGAAAATACATTGTGATTATGCTATTTTAATCTTAATCAGTAATCACTGTTACTTAGATGTTATATGATTGGCCGCCAATTATTATGTAATTATATATTATTTTCTTGGGTTTTATTCTTGATTATTGTAATGTTTTCACGGCGTTGAACCCACTTTTGTTTCACTTCAAGTTAATAAAACATAATTTTTATTTACAATCTTATTCTTAATTAATTACCGACGTTTCGAAATGGTATCCATTTCATTTTCAAGGTGACTAAAAATTACAAGAGAAAAAAACAACAGTAATCACAGATATACAAAAATATAACAAAAAGGTTATTATAAAATAAATTAATTTATAAATCACTTACTTAAACTTAATTGTAAATATGTTTATCACAAAAACAATTATCACATACTTTTTTCAAATAATAAGGAACAATTAAACTTATTAAGACTAACAAAAATAAAAACTGGCACTCAATTGTCAAAAAAACATTTTCATATAAAATCATGAGAGGTTTTTCGCGGGTACAGTACAAGAAATTATTGCCAAAATTAAATCTGTCAACATATACCTAGTATTGTCAGAGTTAATCGATAATATTGAGGTAGCTTACCGGTAAACATTGACACTCGGTTTGACGGTTCATAACATTCGGAAAAGACTTTATATGAATCATTTCTAGAATACTACGTTTTTTCCAATTATTTTCTTTATCCAAAATTTTAACTTGATCAAAATTTGGTGAATGATTCAATCGCAATGAATGATCTACTAGAGCACTATGTGTGGGGTTTTTGATACCTATATGGTAATTATGATCATACATACGTTTTTTAAGGTATTGTTTCGTTTGTCCTACATATGTATGGTTGCAGTCTTTGCACGCCACCTGATAAATTAATTTTGATTGTAAAAATTTATCTGTTTTATCTTTCAATTTCGAGAAGCTATGTTTATATAGTGTGTTGAAAGGTTTTGCAACTAAATTTATATTATGTACTTTAAACAATCGTTTGAGGGAATAAAAAATGCGTTGCTCATATGGTACTGATACAAATTTGTTCGTGGTATCATCAATATTATGATCATTATAGTAATCGGATGAAGGAGTTTTCGTTTCTCCTAATTAAGAATAAAATTGTAAATAAAAATTATGTTTTATTAACTTGAAGTGAAACAAAAGTGGGTTCAACGCCGTGAAAACATTACAATAATCAAGAATAAAACCCAAGAAAATAATATATAATTACATAATAATTGGCGGCCAATCATATAACGTCTTCTAGAAAAGTTCATAACTTTACATTTAGAAACGTTCAGGCAAAGCTTACTCAAGCTACACCAGTCGCAGAAAACGTTTAATTCCTGTTGTAGATCTAGCACATCGCGATCATTTCTAATCTTACAAAAGATTTTTACATCATCAGCGTAAATCAGAAACTTACAATGTTTGAAGCACCGCTTCACATAAACTATGAATGCAATAAATAATAGAGGTCCAATGTGGCTACCTTATGGGACGCCAGACAAAACACTTATGTGTCTATGGATAAAATATTATTTATAAAAACTTTTTGAGTTCTGTTCGTCAAATATGAAAAGTTCCATTTTAAAGGAAGAGCATCACACTTGTTGAGCTGTCCCGGTTTCTTTACCAATAAAACATGATTAATTTTATCGAAAGCTTTACTAAAATCAGTAAACACTACATCAACACCATCACCGCCTTCTAATGCTAACGTCAAAAAGTTTGTGAACAAAGCAAGATTTGTCACAGTTGGCCGTCCGGGGTAAAACCGATGCTGGTTTATTGAGATCGAATTTTTAGTTAAGAAAAAGATGCGGTCCTTGACCATCGATTCAAATAATTTAGGGGTAGCCGATAAGATACAAATACCGCGGTAATTTTTGATATCCGTTCTCCGTCCACTCTTGAAAATTGGTTTAATGAAACTGGATTTCGAAATTGAAAGAAAAACTCCACTCATCAAACTCAAATTGCAGATGTCAGCCAGCGGCTGAGCCAAGACCGAAGTACACTTTTAATATTATTATAATGAGTTGCCCATCTTTTGCATTCACAATCAAGCGCTGCATACAATATAATTCGAAAAGCAAAAGGTTTAATTGGTTGATAATATTTTCCACAATAGTACAATTGCAGCTCTTGTTAGGCAAAATAATAATTATTTACAAACAGCAAAATTTTTAGAATTAATTCGAAAGTGATGGGATATAGTAAACGTAAAATCGAAATTCAAATGTATCGCAAAACGTAACAAAAGCTGTGAACCAATTTTCTCCTCTAATGACGCTAGTCTGCTATTTTTGCAAAAATTTACTGAATGGCTAACAGACTGGCACAATTCCGGTAATAACCATAGTAGATTGTCTAGAGAAACCCACACCGCAATGGTTAAAACCACCAAAGCTTTGATCGATATCACAAAATATTCATTTAACCATTATGGCATTGAGTATGTCTTATTAGGTAAATTCCAAAGTGATAACTTAGAAAATAGGTTTAGCAAATATAGATTTCTATCAGGGCGTTGTTACAATATTTCTTATCGAAATATAGCTGAATCGGAAACCCAATTACGAATTAGAAAAATTTTTAGAAGAGAAATCCCATTAAGCGAGAATTTTTAATCTGGAGAAATTGAACAAGCAAATATTTCACATGACATATCCCTATCTGCCTATAAGGAAATATTTGACACTGAATATTTGGCGAACGTTGAGCTTGATGAAGTATCTGCACATTCTATTCGCAAAAAGATTCAGTGTTCCGAGTGCCAAACGATTTTTATAAAAGAAATTGGAACTAAAGCTGACGATACCTATTTGGATTATTTACACAGGGGTGGTTTAGTGCAATCAACAGAAGTTATCTATCAACTATTTTTTCATGCATGCGCCATATTTCAGGAAATTATTCGCCATGATGACGTAAAAGCCAAGTATTTCTCTGAAAGTAACCAAAGTATGATCTTGCATAAATTAACAATTTATAGTGTACAACAAGACAATTTTTGTATCGATACCAACAGACTAAGTTCATGTGGCCAAACGAACCTTAATATTTTTAAAATGTTGCTTTCTCCGATGGCAAACATAATTATTTTGAATTATTGTAAGCAAGTGAACCACAATTTTGCCACTACAAATTTCAATAAACGTAAGCTTGTTATTTTTTTATACATTTTATGTACGATTTTAGGGAACAACTCTAAGTGTGATAAACTGATAAATAATATTATCATAAAAGTATAAAAATTAATTTTAAAAACTTTTTATCATTATAATAATTATTACTGCAGTTAATATTTTATGTTAGTAGTATATAATTTATTGATAGTGATGAAATATTGAATTAAGCAAACATTCAAGCCAATTATGGCCGATTCTTGCCACTGTTATATCCCATAAAGAAGTATTCGTGGTTGGCGTTTACCATGGGTATAAAAAACCTTATTGCGCTGATATATTTTTGGAAGCATTCGTTGAAGAAATGAAACACCTACTTGGAAATAATATTCTATAGGTGTTAAAAGCCATTCGGGCTATTTTAGTTGCACTAAATGTAAAATAAAAGGATGTTATTTGGAGCACAGAATTTGTTTTCGTGGAATTAATCAGACATTGAGAACTGATGAGGACTTTCACAACAAAACGGACACCGAACATCAAGTTAAACAACATGTCACATTAGATAATTTACCAATTGGCTGCGTTAGTCAATTTCCAGTCGACTACATGCATTGCGTGTGTTTAGGCGTTATGCGTCAAATGATCAATTTGCTTTTAAAAGATAGGAAGCAAAAATACTCATTAAAACCAATTGCTATAGAAGCCATAAACCACAAGTTACAAGTAATTCGAAAAGGTATTCCTGTCGAGTTCTAACGCAGACAACGAACCTTTCACGATGTTGAAAATTGGAAAGCGTTTGAATTTAGGACATTTATATGCTACACTGGAATGGTGGCTTTCCATAATATACTAGAACAGCGTTATTATGATCATTATATGCTGTTATCTTGTGCTATCAGAATTTTGGCTCAACCAAACAATTGTCTCCGGAATAATGAATGCGCTTCAGAAATGCTGCGAACTTTTTGCGAATTATTTCCTGAAATATTCGGGAATGAAAATGTGTCGTACATCGTTCATAATTTAATACACATAGCAGCAGATGTAAAATGTTTTGGACATCTAGACAATTACAGCGCATTCAAATTTGAAAACTATATGCAACAACTAAAAAAACTAGTTCACAAAGCCCCACAACCTCTACAACAAATTCAAAATAGACTAAGCGAAAGAAACTTCTTTACGAAAATTGAAGAATATAATTTCCGGCCAATATTTTCTCTAAGTACACGATTCCCAAACAACTACTGTTGTGTAAATGAAAAAATATTCAAAATCATTAAAATGGATAATACAAAGTTAATATGCAAATTTATGGTTAACTTAAATAATTTTTTCGAATATCCAATACCGTCATCAAATTTAGGCATATATTGTGCTAATGATGAAGAATACGCAGATGAAATGCACACAGTAAACATCCAAAATTTTTCAACTAAAATATTAAAATTAACTTCAGATAATACTCACATATATGTATATACCAATGCAACATTTATAATAAAAAATATTGTATATTTCTTTAACAGAAATGTCACAGTCACCTTTATTTTCGAACGAGTATGATGGTCAACTTCAAATTTACGAAGCCACCGAAGAATTTGGGTCAGATTCTGAAAATAATTATAAATTTTTTTAAAAATTAACAACATAATGAAGCCGACTGTTTCTACTCAAAAATCATATTCAACATCAAAACTACATACACATATAGCAGAAACTGTAATACCACCGAAATCTCAAACTTCATATCAGTTATTATCTGTGCCAAAACGTATGTACCATCCTACTAGATTCGACTCAAATACCAATTCACCTGTCACACAGTATAATACCGTGACTCCAGGCCGGTCAACAACTGCAATATCTTCAAAATCCACAGGAGTTTCTTCATTATTAAAAAACATAGTAAAAACAACGGTCACCTTAGGTGCCTCGCCATCACTATCTACCTCGTCAGCTGCACCCAAATTTATATATAAATCGAATAACATCGAATCAGGAACCTCATCATGAATTATACCAGCAACTAGTGAAATATCTCCAAATAACGAACCAAATGTTTTACCACAAAATATTTCAACATCAACACCGATACGATCTGGTTCCTTGCAAGCACCTATTTCTTTTCTACTTCGGTGCAATTACCGCTTCAACCAGATTCACAAATGAATTTAGAATTATTGATGAAATCCGTGCTTCGTGAGGTAAAATTACTTCGAAGAGAGGTTCAAAATAATAAATGTAAGTGTGCTTCAACTGATAATTTGGATAACCAAACTAAATTAAACATGCCAGCTACTTCAGTTGACGGATTTTTAAATCTAGAAGATGAAATAAAACAAGATAGCATGAAAGAAAAAAGATTTGTAAGTTATTCTTTAAAATTAATTTCAACAATTTATTTAATGAATATTTTTGTTATAGTTACAACATCTTATTTATAGGCTTATTTCGGAATCTACACACGAAAAATATATTAGAGTATGTCTCAAAACCATTGTGTCAGATGACGTAGCGTCCAAATTTTCATGGCAAGGGCAGCAAAACAATATTGCATTAAAATCGTTTACTATTATCCAAATTTTGAAAGGTACATTCGAGTTATATAACTTTTACATAATGCATAAATTATTTTATTGCATTTCAGAAGAAACAATTATGAAATTTAATTCAGTTCGGTCGCGCGATGTGGAAGACACGATTTCAAAGTGGTTTCGGTAAGTTAAAGACCGCATACGTCCGAAGCAAACGAAATGTTATGGTTACCTAAATGTATGACCTATCATTTTTTGTAATTTATTTTTATTTTATTAATTTATTATGTATAAGGCAGAATTCTAAGACCTTAATAATGGAATATTCGTTGATATAATGTATGTAAATTTATATTGAAATTATGGTAAATTCAAATTTTGTGATAACGAGAAGACCTATAAGTACAATAGTATATGAAGATAAGCTGTGATTTTATTTAACGGTTTGCTTGAGCTTAAAATATTATTGTTGTTATTGAGGGAGAAATTAAACTCCTTGCACAAGGAAGTTATTAGTGCAAATAAACAACTGATTAATTCTAAATTTGATTATTATTAAAAAATTTAACTTTTTTAATTTTATAATCGTTTTTATAAATGTTTATTATTTCAATTATTACAATAAACTACAAAATAAAAAATATTATTTGGTTTATTTATTTAATAATATATGAATATTTATTTACGCTAAATTCTAAAAGGTACAGCACTTAAAATTTTTACGTAAACGTAGCGCTTAAATTACATAAAAAAATTACATTTATACGGAGCCGTAAACCTTACGTTTTCGTGACAACAAATACGACCAACTTTATACACACTAATACATACGAAACACTGCGTAAACTTGTTTCACTTCTCTTGTGACAAAAGAGCGGTATACGTACCGTAATCGTAGCGTGAAAACGTACCGTTTACGACATTTTTAGTGTAACAAAAATGTCGTAAACGTTACGTTTATGATGCGGCTGGCCGGGAGGGTACTGAGTCTTGATAAATATACATAGGTGTCTGTGGCTTTTCTCACGAAATTCTCTTGAAAATTTTTATACGTATAAAGTGTATAATATCAGTGCACCTAGAATATTACAGGCCACACTGCTTTCTATGCCATCAAATTTATGTCTACAGTGTATTCTTTGTACTGTAGACGGCAGTGTTCATAAAAAGAATAATGAAATGGCAGGAAAAAATAATAAAAACAAAAATATGTAGTGTGGTGTGATTCGAAAAATAATAGAGCGAGGTTGTATTTGTTTTATCAAGAAATATGTATTCACGTGTATGTATTTTTTTATCAAGCGAAACATTTTCACGTGTTTTTTACAAAATTTAAAAATCAGGTAAGTAAGTGAAAATTAAAATATATTTTGTGACGTCTGATTTTTGAAAAAAGTGTATGTTAATAAAAAAATAATTGAAAAATAAGAATTGTGTAATAAGAATTCGGTTTAAAAGTGAAAATAATTTTTCAATTTGTGCTTTAAATTTTAAAATATGTTTTTTTTGTTTAAAATCATTTATACAAAATTTCGTAAAAATCTTAATGTTCGCGTCGATTATAGAATAGATTGCGGATTGAAAACTATATAAAAAAAACAAACCAAAATTTTAAATCATAGTGTCATAGAAATTCCGATGGATTTTTATGGAAACAGTGCACCACTGCACTTCGATTTATAGCCATTGTTTTCCAATTTATTTATATGCATTTTTCAATCCGTAATCGCGCTCCCGCGGATTCTATAATCGACGTGATTAAATAAATTAGTTAAAGCACGCTATCGTTTAGCGTGCAAAAGCTCATCCATTTCTGAAGGTAGAAAGATCTATGGGTCGTTTATTATCGTTTGTGAGTATTTATATTTGTCTGAACATCAGGCTCCTAGAGGTTTTTCTTATTTAAATATAATTTAAATTAATTATGTTAATTTTTCTGGTGATGGGGTTTAAAAACGGTTACCTGATCGGGGCCTGATGTTCGCAAAGAAGGCAATTTCGGGAATGGTGAAACGGCCCACCATGGATATTTTAAAGTGTAAGTCTTTTTATGTGTTCGGATATCAGCAGCGGCTTTTATAACACACTGGTGGTGGTTCGGATGTTATTCAGAATGCTGTATCCGTCCGATGTATGTAATATGTGTGTTTTTGAAATTTTTATAATAAAATAAAAATTCGTATTTTAGAAATGTCAGTGTTCATTGTTCCAAAGTGTACTGTAGTTTACAGTAGCGAAGTACGCGGTTTTAGCTTCCCCCGACATCCTGATAGACGAGCAAAATGGTGTGATTTAATCAGGATTAATAATGCTGCACTAACCACCAATCACCGTGTTTGTCAACATCACTTCGAACCGGAATTTATCATTAAAAGTGATGTGAAAATACTGGAAACGGGTAAATATTAAGTTAGTTTTTTAAATGGACAAGTATCTACTCATAACGTGACATAATCAACAATACATTTTGAAATTTATTTTAGGAAAACGGATTATGATACCCAGATCTCGGTGGACATTAAGAAGCGGTGCAAATCCAAACCATTTTGCCACACCCAGGAAGCAAGCAGAATCGATTCGCGGCAAGAAGAAGAACATCAACAATTCGAGGAACGTCTGTTCTTATTGGATGATAAAATCACAGTACTTTAGGATATTATTAATAAAAAAGTTAAGTATTCTCTTACTGACTGGGTTAGCAAATTGTGGGATTCAAATTTGCTAATTTATAAACTTAAACTCAATTCTCTTGGAATCCCATTTGTATGTTGCTTATTTTTTATTGATAATAACCTTGTTGTTACAAAAGTTTTTGAAAACAATCGGGAAAATAAATTTATAATTTTAATTCAATAGTACCCAATTTAGGAATAAATAGTTTTTCAAAATTAATTAAATTCATTAAATATTTAGATCATAATATAAATAGCATGGTTGACTCACTTGACATCTTACATAACATTCATGAAAATTTAAATTTAATAATTAAAGATGAGCAATATATAGATAAGCTTAAAAGTTTAACTTTTTTTTCAGGAACAATTTAATTTAGTGAATTTTAAATCTCCTAGATATTCGACTTTTTTCTGCACTTTTCTTATATACTTTTCCTGGCGCATATAATTATCTTTGCGAATCCGATTTACTTATTTTATCTTTTCCGGGATATTTAAAATCGTTTAACAAGTGCGAAAACGGGTTCGGTTCATTTAAATTATTTAAAATCAAAATTATTAAAAACTGGCGATTCTTACAAATATGTAAATCTTTTATTAGATGTAATACATGTTAAATCTGCCATAACATACAAATCGAATTCTCTTCAGGGAATTGCGCAAAATGTGTCTTCAGATAAAACCGAAATTGTAGCCGCAAATGCAATGCAAACGTTCATGAGTACTTCGTTGTACTCCCATAGCCGCGACGTCGTCGGTTTATACCCAGTTAAAGCACAGGACACCGCGTTTCTTTTATGCCTCAACCAGTCAGACTTAAGAGCTTAAGTTAAACGCTGATTGCACCACTTCGGTTAGTGCTACAATCACCAAAATTGTATAGGCTTCTCGTCACAAATAAACATCTGACCTCTAAAATTTTGGTGGTCGTACCGCTCTCCTAAGTGGTCCAAAATGGAGCACAACTTAAGAACTTAAGGCTGACTGGTTGAGGCATTAAATTGTACAAACAATATTTTAAATTTACTTAACGAATCCGGATATGAGGTTGTATCTATAACTACTGATAACAAACAGATTAATCGTAAACTTTTTAAACAGCTATGTGGAGGTCGGGAATTTCAACCATACTTTTTTTCAAAATTTAATTTAATAAAGAAAATATTTCTTCTATTTGATCCGTTCATTTACTTAAATGCATTAGAAATAACTGGCTTAAAGCAAAAACTTTTAAGTGTCCTCAGTTTGATTTAGATGAAAATAATTTTTGTGCCAACATGAGTGATCTTCAATCAATTTTTGAACATGAAATCAGTTTTATTAACAAGCTCCTGCTTTATCGTATAAAGTTCTATTTCCAAACTCTTTCGAAAAACAAAATGTTTATTTAGCTATTAAATTATTTGATGAGAAAAATATATCTGCATTGCATTATTATTATTACGAAAACCAAATTTTAAATTTAGATCAGGCAACCGCGAGTTTTATTACAATTATTTGGAAGTGGTGGAGCGTAGTTAACGTAAAGAATTATACAAAAGGTTTTCACAAAAGAAACGATTACGCGCGGCCAATTTTTAGTTTAGAGCGATTAAATTATAAATTTCTGTACGATTTTTGTGCGTGGTTACAATCTTGGGACTGTTCTGAATTGAAACATTCTTTTAAATTAAGTAAAGAGACCTATTCTGCAGTAGTATTCTAGGTGTACTGATAATATTCACTTTTAATATGTGTATACTATCATTTTCTAGCTTTGTGTGTGTGTGTGTGTGTCAAATTCTCATGATCTTTCGCCAAAATGTTGACTTGATTTTATAAATGTGCTCGCGAGCGGTGGAAAAATTCTCATGATGTATTTTTTCAACCACTAAACGGCACATTTATAAAATCGAGTCAATATTTTGGCGAAAATTCATGAGAATTTGACACGCACACACAGAGATAGAAAATGACAGTTTCTCATGAGAATTTTATGAGAAAAGCATACAAAATCCATAGCCAGGGTCGATTTTGTTCAAAATTCGACAGAAAAAACATGACGTTTTCCTATAAGGAGTATAGTATAAAATTTTATATTAGTGTGTGTAATTTTCCTGTAGTTATGTTTGTTTGTTCTTCGCGAATGTAATATAGATGAAAACGAAACGGACCGAACGAATTGAATACATGAAATCATACTAAAATAATTATATAGAAGAAACGAAACGAAAACGGATATCCGTCATTGATTCAATTCAATTTGCTTTCGTTTCGTCTTTGCGGTTATACACTATCGGTTATGATTTTTTTTGTTATCCTTACAACCACATGTCAAATTGTCAAAATATTTTGAATTTTAATTAGATTCAAAGGCAGTGTATTTGGTTTACCAAAAATAAAATGTATTTTCCGAGTTAGTTTTCATACACACGAGAAATAAACTTCAAATAATAGAAATTTAGAAGCAAATATGAAAATGTCAAAACGTTTTCACTAATTCGTCTATAAAACCATGCCCGCTTCGTCTTTCCGTTTCATTTCGTTTCAGTCCGTTTCTTTTTCCTCTATATAACTAGCCCATAAGCATAAAAAATTATGAATCGGCACAAATCGGTTCAGTTTTTTGGTTCTTTGTCCTTTCGTCATCTCGCTTTTTTGACATCTCGCCAAGCATTAGAGTGGTGAGTTAACACATTCGCGCAAATAGCAGTCATACAACTTGTTGACGAAATAACCACAAGTATATAGTAGTGGTACGTGTGTTTGTGTTGACATGTGATATATCCACTCAATTTTTGTTTCATTATGTAATAATATTTTGTGGCATTAAATATGGAATATAAAGTCATTCAAATGTTTTCCGCGGCTTTATTTGGTGGCACATTCGGAAGGTCCAAAATGAATTTGCTGGATGGTATTCGCTATGTTGACTTTGTTTGCATCAATTGTTTTATTCGGAAAGACCTGCGATTAAAGACAGTCTTAAACGAAGAAGTCTATAAAGGCGTTAAATCGCACAAGAAGTTGCTTATCATTCGATCTGTAGCGTTCGCCGTTGATGGTGGCAAAATTCGAAAATATTTTGAAAAGTATATAACAAAAAATATAATATGTATAATAATTTACGGGATTTTGTAATTCGGGGTTTCGTACCGATCCCGTTAATTAGACATCATGTAAAATAGAAGAAAGGCAATTAACTGCCATGGTTTTGCAAACTGTATGTGGGAACATGGTCTCTCTTCCCTTCTGCCAAAAATCGAAAATTCTCTTAGCTCACTCTATTTATTTGTCGTGTAAGATGTTTATATTTATTTGTTCGGGCCTTAGTAGTGAACAGTAGTATGATTTTTAGGATTAATTATTCGACGTTAATTTTTGGCGACTATCGTATTCCTATAGCAAGCGTAGAAACAAAGCAGAAAAGAATAGTAAAAATTTTATACTTTTTTTTATCGTCTTTTGTCTACTATAGCAAAACGGTAGCCTTCGAAAATGGATGTCGAATTCAATAGTTAGGCCCCAGAGCCCCAACTAATAGTTTTAATGAAAATGAGTTATGCATTGTGTCTTAATAAATGGACTATCGGTCTTTCGATTAAAATATTGTAAATCGTCTACCTCTTTTGGTTTTCCAGATACCCTCTGAAACAAATTTTCGCAATAAATCGTTAAGTAGCGATGACTAAACGGAATCAGCTAGTAACCAATCCTCAACGAATTATGAATAACCAAACTTCTTGAATTGGCGGTTGTTTTTGATACTTGAAGAAAACTTTTGATAAAACCACACGATTTTCGAGTAATCCGTTTTTTGTAGTCTTGAACAGCACGGTTTCAAAGAACTCGGAACCAAAATCCAAATGCGAATGAAATTTATCCTAAATTGTAAAAATGGCGGTCAGTAGTACTTTAGGAAAAACTTCAAACTTCTACTGAGAAGTATGAAGTTTATACTATAATTCAAAATAAAACAACATGTGAAAATGGATTAGTGAATTGCGAACATTTAGGCGATTTTTTGTTTGTTTACAAATAATTTAAATTCACAATGTTTATTTAGGTTCAATTTGATTAAAATTCATTATTCTAATAACAGCAAAATTGTGGAACAATTATATGTTGTTACATTTTATTAAAAAAAAAAAAGGTCAAATAATAGTGAGAATTTTCGGGAAATAATAATCGTTAAGTTATTATACATTTTACTCCTTCAAAGTACTCAAAATTAAACATGTATAGGAATTTAAATCATCTTTTTAAATTCCTATACATGTACTCTACTAGTGCAAATCATAATAAAATTCTAATGGATATTAAATACCTAAAACGACATTCTTGTGAAGCCCGGCATTTCCCCGAAATCTTGATTCTTAATAATTTCATATCTCAAAATTTTAACCGGTCGCCAAACTCGCCACAATACCAACTTGATAGACCCATATGTGTACTCCACTTTTGCCAGCCCGATTAAAATTCTAATGAAGCTCGCATATCTAAAATGGCCCAAGTAGAGTGGACATATATGTCTACCAAAATATTGTAGTGACAAGTTTGCCGATCGGTGAAAATCTTGAGATATGAATTTTCTTAGAATCAAATTTACTAAGAAATTCCGTTGTTCATTTCGTTCAGGGTTCTTGCTTGTCGAGTATACATATGGCTCTATTAAAATATTATATTGACATATTACATGTTCAAATAAAATTGATTGTTCAAATAAATAAATAAATATTTAAATAGAAATATTCGGCTTCGCCTAAATGATTGCTTTAAACCAATCCACGCTCATTATTATTTTTTTTTGTTGGTTTAGGATTAATTTAGGATGAACTTCAATTGTGTATATTCCAGTTTATTAATTTTGTAAAATGAAATTCCCAAATAAGCGACGAACCTGATTTTATTGAATTAATACAATTTTAATTTTATTTTTTCGCAATAAAATATGACCCATTGGTGACCAAACGCCAAAATGTGTTGACCAATCCTGACCTAACGATCACCTAACGAAATTTGATAAAAATCGCAAGTCTCACATTCCATACCTTCATCCAGAACTTAAAGAATATTATTTCAAAAATTTTAAAATAAGAATTCGTTCTCTTCAAACTCTTAACAATTTTCGCATCGTGAATTTAGTCATAATAATTTTCAAACAATTACTTCAACCACTAATCAAAGAGTAATGTAAATTATTTAAATCTGCTTCATTAATGGTTCATCTCGTTTCTATCTCTTCGCTCACCCTTTTCAAAATTAAAAAAGATTTTGTATATCTTTTGCAAATCACCCGTGTTCGCATAATTTACATTAAACCAAATCAATTTATACGTACAACCGTACGTCATTAAATCTTCCTCGACATTTGATTATTACATTTGAGATATTGTGTCATTACACAAGCTGTCACGACCTTCGGGATTAATAACCCATGAATCATAAAAAGTGAATTAATGCGAAGGATAAATATGTTATAGCTCACCCCGCTAAGAAACCGAATACGTCACTGTGCTATTCTACATCGACGCAATCATTATACGTAACAAACATCCTTTTGTTTTCCCTATATACAATAAATACGAGAGTAGATATTTTATCGTTGTGTTTTATGTAAATTTTTATTTTTTGGTATTCAGTTAGAGATGCCGAAACATTTTATAAAAATACTTGTTTAATAATAATTTCTGTAACAACTGTGAAAACCCCTTTTTTGTGTTCAATTCTAGTTCGTTATAATAATACATTATTTAATGTAATTATCCCGAGACCCGAAAAAATATTCTTTTGTCTTCAAAATTTATCTATTTATCATCTTCCCTTTAAAATTTACACTCGTACTAACAATTTTTGTGCTTTCCTTCTTGTAACGAGAAAAAAGCTTTCTAAATGAAAAAGGAAATTTTATACTTGGTATGTTTTGTAAATTAACTTTGTTGTAATTTTAAGTTTCTTTTCCTCCATAATGTCGGTTTCTTTAGACAACACACCAAACAACAGGGATGTGGTTAACAATATTCGAAAAGAATAATTTCCTGAGTTTTGGAAAAATTCATCTAGCCATTTAAAATGTACAATAATGGACACAACTTATTATTATAATTCTTATGTATATGTTATAAGGATACAGTATGCAAACAAACAAACAACAAAATAAATAAATTTGTAATTAAAAGTTTTGAAAATGCGGTACCAAAGAAAATTTTAATTTCCGGTGAATTTTGTTTTTTTTTGTGATGATAAATTCGAAAAGTTTTCTCAGGCTGATAGTATCGTGCCTTCATATAAATAATAAAGTTTGAAAAATATAAATATTTTGTCTATTAAATGACCTAATGGAACTAAGCGAGATACCAATTTTCAACGGAAATTTGGTGTAATTGAAAGAAGCTGATATTCAATGATGTTTAAATGGAGCTTTGTATTTTTGAAGGTTAATTGGATGATAACCTTTTCAAAACCGCAATTTAACTAGGCCAGAAGCCATAAAAGTAAGCACTTCTATTGATTTGGTTCGTATTGTGGTGTAATATAATTGTAAAACGAATACTCGCTAATCCCTATACTTAACCGTTTAACCTAGGACTGAGTAAAATATCGTATTTCGAAATGCCGTATTACCACTTCCCGTAAATTCCGAAAATATTATAAATTTTCGTTATTTTGATATCAAGTATGTGTCTGCTATGGGACATCAAGTATGACGATGACGTCACTAGTGATAACGAAACGAATTCTATATTGAAAATAGGCTTGTAATTACAAAATAAATATTTTTGGATATTCATTTTTATTTTAATTGTTAACATTTTTGTTTTGAGAGCCACCATTGTGTAACTGTTTGAAGTTGGATCGAAATGTCAGCCTGAAATTTTTGTTAAGTTTCTTCGCTAAAGTGTATCTGTAAAAGTGTAAATATAAAATGCGTAGGTAGACGTACACTTTCAAAGTCAAGTGTAAAAGAAACGGTAAAATATAAAAAAAATAAATGAATTTGAAAGCTGTAATTAGGAAAAATATAAAATAATTTGTGTTAAAATGGTACGTATGATTTCACTGCTGTTATAAAGCAAACGGATTAAAACCAAACGATTAAAGACAAACGTTAAATTCCAACCGTTTTTTTAAATTTTAGGCCTTAATTGTGCCAAACTAGCCTGGGAACCGCAGAGGTTCACATCTTTAAGTTGGCAACACTGCTTTGTTTGAAAATCGATTTGACAGCTGATATTTGCTTTATCATTAGTTTGATTTGCCATTTTATAATGAACAGGCTCGCACCAGAGCAACGCTTGCAAATTGTTGAAATTTTTTATCAAAAGAATCGTTCTGTTCGCCAATGTCATTTGGCCAATGGACTGAAGCACAAATTGATATTGATGTTGATTTTCCAAACAAAATTTTGTTCAGCGATGAAGCTCACTTTTAGTTGAATGGGTACGTTAATAAATAGATAATCCACAAGCCTTTGCCGAAACACCATTACATCCAGAGAAAATCACTTTTTGGTGCCCTATGGGTCAACGGAATCATTGGTGTATATGTCTTCAAGAACAATGTTGGGCGGAATGTTACAGTCAAGTGTGTGAAAATTGGACACCCTTTACAATTAAAAATATAAACTTTTAATAGGATATAATGTCCTTTTTTTTCCTCGCTCTTATATAAATTAGCTTTGAAAATTTTTATAATAAACATCTAAATATGTATATGGTATATGATGAAAAATACGTGGTCACAAAATTAATATATGGGACCGGAAGTAGTGTTTAAATTTTATACTTTTTATGTTTTGAATGGCTAGAACTGGTTAAAAAAAATTGTGAGACAAGATTTTTTATATTGCTGTTGTAGTCGAAGATTCAGGGTGTCAAATTTTGGGGTGAATCCAGAGTGAAATTGATGAACATGGTGTTGCATATATGGCTATAACAAAAACGTGGCTCATTTTAAGGATAAATGAATGGGAATTATAAAACAAAAAATAAAAAAAGAAAAATGTTTAATCTTTTCCATTTAAAAATGGCCGCTGAAATGTTATTTTAAAATTTTGCGATGAACACCCAATTATTGTTTTTGTAATTTTTCCTCATTTAATACTAATCTTACCTGGACGTAGTGCAGCCTGCCGAGAACCTAGCAAATTATGTTATCTTCACTGATCCACTACCAACACCACATCGAGTGAGACATCGTTAGGTTGGTAGCAGCTGCAATAACTAGTCGTTAAAGCAATGAGTGTACAACAAAACGAAATTTTTACCTCAGGTGGTGCGTCAACTCCACAGTTGTTCAATGTACCCACACACGAGCCAGGCTCTGGGGTGAACCATCCATTGCGAAGCCCATTCAAACCCAGCTCAAGAATCTGTAGATCCCCACCTAGACAAATGCAGACAAATTAAAACTAAACGCACTGCAACCAGTTAATATACCCGGCAACCAGTTAATATAACCAAGGAAGAGTGCATTGAAATCGACAAATACATAAAGAGGTATTACCTCCAACCCATTAACATACTTAATGTTAGTTAACTATGAAATAACTAAGTGATGCTAGTTTCAAACGATAAATTTAAAGTCGCTATGCACTTAATAATACTGTTTAAAAAGTGAATGCACTTGAATCAGAAACCAAAAGAATATCAAATGAAATCACTGCTCAAAACATCGAATGGTGCACCTATTGGTGACCAAGCTGAGAACAAAATCTTAAATGCTGCGAACATAGAGGAAAGTTGACCTTCCTCTTTTTATGCTAACATTTGTCAACGCTGAGAGCATTGATAGGGTATATGGAATCGAAGCAATCATTAATATGAAAGTTAAAATTGAGACATTAAAAAAGAACACTAGTAGAATGCCACAATGCTACAACTGTCAGCCGTGTAAACACACACGCAAATATAGGGAGCCCAGATGAGTAAAATGCACTGGGAAATATCCATCAAAGGACTGCAACAAAAATAAGAACGAACCAGTGAAATGTATACACTGTGGTAATCATCAACTAGCAAATTACAGTGATAGCTCCGCGAAATAGCCAAAGAGCTGCAAAGAATGAGAGACAACAAGAGAAATTAAACAAGTAAGAGTTTTTAACCTAGAATGCAATCATATCAAAAACAAATCCCTCTAAATAGCGCCAAAGTAAGACAAGGCGCAAATTATGTCCTGCAAGAAATACTTTAGAAGCTAAACGCTATCAATTCGCATCTGGCTGCCCATGAACAAGAAAAAATAATGACACACTACTTAAGAAATGTTACCTGGAATTGAAATGGTCTTGCGCAACGCATTTCAGAATTAGAAATATTTTCAAACACAATATATATAAGCCTAATATCAGATAGTCATTTTACCAGAACCTCGTATACCAAAATACGTGGATACCAGTGCTTCAAAGCTCTATATCCAGCAGAAAGAGGTAGAGGCGGGACAGTAATCATTATTAAGGATACTATTAAATACCACAAAGAATTAAAATGCAAGAGAAAACTATGTAAGTAGCCACTGTACCTATTGAAAAAAAAATATAGCAAAAGCTATAGTAAATATATCAGCAATCTACTGGACCAAATGGTTTATCAACAAAAAAAAAAAGAAAACTACATCAAACTTCTTAAATCGCTCGGTAGTAATTTTATTATTGGAGGCTGAACGCGAAAAACATATTCTCGGGATCAAATAGAACTACTCCTAAAGGAGGAAAGCTTGTCAGACCATTTTCCAGTTTAAATGACAATAAGTGAGGCGGTAACAAAACAAATAACACCAACAAATAACAAAACAACCTGGGAATACTATCGGCAGCTAGTCGTCTATAGCTGCAGATCTTGAACGCTACATCGTAGAAGAACTAGAAAGCTTCATTGATAGTGTACAAAATGCGGCCAGTACTCCTGATAATCAAGAAATATTACAAAAAGATATATATTATCCTGTTAAACTGAGAGAGTTGGTTAGTTATTCTGAAAGAAATCAAACAAGAAGTTAAAAACCGCACAGGTAAAAAAGCCTCTGGACACCGCTTGATAACGGGGCAAATAATAATCAAACCCTACTTGGTAAAGCACTAAGGAAACTACAGCAAACACTCAATACTATCTTTAGGCTAAGGTAAGACCGCTGATGCTGTTGAGTCAACCCGAAAACTACAAAATGATCTTATTATTAGTGTGAAAAACTGGACAAAACAATGGAAAATAACACTAAACTAATCGAAATCAACACGTTTAAACTTTAGAAATAGGCAATTAGAATATATTCTGATTAGACCGAATTCGCAACAAATTACACATTCTGATAACGCAGATACTTAGCAAGGCACTAAACGAGAACCTCCATCGAAACTGCAGTAGGCTGATAACGAGGAGCTGCGGAATCTACTAGATCACAACAATGGACAGGAGCGCCTAAAAAGAACAAAGCCTTTAGAATTACTGGATCCTCGAGTCGCTGAAAACAAAGGAGTGGCAGAGCAGGGATGAACCGACAGGTTTCAATTGAGCAATTAAACTAATAAAACAATTACTAGATAATCACTGAGATTAGTTGTGAACAGAAATAAATATTAAAAATAAAATATAATTCTATAGAACATCTTGCGTACAGCTTTCTCATGTTCAAATTTTTATTGCATATGTACAGTATTTTTTGAAATGTATACTTCAGCCGTATGCTTGAAATCGGTGGAAATTTCCCTAATCAGAATACAATTTGCTTTAAAATCTATTAGCGAATTCTTTTACGTTTTTGATGTAAATCAAATTTCCGATAGTTAAAAAGAATACGAAAAAAATTTCATGTGTTTTTAATCGTAAACCCGCACAATAAACCCGAAAGGGATGCCGAAAACAATAACAAACCATTTTGAAAAGTTTCAAATGACGCGTTTGACGTATTTGACATTATTTACGATTGACATATTATATGTATATAAATATGTATATGTGGCAGTTAAAATGGAAGGAAAAATCTACATTTCCATTTTTTGATGTACAATTGATTGTTTAATCCATTTTTGACTAGACGCAGAACATAAATCCAAGCAATCCAAACTTGCCGCTAGGTTTGGATTTTTAAAAGCAGTACAAGCAACTCACGGTTTAGAATAGAAGATGGCTATTGAACTATAAAAAATTTGTAATTCTGACGATTAAATTAAATTTAAACAACCATAATACAATTTTATCCATAAAATACTGTGTAATTTCACATTCAAAAATAAAAAGCAACGGTAGTTTATTTTATGTCATGGTTTAAAATCCAATTATTTACAAAGAAAAAAAAACAAATAGGATTTTGGGAAAATTCAACAAGAAAAATTTGGCTGGAATTTTGAAACTGAAGAAATTAAAGAATATTTTTTTATTTTAGAATTTTTATTTTATATTTTTTGACTTACCTTTAAAATAAGCCCTATATATCATATTTATAGGCTTGCTTTTTTTTTTCTAAAAGCGAAAATACTCAAGCATGTTTTTGAATTTTTCCGTTTTTCATCATCCTGTGTCTTATGCAACAACAATACCAACAAAAAATCTTATTTCACTAAAACATTTTTTTAATCAAGACTACACATTCAAAATATTATAAAAACTATCAAACTGAAACATGACTTTCAATAATTTATGATTTCACGTATTTTCCCCCATATATTAAATGTAAATCTAGACATGGAAGAGTATAAAAAACATACGCAAAAGTAAACAAACTGCTGTGAGTAAAATGTGGTATAAATCAGTTATGGCAAATATAGTTATGGCAAATATGAAAATGATGAAATAAATTGTCTTGACTTTTGACAATGACTTTTGAAGGCAGAACTATTGTGTTCTAGATTTTCACTAATGTGAAATTCTTTGGAACTGTCAGGTAATAAAACATGTCTAGGATTCAGCGAGGGTAAAAAAAAACTTACACAGATCATCTGTAGGGGTAAAAATTTGACATAACATATTTTCTCGTAAAAAAAACTTATTCGGAGATGTTATTTATTTATTTATTTATTGGTGTAACTTTATAAAAAAAATTTACGCGTACGAGTATACTTTTGTTCCAAGACGTCGTTTTTTTTATTAAATTTTAAATGAAATACAATTTTATAATTTATATTTTTGATTGATTATATGGTCTTTAGTATTACGTATGGAATATAACGTCAGTCAAGTGACCGGATCTGGCCGTGGCGGGAAGGCTAGTTTTTCAAGCAAATTTTTCATAACATTTTCGCAGATTTCTGTTGTTAATTCAGCAATTTCATTTCTATTGTTGTTTTTAAGCATCAAGCTTGTTGTTGGCTTATTGGTATATTCTTTTCCCTTCAAATACCACATTGGAACAAATCAGGAGGGGTCGGCCGGAAAAAATTTCTCGCAAAATTTGCATCGTAAACACGAAATTTGCATCGTCTTTTGACACCATCTTATTGGAACCACATGTTCTGTATGCCTGATTAATCCAATTCGGATCAGGTTGTTTCAATTCTTGAAATCCACCGATATTTTCGCATGCGGATTATAATTGGTATTAAAATTATTTATAATTTTCGAATTTTTCGCCTTCTACTGTAATCGCTTTCAAATTTACTTGTAAGTTTTCTATTATTTATTTCCCTACTAGGGAATAAATTCGCCTTGATTTTCTCAGTTGAAAATTTCCACCGATTTTTTGTTAGTATTGAAATAAACAATAGAAAACTTACAAGCAAATTTGAAAGCGATTACAGTAGCCGGCGAATTTTAATACAAATTATAATCCGCATGCGAAAATATCGGTGGATATTTCAATCGAATTCAATCGAATAAACTCGTCTACGTTTTTTTTCTATTAAACAACTCTATCAAAAATTCGATGACTACATTTTGTCGTATTTTTGAAACTAATCGAATTTTATGCGCAGTCAACTTCTCGTCGTGTGGTGATTATAATTATATCGAAAAATTTGATGTTTTTTGGCGTTAGTTGTGTTGTCATATGTTATTTAAGCCTGATTTGCCTCTATAAAGTCTATTAGGGCTTGTTTTTCTTATTTAGAGATACGCCATAATTTTTATTTTGGTTTTTCCATTTTGTAAATACAAATTGTAGCTTGACAGATAAATTTATGTGGAAATAAAACCCACCGGTTTTATACCAGTAGAAAATTTTCGTCTACATTTTAATCGAAAATTTTCGCTTACGAATTTCAAGAATGCAATAATTTAAATTTTCGATTGGGATGACGTATTTTGGCAGAAAGTCGTTCATGATTTTTTTTGATTGAATTTCAAGAATATTTACGAGATGTAGCTTCAAGGTAAATAGAAATGAAATCAATTCTCGTGTTATAATTTAGATAGATGGAATTACTGCTTATTATTATTCTGTTTATTATTATTTCATTCGTTTTTTGGTGAAAACTTATATTTAGCGCGATATATAATTAATTTATTTAACTTCAAACTAATATTTGTCATGCAAACTTTTAGTTAAAAATCTATATAAAAATATTTTGCTAGACATATTTATGTGGAGCCTCTATCCATTTCAAGGGGACATTTGATAAGGCATTTATTTTGTACAACCCTTAAACTATAACAAACTTATTCTTACAATAAAAATTGAAAACGCAGCAAGTTGAACTCTTGTTCATAATGTATCCCTCTAAGGAAAAAAGCGAATTCGCTTGAAGTGAACTAAAAGCGGTGCGAACTAAAATTGGGTGCGTTCACGAACCGCTTTTAGTTCGCTTCAAGCGAAATCGCTTTTTTCCTTAGAGGGTAACGTAACCTATCTTGACTTGGTAGTTGGCAAATGTGTTATCGATAATAATCATTGTTCATTAAAAAACTATAAAAAACAATAATTAACAGCGAGAATACATTAAATATTATACAACTTTTAATACAAATTGCGGTAAATCATTTAATATGTTAAAACGTTTTTAGTGTTTATTTATACAATTTAGTTTGGTTAATAATTTTGGTTATATATTAAATTCTGTTTAAATGGTGCGGTGCGGTGGAATTACCACATAAGACAGGAAATTAAAAATTTAGTAAAAAATTCTAAAAAATAACAAGGAATAACACAAATGTGATCAGACCAATAAATGAATTACATTTTAGTGAATCAGTTTGTTCGAATAACGATATAACATGATTCAGAACTTGACGAGGAAAGGATTTGCATTGACGATAGTGCTCAAAATGATTCAGTAATGAATGACCGTTTCTTGAGTGCTAAAAATATTACGACAGGTAATTCTTTACTAAAAGTTCCTCAAAATACGAAAACTCCAGAAAGCTCTGGTTTTTCGGACACAATAGGCAGAGAAACCTATTTACATAATGAACTACGAAAGCACGTTATAAGGTTTTTGGGAAAGAGCAATTTTGATGATACAATCATTAAAATTGATGTTGGTATAGATGGTGTACCACTAGCTAAAAGTTTAGGCAGTCAGTTATGGCCTATTCTATAGGGAATATAGTTCCATTCAAAGATTCAGGATTTTGGAAAGAATTATATCAAGCATCATAACAAAAATTACAAAGTACAGGTTTTGCATGAAAAGCAAGCAAAGAAAAAAGCCATTTTCTTTAAATAAAATCTTGGTATTTTTTAAATCTGAATTCGTTCGGAAATAAAAAACCTTAGCCGAAATTGAACACCGGAAAGCGACAGAATTCTTTGCAAATTTGCTGCATTTAGTAGCAGACTACAAAATATAAAGGCATCTTGATATGTGCACTGTACATACACTGAATACACTGAAAATTTGATGCAACTGTTAAAAAAATGGTTCGAAAATGTGATAAATGATTGATTCAGCAAATTAGGAACCGAATAAAGGAAACGATTATTATTTGAAATCAAAACGAGACTCCATATATGTATAATAAAACAGTTTCCTCTCTAACTCGTATCCGAACAATTATTGCATGATGGGAGACGATACCCTAAAAATAAAAGAAATAAGTCAACACTTCATAAAAGCATGTAACGCGATCAACAAAAATAATTATTTTGAATACCCATTGCCATCATCAAATTTGTCGACTTTCAAGTTCAACGCCATTTATTACCAGTACATAAACCGAACAAACTGAGCACTGCCAAAAAACGAAATTTGTCTACAAAACCAAATTTTAATTCAAACTTTGATAAAAAAAGTCAAATTCCATAGGCACGAGGTTACAAAATATGAGAAAACCAGGAAACTTGAAACACCAAAATTAACAATACAATTAAAAATTCCGGCCACTGATTGGAAGATTTTGCTAAGAAACCTTAAGTCTGAATTGGAAGTACCAATATTTTTATTCTCAATTATTGACTAGCAATTATTGACGATTTGGGATAAACTCAAATATCCCCGTGAAATCGTATTGTGTCATGCAGATAATTAAGAGTAAGAATTAATAATTAAATATTCTTATTCATTTCTAATAACTTCAAATTCCTTATATATGGTCTTTCTATGGTGAAATATCTTTCAACGAGAATGGGCGACGTAATCACAAATTATGAAAATTAAAAAATCAACAATGGAATAAACCAGGAATTTTTTGAAAGATTTTTGAATTTCGCTAGATTCATTTTTCATTTTTAGTTAATTAATTTTATTAATAATGAAATTTCTTTTTGAATAATTTTTGTTTTAAATTTTTTTTTTAATTATATGTGAATTAACTAGTCTGAATTAAACTGTGATGTGTTTGCTTGTGATAATAAATTTACTTGATAATGAAATCAAATTTCGTAAGCTTTGTTTTGCGCTACTTAAACAGGTCGCTTTAGTGTAACCAAAACGAAATGCAGCGGTGGTTCAATTTTACGTAAACGATTCGTTGAAGTTCAAAATTTACGTAAATGGTTCGCTTTCTTTACGCCAAAGCGGTACATTTGCGAAGTCTCCTAGAGAAGGTTTATTCATTTTCCGATTCGCTTTTGTTACGTTAGTAGAGCGTGTGCCAAAATAAATGCCATTTGGTATATTTCAGGTAGTTAAAAGTTTTTTTATGAATGAAATTATTTTTAATTTGAATGGTATAGCGACAATATGGGCAGTAGCGGAATTTCGGATAGATAATTTCCCAATAGCCCGCTCCGGGTGGTGAATAAAAAACACAGCAAATTGCTACATTGCTACATCTGTTAGATTCTAGTAAAACTAATTTCTAGGTTAATATTTAAAATTTAATAAAACGCCTTCGTGAGTCACCTCATATATCATAATATAAGTTTGGTTGTCTTATATCGTTTTGGTACCAAAACTTTTTCAATTTTTCAAATTTTGTTTTTTTTGAAATGCCATAGCGGAAAACCTAGAGTAAAAATTGGAAAAATCCACTGTCAATTTTTCATAAAACTTTAACTAGAATTTTAATATACAATTGTTGATACGTTGGTTAATTTTTGTGCTATTGTACCACACGTAGAGTCGTATTTTTTAAAATATACTTCGTGCGAGTTTTAGGAAAATCACATTATTCTCATTAGAGAATAAGCAAACGGTAAGGAACACTACTACGGGTGGCCTAACTTTACCCAATATCTTAATAATACTATTTTCTACTACTAGTCTAGGGAAGAAACAACGAGTTTCCATAGTTATTTTTACAAAACTGCAAATATAATTTTTCTTCGTCCAGCCGATTCATTCACATTAGTATTTGAGAAGCGCGGTAATCTGAAATAAAAAAAATTTAAAAATTTCATTAAAATCAAGTTTAAAATTTATTTGAATAAAAGCTTTTGTCTTAAAGCATTTCCACTGTATTAAATTTGTTAACAAAATTACAACTCGTATTTCATTTGTGTCTCTATATAACCATCATCATAAAACCAGAAGAACTCAACAACCATCACGAAAACCTCATACCACACTTGTCCACATAAATTAAAATTTAAGCACTTATCAGTGTTGCTATAACTCGAAGCGTTCCAAACTCAAATTTTATTTGCGAATTACACAAAAACCAAAAATGTTGATAAAATCACACACCACCAGGCACAACAAATGAAAAAGCGTGGGATGAGAAAGCTTTTTGTGTTCGGGTTTATATTATAAAAATATTATGTCAAACTTTTTTTTTTTCATTTTCGGATAGATACGTACACCATTAATACTATAGTTAAAAAGAAAATGAAAAGTTTGAGTTGGAAAATAAAAACGAAAACTGTCATCCTTTTTAGTTGATTTTGCCAACTGTTCGCTACTGTCATGAGTATAATAAAATTTAAACACATTATTTTCCAGTTTCGCTGTGTGTGTGTTTTACGGTACGAATGCCTGTGTGTGTGTGCATGTGTCTATCCTTCATTTTTATGAATATTCTGGAAAATTTTATTTTTCCATTTCGTATATTTGAAATTAGTGACATGGATTATAAACCATTCTACTGGAAAGAAAATGAATGGCAACGAAATGGGGAAAACTGCCAAAAATATAATAAAATTTTGAGATTTTTCGGCGCTTTGGTGTGTGTACGAAATTTTAATTCAACCTGGAAAAAAGCAGAGAATTGTTTTTAAACTTTATTATAATAAATATTGTTGCTTGCAATAAAAATATACATTTCCTTGTTGTACGTTGAAATTTTTTATGACAGTTGTTAAAAATTACAAAATTTGTTGATTAATTAACATTAAAATAAAATTTTAGTGATATAACTTTTTTCTTTTTTTTTTGCATATGTTCAGCTTTAATTTTTTAACGGATACAAGTAAAAAAAAATTATTTTTATTTTTTGGTTCTAAGTTTTATGGGCCAGTCAGTGTTGTGAAACTGGAAATATGTAAGTTTAACGATTTTTTGTTTGTTGGTTTGTCGCTCGTTTTATGGCATTAAGTGGAAAGGCGATAATTCATTTATGTGCGACGTCTGTGTGTTGTGCCCACAATGAGACGTAATTTGTGGGGATATAAATGTCATGATTATCGTAAAAGCTTTAGAATTTATGAAATTGAAATTGGGGTGCTTATGTTTTTATTGTATAAAGCATGTTAGTTCAATTATGAATATACGTACATTTTATCGATTCTTAAGGGCTAACCATTCAGCACGGAGCTGTGAGGATTTTACATTGTCATTAAATATGTATTTGAAGATTAAATGAAATAAAGTTAGACTTTTTAATTTGGGGGTTCTCTTCCGACATGCCTCTTGCGTTTCAATATCGTTTAAACATGCGAATTACTTAATCTTGTAGAGGTAACCTTGTCCAGCAGAATTTAACGGAACTTTTCTAGTTCAATCCTCTATATCTCAGCACTAGGTGTTAACATGCCAATATGTGGGGTCAACATACACTCATTTTTTTCAACATACTAAACAGAGTCGCAAAGAAGCGTTTGGAGTTTTTTGAAATAGGTAGATTTTTAGGCAAATGAAACCGATCAAATGACTCCAGCCAAAAAAAATTCTAAAAAACTGGAAACAAAATACTGGCCTCTCTTGAAAAGAGAATTGGGTTCAGGTTATGGGGAGTTGGCGAAAGTAAGAATCAACAGCAGCCTCGTCGTTACAGTGACACGTTGTAGGTTATAACGTTCGCTAGCACTGACCAACAATTTCAGGTGTCTCTAGAAACGACTTAAATTCCAGCAATTCACAACGTGGATGAAGCTACATAATACTTTGTGGGCATCAGAATGTGAAATAGTACGCGAATAAGTTCACCACGACGCTATACACTGTAAACTTAAAAACTATCGGAAGCACGAAATCATGCAAATCCATTTTTTTGGGTTACTTCCTATATTGGTCCAAAACAAGGAGCTACGGAACACGCGATACTCTTTTACTTTAAAGGCTTTACTTCAAAGTAAATTGTCTTTTCGGGTCGGCATGCTTCCGATTGAAAAAGTACCAGATAAGTGCTGAACAGCTTCTGCTAAGTATACAGAAAAAGGCCCGGTGTAACGTCTAAATGATCCATCATAGATTCAGCATATTGATGTGCCTTCAATTTTCCTGCACAGGCCAAAAGCAGTTAGTGCTAAGTTTGCCTTCTTTATATCGAAGAACTGGGACAATCCAATTTTACAGGAACTTTGGCCCAACAATTGAGGTGCTGAACTTCGGTTTGTATAGGACTTAGTTTCCTAATAAAATACCACCAACTAATCTTGATCCCACACAATTTTGCTCAACGTTTTGAACGACTCTGAGAAACTTGGCTTTGCCTTCGTATGATTCTTGATGGTTCTCTGGCTAGCAGGGCAAATATCTTTGGATACTGTCCACTGTTTTACCATAAAAACATATTAACAGAGGCGAGATTCATTATTAATTAAAATTATTAATTATTTGTGCACCTCCCGCCTGGTTTTCGTAAAAATGTTCGCAACAAGTATTACCAAACTAAAAGGCTACAGTAATCAAGTATTTATAAAATGACTCGTCTCTTTCTTTGATGTCCTTGATCCCTCGTATGATGTGTCCTCGTATTACATTCTATTAAGACAGGTGAAGCCTACTCCTAAGCTTGTGGAACGGATTCTAAAGCTTCCGGAAAAGTTCGGGCTAGCCAGAACCAGCTTTGCAGTGCAGTCAGCGGAAATGGGAACTTAACATAAAATATGTAGAAAAGAATTCAGTAAAGCTTAAAGCACTAGGAAGACTCTGTATTTAAAATAAAGAACTGATGACCGCGCAAAGGTGGTCTTGGAGATCTGTTCTGTGATAAATTGGAAAGGATCTTGGAAACCTCTCGTTTTAGGAAGTTTCCTTAAACCAAATATTTAATGGGCTTCTTCAAGTGCGGAATCCTAGGAGCTTCTTATCGAAACCCATTTCCTAGGAAGCTTTAAGGATTCGATGGAGCTCAAGATGTATCGGGTACCCGATAGTTTACACACAGGGGTATGTACCGTTGTCAAAAACCGTTTGGGCGATAAAGGGCATTAACCAGATCTTTCCATCTGAAACGCAAAGCAACTCAGAACTTATTCTCCTTTGGCTGGCGGTAACCTTCAAAGGGTGTTTTAAAATGATATATATTCCTAGAAAATGAGCGGAGTCAAGGTGGTATTTTTCCGGAAAGCGGTTAAAAGTTCACATGGGTACCCAACGAACCTAAGACCGATAGGTTCTTAGTTTGAACCTCTGAGAACTTTGTTGGACTTATACATTCGAGCGCTAGAGTTAGACCCCGTAGCTGGGCCCAGTTTCAACATACATACTGTGAGAAGTTTATAGATTCAGCTTTCCATTCCCTACTGCATACCGCAGTCATCGCAGAGTCTACTCTGGCGGGGATGCACCATTCCGTAAACAGATTTATCAATCATAAGCTACTCAGCACGATTCTTTGATCTTCATTTTCTTTGATCTTATCCGGAATTATTGCACAAAAGACACAATCATTTGGATGAAGTCGTAATCTCTAGCCTGTCGGATTTCGGAAACATGAAGGAGTAGAATCTTGCGGTATCACAATGAACCGCAAATGGTCCAAGTGTGAATAACCGACCACTTAAACCTGACCTTACTTATTTAACCTATACAAAATACAAAACCAATGATGATTAATACATTTTACGAAGTTGTTTTGAAACCAATTTTGCAAAATTTGAGGGTTATCAGTTTTCAAGCCGAAGTTCCGATAACCTCGTGAGTGTATGGCCCCCACTTTTCCACCTGTTTTCGCACTTATAAATTTCCAAAGACGACAGGTAACTAAATTTTCAAATGGGAGACGCATCTAAAGCGTCTACCAAAAGGCGACAGAAGCCCAGGCTTTTTTACCGGGGACAAGTTCGATCCCCTACCTAGTACCCATAACTTTATAAATTATTGTAAATCTCATCACCAAAATTATTCTTTATTATTCGATGCGACACGGTTTCACACCACTCGTCTCTTTCTTTGATGTCCTTGATCCCTCGTATGATGTGTCCTCGTATTACATTCTACTATGACAGGTGAAGCCTACTCCTAAGCTTGTGGGACGGACCCTAAAGCTTCCGGAAAAGTTCGGGCTAGCTAAACCAGCATTGCAGTGCAGTCAGCGGAAATGGGAACTTAACATGAAATATGTAGAAAAGAATTCAGTAAAGCTTAAAGCACTACTAAGACTCTGTATTTAAAATAAAGAACTGATGACCGTCATTGGTTTGGCTGATTGCCTTACAATTGAGTTTTGTAAGGATAAGAGCTAAATAAAGTACATTTTAACTTTTCACTTCTTCCCTAATTTCTTGTTAAAATTCTAATTGCACTCCAAGAATTGGCCTTGTGGAAGTACCATCATATCATAATTTAATTATTTAGGCCAAAAAGGTTGGCCAAAATCAGGCACTTCCACTTTGGAAAAAGTTTCGGAAGTTCGTTTGTGGAGCTTGGACAAAAGAAAATTATTAATTATTTGTTCAAACTATCTTGGGATGTTATGATTATTAATTCATAAAGTCGAGGGCTTTGGAATGTATGCATTTTATTATCCCCGTCTGGAGTTGAACCTAGATTGAACGCGAATTTTCAGTTTATCGAGAGAATTTCGATTTTAGTTCTAGGACTTTATTTTTAACTCAATCCAACGGAGAACAATTTCAGAAAATCACTGAAAATATGGCCCAACGATAATAGTACACACTAAATGCTCCAACTGATAAACTGAACCCTGAAAATGTTCAGGACATAAATTACCTTTTATAAATAAAAGTAGTATTCATCACTTTAGATAGTTGCGTTGCCGTTACGATTTGCCTCCCACCGATGGGGGGTTCATTGCCTTGCATCATAATTGAAGGAAACCTCATTGCAAAAAATACTAGTGCGGGCAGAAAGTGCGGGCACGTTCTAAATATGCCACGCCCGTTTGCGATGTGTTCAAATCAAGATTAAGGATTTCTTAAATTAACTTTTGCACGGCAATGAAAAATTTGATAAAAATTGGTGAGAGTTGTTTTCGAGTGCCAGCAAAAGCAATTGAGATTTGTTCAGGCTTCGTCAAAATCCACTTTGAGAGTTTCCTGGAGAAGCTCGTGTTTTTTTTTTTGAAATAATTCATTTTGAACAATTTTCATAAAAATATTGAGAAAATAGACTTTTGTAGTACAAGGAGTTTAATAAGTTTAGTTTTTCATATAATAAGCATAACAGCCCTACGGCGAGCTACAGTTACTTTTAATACTTTTTTCGGTTCAAAAGAGTCTAGTTAAAGTTAGTGACGACGACAGAAGGTATTGCCCGACTAATTTTTATTTTACACTTTTAAAACAGTTTGTTGTTAGTGGATTTTGTTTGTCACGAATATATTGCAGTGAGTTGGAATTTTGAGAAAATTCGTCTAGAGGGTAATCCACCGGGTCTGTGATCTCTTTATCCAACTATTTTTTTTAATTTTCATTTTTATAAAATAACATCAGAAAATCTCTTAAGTTCTGCACTGCTGCCATTTGTGGCGAGTAGCGCAATCTCTTAATTTCTGCTGTCTTACACACAGCATACGGCATGCAAAGTTTTTTTTTATGGATTCTTAGTCGTAGTCAACATTCCGGTAAAAATTTTCGACAATTCTTATACCTAGGTTTTACCTTAAATTAAGAATTAATTAAAATTTATATTAATTTCCATAGCATTAAGCAATGTCAACCGATATAGTGTTAGGACTTTGAGCCGTTACAATTCAAAAATTGTATCGTTTCCGTCCCTAGCCGCGTGGAGGTAAGTATCGTCCGGGCGCACTATTCCATTCTTTTAAAACGTTGATCAGTTCAGCACAATATGGCCGAAACTGCGGGAGAACTTCGTCGCTTAGTAGTGCTGGCAGTGGTAACTCGTGTAAGTTTATGTTAAACAGCCAATTTTGTTTTAGTGACATGATTGTCACCTCGTTACATTCGAAAAGTAGGTGATTGACTGGTTTGTTATCTTAAATCTCTGAAGGTAGGTTTTAAACTTACCATGACCAGAGATGACTTGGTTCATAGAGCTCGTCAGTTGTAATTTCATATTTATTCGTGCTTTTATATCTGGAATGAAGCCAAATGTATGGCTGATTCATTCCACCTTCTTTGCCATAAGTCAATCGCCATTTCCTCCATTTCCCTTTTGTTATTAAATTGATCATTAATTTGATCATGCCTAATATCTGCAGCATACACTTGGTCATCTATATTATTTTTGGGCTCTTTTTCTTAGGTGGTACATGAGCGCTCGCTTTTTGATTAGAATATCTACAGGGAGCACTCCGGCCAGAACCACAACAGCATCTTTAGACACTATTCCGTAGGCCTTTGTTACTCCTAGCAGTATTTTCTTTTGGGCACTTTATAATGGTCTGATATGATGTCAGTTTAACCTGTCGTACCACCCAGCCGCTTCATACGTGAAGTGCGCCTCTGCCACACCTTTGTAAATTAATACAAGTGTTTTGTGGTTAAGTCCCCACGCCTCTCTTGACACTCTCGTCAAGGAGTGAAATAGTTTCTTGGCGTTTTCACTGACTCTTAAGACGTGAGATGCTATTCCCATATGTTCGTCAATGTCAACTCCAAGATATATAACGCACTTGACCATTTTCATGTTTCGACCGTTTAATGATATTGTTGGATGTCGACTAGAGTCAAATTTGCCTTTAAGCTGCAGCATCACTGTTTTCTCTCCAGATAGTGACATTTTATTTGTACGAGTATTGTACCATTTCATCATGTTATTTATGGCGATTTGACCCTGGCGCTGAAGTTCAAGCCTCAAATTGCCGTGCACCAGAATGACTTTGTCATCTAAGAATGCTATTTCGTCCATGTTATTCATCATGCTCGTGTTAAACACGATATTCCAGATTACGGGACCTAGGATTGGCCCCTGAGGACATCCTTTTGTTATTTCTTTTGATACGGAAACCATATATGTCTCTGATTACTGCGGATCGTTTGCTAAAGTAGCTCCTAAAAACATTCATAGTGTTTTTAGTGAGATTATAGACTAATAAACTTACGATGACACTAGGCCACGTTAAGTTATCAAATGATCCGGCAATGTCCAAGAATATACCCATAACATATTTTGAACTGTGCTATGTCGGAAACCGAATTGTTTGTCCGAGAACAGTCCGCTCTGTTCGATTCGTGGAGAAATACGAACTGCTAGTAGTCTTTCTAGGAGTTTCCCCATTACAGGTAGCAACATGATTGGTCTATAAGACTTCGGAGAAAGTGGATCTCTATCAGCAGGTTTCCTGATTACAATCGTTCGTCCACACCTTAGTAAAGTAGCCAAATTTCAAACAATAGTTTTACTATGATAGTCCTTATGATGGGCCAAGCCAGTTGGGTTATTTCAGCGTTCAAGTTGTCAAGTCCAGGAGACTTGTTAGCTTGAAGCAAGTAAGGGCACTGGTGACCCTCCCACGTTAATGGAGGGTCTTCAGCATCTGATGTCTAACTGCACGTATCAGTGACCACTCCATTTGTTTTCCTGATGGTGTTCAAGACTTCAGGTGATCTTGCTTTGAAACCGGCAAATTTGTAAACAAGTCTCCGTGGGATTTATCCCCATGTTCCGTGACGTACCTTTGGAAACTACTTTGCTTAGCTATACATACTTCATGGAAGTAAGGCAGAGAGACAATTTCAACTCTTTTGCTATTTGGTTCCTCTCCTTCTGGTATGCTCTTCTGAGCTTGTGCTGATCCTATCTAAGTTTTCTTAGGTATGAGTTCCACCAACTATTTCGTCTCTTTGCCACTCTCTTCTTAGAAATTGAATTGCTGCAGACACTGGTTAGTAGTTAACTGCATTGAGATCAGCTCCACACGATCATCAACTTCGACTATCGAGTTAATTTCAGAAAGTGCATCTACACTGTCCCGACCAGATGTCTAGCAAATAGATCCCCATCAGCTATCTTTATGGCAAATCTTGGAGTTTTGCTACTTGCAAGCTAACTCAAACGTGATGACTCTATGGTCACGAAATGTCCAACTTTCTCTTACACACCATTCAACTATCGAGCCCAGCAAGACTCCGTTGACTATTGTTAAGCCAATATTGGAGTTCCCATTAGACGAGAACGTCGTTGGCAGTGCCTGCAAGTTCATTATGAAGAGGTCACTCCTGGACACGAATTCCTTTACTTTTCTTCCGTTTTCATCGGTTAAACGGTCATGCCATATTTTACTTCTAGCATTGAAGTCTCCGGCGATCGTTACCTTTTTTTGTTGACCCGACAGAGAGCCTAGGATCTTTTCGCTTTTGCACAGACGGTACTCGATCGGCTCACTATATTGGGCATACAACGTTTGTAATAAATTTTTTAAAATTTCACACTCGGCACTCGTTGCTTTAGAGAATTGTTGAGAAGACGTCCCAAATGTAGGTCCATATCGCCAATCGTTAACAACTTTACCATAAAATTTACATAGATATCGAAATATCATATCATGCATGAACACATTTTTCCGATGGATTAATGAATTAATAGCATGTTTCAAAATCTTTGGTTAAATAAGCTTTCCAGAATTGAATGGATACAAATTTTGAATTGTAAAACTTTTACTGTGTGCCTCAGGTCGATTTTTTCGGTTAAATTATGAACTAAACTATTTTGAGGTGAACTAAGGCTATTCGCCGCCAGCAGCTCGATTCTGGTTTTTCCTATAGGAAAAGGAATTAGGAAAAATATTTTCATAGTATTTTTGTCACAAAAATGTTTTTTCTGGCATACTATGGTAAACAGTTAGTGTAAATTTTTTCAAAAACAAAATTAAATTGGGAATATTTTTCCTATCCTATTTCGATACGGAAAAAATATTTCTTAAATTATAAAATTTTAGATCAAACACGATTTCTCAGTAGGCCAGAAAATGATATTTTTGACAAAAATACTATGAAAATATTTTTCCTAATTCCTTTTCCTATAGGAACAACCAGAATCGAGCTGCAGGTTACAAACGAAAAGTCTCCTCGTGAGTTAACTTTTCAATTTAGTTGTCAAATGTCATTATTTGGCATTTAATGCACATGTGTTATTTTGTACAAATTTTTACGTGACACAGCTTGTTTTTTGACGTTTCTGCGCCACCTAAGAATGTTTATTGTGAACTACTGAGCAATTTAGTTTAGTTTATAATTTAGTCGAAAAGGTCGAGCTGAGGCACACTGGACTAATTTTAATTGTTCTATTCTAAGAATTTTCTAAACCACTTAATTGTTTTTAATTTTATTCTTTTTTGTGCAGCTACACTTTTTGAGTTTGCTCTCTTCATTAATGCGTTTAGCTTTATTTTTCATTAGCTGACTCATTAAATGACTTACTTGATTGTAAATTAATCTTTACATTTGAGAGAAAACAGAAAAGTCATCTCGATATTTGGTACTGGTAAAGTTGCTATAATAAACAGTCGGTGTAGGTCGCCGGGAAGACCAAACCTACATTAGTGCGTTAACATCGAACGCATGTAACAAAATGTCACAATAAATGTAACAAGCTTTTTTTGAAATTTAGAGCACAACAACACTTCTTTCACTCTTAAAAATTATCCTCTAATTAGAATACGTCCTTGCCATATTTGTACATTTGAAAGGAATACATCGCGGTTATCTCACCTGTCCAGTAAACCATATTTTATTTTTAAGTTACACTTACAATAACGTTTCACAACACTGCCACTAGTCGTCAGCTGCAATAAAAAAAGTTATACCACCCTAATGCCAGTTTTGCGTGACAAAACAGTGGCCATATGTTTGAATCAAGTTTTATATCTGCATAGTCGTAATGAGGAAATATGTGTTGGTCAAACATGTGTTCAGTGTTTTATCACCTAAAACTCGACAAGTGTTTTTTTTTTAAAGAAAAGTTAGGTTAAAAAATAGTTTATTAAAATGTTAAAAAATAACAAATATATATTTAGAGTTAATAAAAGTACGAAACATATAACGTGTTTTAATAAATTTTTTTTATCGAGATAATAAGAGTTTTCACAGAACCACAATATATGTGTTGTCAGCTCCATGCAAAATAGGTATTTCTACCATAAAGTTGCATTTTAATGTAAACATTTTTTTAAATTGGTCATCTTATTATCGAATTTTAGAATAGAAATTCACATGGTTCCTTTTTAATAATAAAAAATTAATAAAAAGATTTGCATTGCAAAATATATTATCAAAAAATTATATAAAAAATATTTTCATTAATTTTCCGACCGATTTTCATTGAATCGCGCGCTGCTGGCCTTTATATTATTTTAATATTTATTAATAATATAAGTTTTTATATAAATACATATTAATATATATTAAAATAATAAAAAGTTTTAAGGATTATTAAAAATACAAAGTCGGAAAAAAATTTCAAAATTTTTTATATTCACAAATCTTAATATTAATTTTTGGATTGTTTTGTTCCGTTGCGTTGCTCAATATCGATATATAAGTTCGAAGATTTACCATAATATATAATTTATTTTAATCTTAAATAATAAAAATAAAAAAATAAAAAAATATTAAATTAAATTAAAAATGCAAATTATAATATTTAAATATTATTTTTTAAGGGTATCGAGAATCACGCACACACACCGAAAAAAAATTTCCATTCGGATTTTATTGAATTTGGGCGAGATAAAAAAGTTTGTTTGATTTGGTTGCGAGCTTTCGCAAAATGGTTAGACATTAAGATTGAAAGATTAAAAAAAAAATATCGTTTTTGTGTGTGTGTGCGTGTGCTGTTTTTAATATTGCTTTTCCGAGAATTTAAGGACTTTAATCTATGCGTATATAATTTTGGTATAGCCCATAAAACCAAATCTTTTGAATTGGCGTCACTTAAATTGAATTCTCTCTATCTGTTGGTCTCGTTAAATCATCGTTATAAGCTAATTAAAATAAAATTATATAGCAATAAAACGAAAAGAAAAAATTGAAATTAATCAAATATTAAATGATTTAAACAGTATGTTACTATATACTGTAAGAAGCACACAACATTTTATGGTTGATTCGGCGGAATTGAATTTAATGGCCGTGAAATGTGAAACGAAATAAACAATAATATAAATTGAAAATGGCTATAAAAAAAAACTCAACCATAATAAAATATATCTGTGTTTTTTATAACAAAAATAAATAAATAACTTAAACATAAATAATGGTCTTAAGATTATTATATTTCTACACAGCGAAGCGTTTTTTTTTTCATAAATCGTACCTGATTTCCATCATACGTCCAACTACCAAATTTCATATCACAATGTTGATCATCAAATGGGAACCACGTGATGTCTATCTTGCATGTGCTCTTGAAGATACCAGGGGGCACGTACAGACAACCGCCGTTATGTTTGACCACAATATTTGTGTGGTACGTGCCATCGAATCCCTCATCGGCGCTATAAATTGATTTATACATATTTGCATTTATATTGATTTGCTTTTTTTTTTTGCAATTAATCTTAATTTTATTTTTGGCATATTGGATTTAATTGGCTTAATTGGTTTTGTTATTTTTTTTTATATTTATATATTTATTAATTATTATATTTTTATTTTAATTTTGTGTTTATTAAACCGGTCGCATATAAAAATAAAATAATAAATCGTAAGGTGTACGTACTCGTTAAATGTCTGTAACATATAGTCGTAAATATATTGTTATGGATGGTGGTGATACAATATAATAATACTACACATAATATAATAACAGCAATAATAACAAACAATGAAATATTGATTTATTAACAAGAAAATCTTGGCACAACAAAAATAACAAGACCACCCACGGTAGAAATACATTATTCTTGGTTTTTACCTCCCCCTCAGAACATTTTCTTCAGTCCTTTTCCTTTGTTTGTTGTTATTTAGTACAAGAATACCCTAGAAGTGGTGTAATTTTTGTTGTTGTTTTTTGATTTATTTTTTGCAACTGATTTGAGTTCATCAAACTAATAATTATGGATTTGGGGTACGCACGGTACGTATTTCTAAGTTTTTGCAATTTCAACCGTTTCGAATGCAATATTAATTCGGCTAAAGGCTGAATTATCAACTCCGAATATACCAGTGAAATGAGGTGATTTTTGCCACAAACGAATCAGGACAATATGCTAATACACATTGGTTTTGTATAAATTTTATTATCATCACTCGTATTTTCTACATTAACGTGAGGTTTTTCAGAGTTGGTTTAGAATATTTTTCCTTCACTTTATCTATTAAATATATTAATGTTGACTTCGATTGATATTTCTCTACTCTACAAATAGTATACTATTAAAGTTAGCCGAAAGATTCCAGCCGAAAGATAAAAAATCCATAATGCAGAAAAAATCATTGAATGCCCCGGGGCTCTAGTTTAACCTAAATTCGCATTGACGCAAATATAGCCATACGATAGGTCCTAATGCCTGCTAACAACAGTCCAATTTTGAAAAAATTCTGATGGGGCACAAGATGGGGACAAGATTTCCATAGTTCAATTTCTGAAAAATTCATTGAAACAAGGGCCCGGGCCTCTTGTTTACCTAAATTGGCATTGGTGTCACTATGGCCATTTGATAGGCTCTAATGTCGGCTAACAACAGTCCAATTGTGAAAAAGTTCTGATTACGATAAGGTGGTGTAGTTTGATAAGATTTCGATAGTTCAGCGAAATTCATTGAATGGTCCGGTGCACTGGGTTAACGGACATCCGAATTGATGCCACTATGGTCATTTGATACCTGTTAACTGAAGCTCGATTGTGAAGGAATCCTGATGGGAATTCAGAGTTCAATTTTCGATAGTACAATTACATTGAATGCCTCAAAAAAATTTATTGACTGGCCTTATTCTTTAGGTTTACCTATTTTCCCAATTGATAGGCCAAATTGCATTGTCTGTCAGGAATATGATTGCTTTATTTGGAGTGAACCTACATCATTCGAAGCCAATTGAGGGATATGTGAAGAAAATTGAACTATCGAAATCTTGTTAAATTACACCCCTGTATCCCCATCAGAATTTCTTCATAATTGGACTGTTATAAACAGGCATTAAGGCCTATCAAACGGCCATAATGGCATCAATGAGAATTTAGGGTATACAAGAGCGCAAGGACATTTAATGACTATTCACTGAATTTTTCAGAAATTGAACTATGGAAATCTTGTCAAATTACACCCCGTATCCCCATCACAATTACTTCACAATTGGTCTGGAGTAGACATAACATATCATAAACTAAAGCTTTTATTTTAATATCAACTTAAAGAAGTAAATAAAATGAAGGAAAAAATATTTTTTCTTAAATATCGGCTTGCAAATTTCGACTGAAATATATTGATCAACATTGTTGAATTTTTCTTTTCTGCTATCTAACCAAAGACACAATCTGCATTATCATTTTTTTTGTTTTCGGCTAACTTTAACACGGTATAGTCCCCTCATTTTATATCCTCTTTTTGTATCAATGGAACAGAAATGAACTACACCGATTTTAAATGTCAAAACAATATATCTTTACGATGAATAATGAACTAACATTGCTTGAAAATATTTTGTTTTGACAAGTATAGAAAAAATGGTGTATGACAACAACAAAACATGGGTTACTCGATCAAAAAGCTTGGGGGTCGATTTTGTTCAAAATTCGACAGAAAAACATGACGTTTTCGAATACATATAAGGAGTACAGTATACAATTTTTCTGTGGTTATATTTGATTGTTTTCTGCGAATGTAAGCACCAAAAATTATGAATCGGTACAAATCGGTTGAGTTTTTTGGTGCGTATGCCCTTTCGTCATCTCACTTTTCTGACATCTCACCAAGTATTTTTTCGTTTTTTTACACGGTCGCGTTTTTCATTTTTAAGGAATAACCAATAAATTTGTCAGTTTTCACAATACATATCAAATGTGTTCCTGAGTAGCACACACATTTAGAAAGTGGGCGTCAATGTGTTGATGAAAAAAAAAAACTTAACTACACATACGTTAATTGTTTTTTAACGGGATGTCGAACGAAAGTTTTGTTATCATAGAAACACGTTTGCATTACGTTTTCAGAATTAAAATTGCGAATGGAATGATATCTAGAAATGTCATCCAAAAAAATTAAATGGCGTACAATCGCACTAACACAAATACACATACCACTACTATATACCTGATTACATTTGGCGATTATCGTTCGATTACAACTTTTGCACATAAATTTTTTGTGTATTGAATTGAGTTTTTCTCCTTATTCTATAATTAATTTTATAAAAAGTGAGTCAATCGCAAGAGTGGGACCCCTTGAATGTTTGGTGAGAAATATTAGGTATGAGACCCTGCTTGGGATCAAAGTTTGTATAAATCTCTAAAAATAGAAAACGATAATCGTTCGGAAAGAACCTCGCGGACCCATGCCGTTGACCCATTACAAGAGTTAAAATTATGCCAAAGTCAAGTTCCACTACTAACAAAAATTTTGGAAGATGAGCGAGCCATAAAACCGGATATTTTGCTTGATACGAAGACATGAATCGCTCACTGAAAAGATAGGACGTATAGACTAAAGGGGTGCTTCCACCAGGCAAACGACTCTCGTCGAAGGTTGGAACATTTATACGAAATTTCGCTGAAAAAATATAACGAACAACAATCAACCAGAGAAAAATCTAAAATTGTCTCGCCGGTTTGCAATGTGATCGAAACTTTAGGTGGCCTCCGTATAGAAAACAAGACTCCTAGATACCACCCTCAATTGACAGTATCGACTACTGACGCTGGAAATAGCACGTTGTTGACCGCGTTCTCTCAAGACAGCACCCAGGTGACGAGGAGTAGACACCCGTTGAATCAAGAACCTCGGTCAGCTTCAACGTCAAGTGCTATTTCAAAATGTTCTAATATTCGAAAGACAACTAATAAAAATTATGACCTTGCTCTCGTTAAATCTCACTGGCAGCGCAGAATAGATTTAGTTAGTCATGCAAACAAATCGGAATCGTTCTCTTCTATCAGCCATACTAATAGACTAACTAGACCCCATTAAGGAAGTTTCTTCAAATGAAGCCTCTAACAAGTATCCATTCGAGTATATCGACTACTTCGCGAATTCCACTGGCCTACAAGTTTGACCTTAAGTAGAACCTTTCATTTTTGGGTACGAAAGAAGGTTTGGATGTATATGATTTCATTCTCCGATTAGAATCATAGGCACGGCGGGAACAAGTCCTCACATATAAAATATATGCTCTTATACCGAAATTATTGGGTATTTACTCGAAATTATCCCAACGCAACTTATGGCGATCTACGCCAGTCCTTCTTAATACAGCGTTTCAGTAGTGCCGAGTCAGACCACGCAATCCGGCGAGCTATTGAAACTCGCCAACAGAAGTATAATGAATCCATTGGTGGTTTTATACTGGAAATTGAGAGTATGAACCATCGATTACATCGCCGATTTCAAGAATTAGAGCCGTTAGACACTATACGCGAGAACCTGGACTATACGATCTGCAACAAATGACTATTCATTTGACCTTGAAAGAATATTTTATTACGGCTGTGGTGTGTCATGTCAACGAAGATCGGAAAACCTTTCACCGGGAGTGAACGGAACAGGAACGTCATGACCGAAATGTACATTTCAGCAGCGACCAATACCGAACCCTCTCGTTATCGATAAACTGAAACATTTCCCTAGTTAACCCGGATAATGACTTACCCAACACTGACAAAAACATGGCCACAGACAATTCGATTTTCAATTCAACTCAAACACGCTGGAAAAAATTATTCCAGAAATATTAAGTATTGAAGAGAACGATGTAATTTTACGCGTGCTTGTTCGGAAACTTTTTTAAGTTGCGAGAGTGATCGTAAGCCTTATGCTATAATTGAAATAAATGGAGTTCAAATTCGTGGACTTATGGATAGGGTAGCTTCAACAAGCATATTATGGCTAGAAAAATTAAAACATAGGCTTTGTAGATGTAATGGTCAGATTCAATAATAAACTCCATCTTATTCGTTTCTATCTTGTTCCTTCTTTGTAAGGACGGGTATATTTGGGTATCGATTTTTGGAACACTTTCCGAATCATACCTCAATGTGTTCACGCAGTAAAAACATTTTCTGCTTTAGATGTCGATGATAAAAAAACACTCCCTGACTCCTACTCAGTACGCAGATTTTAACAAGATCCTAGATAATTTTATTTCTTTTTTAAAAAAACGGCCTAGGTCATACAACCCCAATTGAACACGAAATAGATGTTGACGATAGTCCTCCGATTAAACAGCAACATTACTCGGTTTCACCGGGGATCCAGGAAATAGTGTACAAAAAACTGGACCGCATGTAACAGCTGTTGTACTGATTTGACAACCTAATAAGATCAGGTTATGTCTCGATTCACGCAAGGTCAATGCTGTGACGAAGAAAGACGCTTACCCATTGCCACTAATGATCTTTTTGGCATTGACCTTAAAGATGCCTTCTGGCAGATACCACTCGCTCTCTCTTCTACAGACAAAACTGCGTTCACAGTTCCAGGTCGACCGTTGTACCAGTTTCGGATAATGCTGTTTGGCTTATGTAACTCTCCTCAGACCATGTGTCGTCTGATGGGCAAAGTTATACCGCACAGCTATCACCAACAAATGTTTGTTTATTTAGATGACCTATTGATTACGCCCGCTACAGTTAAACAACATTTGAAACTTCTACAACTACTGAATTAATGTTGCAAAAAGTCACTTTTTTATGAAGCAGATAAAATACTTAGGATATATCGTAGGAGAAGGAGGAATAAGAACAGATCCGGAAAAGGTAGACATCATTTAGGATTTTCCAGCACCTAAGAACATAAAACAGACACGTAGATTACTTGGTATGATGACCGGCTGGTACCGGGTATAGGTTTATACCCAATTAGGCACAGGAAACAGCTCCAATAGCAAGCCTCTTAAAAAAACAACCAAAATTTATTTGATCAATCGAGGCTCACGCTGCTCTGGAAAAAGTTAAGGTTTTATTGACAACAGCTCCTTTATTAGTAAATCCTGATTACTCCAAACCATTCTGGTTTAGATGCGATGCTTCAAAAACTGGAGTTGGAAGTGTCCTATTTCAAAACGATGAAGAGAGGAACGAACGACCAATTACCTACATGTTATTAAAGCAAGCTCAGTCCTATTATAGCACGATGGAATTATAATGTTTAGCAGCTGTACTTAGCGTAAGTAAGTTCTGTTTTTACATTGAAGAGTACCATTTTAATATTATAACAGATCATTCAAGGCCTGAAGTGGCTTCTGGCCCAAAAAGATTTAAATGGCAGGTTGGCTCGATGGAGTCTGAAGCTCCAGGTTTATGACTATGTAACCTTAAGAAAGCAAATTATGGATTGTCCTGATAAATATCCGGCCTTTAAAATATTAACTGACCGAATTCATGTTAAAATCGGAAGCACTATTGATCTGTCTCTCTCTGATCTCACTACTGGCCCCGCATTTGACGACAAGTATACGATTTCTTAAAAAATTGCCATATCTGCAAAACCACAAAAAGTTCAACTGTCATCACGAAACCTTTATTAGGCCAAACGTTATTCGCCACTCGATCTTGGGAACATGTGTATGTCGATCTGATGGGACCTTACCCAAGGTCGATATTGGGAAATACTTATATCTTGGTCGGTTTAGACCAATTTACGAAATTCGTTTTGTTATATCCGTTGAGCACTAGCACAACTAACAAAATAATAAGCTATCTGAAGAACGAGGTGTTTCTGGTATTCGGTGTACCTAAACAGGTGCGAACTGACAATGGACCACAATTTAGCTTTTGAGACTCTGTTGAGTGACTTAAAAATCATGCATAGTAAAACCGCTCTTTATTCTCCGCAGGCAAACACTTCGGAACGCGTCAATCGTTCTGTAGTAGCAGCCATCCGAGCTTACTTACTAAATGAACCTGATCACAGAGCATGGGATAGGTTTTTGCCAGAAATTGCTTCTGCATTACGAACGGCAATACATCAATCCACTGAACATTGCCATATTATTTATTGTTCGGATACCATATGATAACAAACGGTAAATTCTACGAACTATTGCGAGACATCCAGTCGCTGGGAGATGAAGTTGAAGTCGTACTACCAGTTGACCGAATATCTATAATACATTCAACCGTGATTGATTAATCATCTTAAGGCAGCTTATGAGAGGCATTCTAAACACTATAAACTTCGGAACCGTTACCCTCAATTTGATCCCGGACAATACATCGAAAAATACATGTGCAAAGTTTTCTCCTAAACACCTAAGAGCGGTTGTAGAAAGAAAATTTGTTAACGTGACTTATTTGTGCATGAATAATGTTGATAAAATTCAGTTTCGAATGATGCACTCTTCTGACTTCAGTGCTCTTTCGAATCTGCCCTGTAACGATTTTGAATAGATACTCGGTATTGGTATTAAATATCGATAATCGATAATGGAGATTTTTTTCTTTTGGGTCAACGGCCAAAAAAGAAGGAAGAAAACAGAGGGACAGACGACAAGTTGATAACTAATTTTTAAAGAGATCGGATCGTAAGCTAAACCAAAAAAGAAAATATTCGATCATATTGTGATATTGTATTAAGTTTGTTACAAAATAAAAATAACAAAAGTTGTAAATTATTTTATGCTGTAAATTATTTTATGACACGCATCAGAACAGTGCAAAGCTTAACGAACTTTTATTGTTACACCATAATTGTACCCAAATGCATATCAGCTGATGCATGGTAACGTTAAATATTGTTGTACCAGTTTACACATATAAATCAGCACGTGTGAGTGGAGTGAAGGATCCCGTGTTGCAGCATAAGGACATCCAACTATCTCAACAGTTATTGTGTCATTAATCTTGAGGTACTGTTTTATAAATTTAGCTATAGTATTTTTGAATTTGAGTTTTTTCTAATTAATTTCCAATAACGTAATGATTTGTTTATTTATGTAAATGATCAATATTTTCGGTTTACATCATCCTTGTATTTGTGATGTGAGTTAGTGGGCATGGACCAACGTGACAATTTTTGCCAGGATCAAAGTGTTTGAAACCTTAGTAACAATCTTGTCCAATGAACCCCCTACAACGAGACAACCCGATTTTCCTGGCTGGTCAAGATTAAGCAGAGCTAGACAACAGGTTACAGTGTACCTATTATAGACGATTCGTGCCAGGATTCATCAATGTTGCAAAAACTTTACACGAATTAGCGAGAAAGAACAAGCCTTTTGAATGGAAGGAGGAGGAATAAGAGGAATCATTCGTTGAATTACGGAAACGGCTATGCAGAGAACCAATACTTGCGTACCCTATGATAAATTTAGTTTGGATAACGATGCAAGCAATGAAGTTATAGGCGGAGCCACAAGAAATCGATGGTCGAGATCGAGTCGTTGCATATTACTCAAAACTGCGATCGAAACCGGAGCGATTGTGTAGCTCGAAGAGAATTATTGGCTATAAATCGAGCATCGAAAAGAATCACACTTGTGAATGCTGATGCATTATATCAAAGCAGCATGATGCATTATAGCAAAGAAAATGAGGATATCCATCTCACAAAAATTCGCAAATGATTTTATTGGTCCGAATGTATACAGTTTGTAGTTGAGGGGGTCAAAAATGTGATGAATATGCAGCAGAGAAAGCCTACATGAGAAATCTGAGATTAGTGCAACAGTATAACATCGGCTCACCATTCTAGACAATTGCCATGGACGCGGCAGTACCATTCCATGTTACGAAGCGTGATAAAAGGTATGTATCAGTGGTAATAACTATCGTTGATGTCATAACTAACAAGTGGATTAGTCTCTATATGGATTTTCGCTGGAACTTTATTTGGATCATCCCAAATTTTGAATCGGGTTTTGATTCTAGGAAACTACTAGTTGTTTGGCATAAATAAGACCAGAACAACGATTTTGCATCCTCAATCAGATGGTATGGTGGAAAGATTTAATAGTACACTGGAGAAATATTTAGCATAGGTTGTTAATAAAAATCAGTGCCAATGGGATCGACATATACTCGTACAGTTATTCCTGGTGGTTAATCGATCAGCAGTACACACTACTATTTCATAATTAGCGTCGTATGGTTAAGATTACGTCGCTAAATTGCAAGAAGAATTTAATAAGATACATAAATTGGTACGAGACAATGTTCGTTTAGTTAAGTATGACATGCAACGAAGAAAATGATTATCATCGAAACTCCAACCAACGTGGGAGGGGCCATATAATGTCATCACAAAGATAAATGACGTAGTCCACAGAATAAAGAAAGAGCAGCGAGGGAAACATTCGGTAGTGCATTTGGGAGAGTTGACACTTTATGAGGTTTGATGGGCAAACAATTCAGCGTGACCGAGTGAATTAAAGTATAAAAATATATAACATTTTTGTAAGATTAATGACATCTAGTTATTAAACAGTAGCATACAAACAGTTTTCTGGTATCTTAGATCAAAGTAGCCTAGAACAGCACCATCGCAAATATTACTTCTGTATAAATCTAGAAATCTAGGCGAGTCTAGAATGTTCGATCGGTATACAAATACAACGAACAAAATGGGTCAGTTATTCGGGAGATCCGCCGCTTGCGAAAGGGGGAAAAATAAATAAATGCTGTTTTAAATGAATCAAAATTTTGGGGTTGAAGTCGTTTGCCCGACTTTCAAAATCCCGAAATCAAAATCCCGAATTTTTAAATCTCGTCTTTCAAAATCCCGACTTTCAAAAGATCGATTTTCAAAAGCTCGATTTTTAAATGTTTTTTTTCAGAATTCATATTTTTTTTTAATAAAATAGGACTTTTAAAAATCTTTTTGTAATGAGTGCAATGTAGTAACGGGATTGAGTACGATTCGTCAAATTCAAAATTTCTTACAAGAAATTTCAAAAGCAAAATTCCAAAAAACAAAATTCCAGAAACCATATTCCCAAAACAATTACAAAAGATAAAATTCCGAAAAAATACAAAATGAGAAATTTTAAAATTCCAATATAATACATTCCGAGAAAATTCTTGTGTCTTGTAATTTATCTAAAACTGTTATAGTACTTATTTATTAATGACTATACCATACACAAGTTTGTTAGTGGGAGTTATTAGTATGTTTGTAGGGGAACGGTTCGGTATTCCAAAAAAATCCAACCCTGTTTTCTAGAATCACAACAAGGGTTAATGAATCTGGTGAACAATTCGCCGATCCACACTTTGATTCTTTCGTCGTGATCCTTTCATCGATTCCTTCCCCTTCACCAACAAACCGTTGTTAGTTTGTAGGTGAAAAACCTATTGTGTAAAGCAAGAGCAACCACAACACTAGAAGTAGGAAAACACGAATTAAAAACGGAACCATCAGATTATAATCACGTTCCAGTGGCTTTCGCATGTTTTTAAGGCAAATAAAACTGTAAAAAGATTGGCAGAAGTACCAGGGTGGCAACCTTCTCAAATAGTAAAAGAAAGTATTGTTGAATGTGACCACGATAGTACATTATCTTTGCATTCAAACAACGCACAAAAACAAAAAAATGCTCGAGTGAGGGCCACAACATTGAAAGAGCCGGAAAGTTTAAATAAAATTTCCATCCCGGAAACGTTAAAATTCACAGTTGTTCTCGATCCATGGTAAAATTGGCGACCAGATCGTGCCATTATTATTTTGTATAATGAGATCAAAATCAACAGAAGCTTACTTGGAGATGTTTTATGAGCTTTGTGAAATTGCTGGTGATCGGAACATTTCGTTAAATCCAAAGCAAATTGTGAATGAAAGGCTGAATACAAAGGATACCTTTTCCATTTCGTCCAAATATTATGAAGAAAATACAATACGAAACGATGAATCTTTTAATATGCAAATTCGCATGTTGAAAAGCTTAGCATTCGTACCTCCTGAAAAGTATTCCGAGTATTTTGACGCGATCAAAAAAGAATTTGATCACGAGAACAAGCAAAATGGTTCCAAACAAATTATATAAGGTTCATGGATACCAAGGAAGACCCCAATACAGTCCAGAGTTCTGGACCGTATTCCAGAACCAAGGAGATAATTTCATGTTGGGATCTTTTAGTTAATCGGAGAATTGGCAAAGGAGATGATGATATGCAAAACGCACCTTGAGAAATAGAAAGCTGGTGACCGCGTCCCACTAAAAAAATGTGGAAAGGAACAGCAAAATTTTAAGTGTTGTTGTAAATAGAAACAATACTGATAAAGTTAATTATTTAAAAAATATTCCTCATCTATAAAGTTACATTAATGGTGCTTAAATTTATTTATTTATTTTGTCATTAAATATTTCGTCAAAAACCCAAACGTTTTTTTCAGGACGACCAAAAATATATTTTATTAAAGGAACATATTTAAAATCCAATTTTGTAAATTAAATCTTACAATTATTGGTTGAGGAATGGCCTAGTTCAATTGAGCAGGCCAATTCCAAAAATTCTAGAACAATTCATATTAAAATGCAAATTATATCCAATAACCAAAATTTAATCAAGATTGACCAGAAAACAACAGTTTTTAATAAAAATATTTTTAAAAAAATCCCGACTTTTTATAATTTTGTGTTAATTTTTTTTGTCGCGATTTTGATAATTTGGTCCTTTGTAATTTAGGATTGCGTACCGACACCAACAGGGCAATTTCAAAAACAAACTATACAACTTTCGTAGCATTGCTTTAATGTACTATGCCAATCCCAACCAATAAATAAAATACCAGCTGCTCGAAGTGGTTAATTCAAAAATGAAATTAAATGTAATTTTAGTAAGAAGTGAAAGCTTCATGAGATCATTTTGGTAAAACAAGTTTACACAAAACGAATGAGTTGACTCGGATTTTTTTTATATCGGTGGCCAACTTGCAAAACTTTTAGGAATGATTTTGACTTTTTTCTCGGTTGGGTACTTTCCTATCAAAATGCCACTACATTTTAAAATTATTATTATTTACGAATGCTTTTTGTTGTGCTTAATATTCAAGTCAATATACTTAACGACCTAACACAAATCGTTAATCAAAATATCAAGAATTAAAATCATTTATTTATGTTTTGAAAAAATTCTAAACTCTTCGAAATGACAAATGATAAACAGTGGGAATTCTTGGGAATTCTTGGAGTCCGATACATTTAAAAGATGTAGAAACTATTAACGACTATATATTGTATTTACGTAAATAACGGTTCTCGAAGCAATGCTAAATATAAATAAAGGCAACATATTTTTTATTCCTTAGCAAAATAATATTAACGAAAGCATAAATAAGATAAAAATGCCAAAATATCATTTATTATGTTTTGTTAAAAGTCTAAAAAATATACACAAAGTATAAATCGGAAAATTGAACAACATGATTGATTGAATTGGATTGATTGATTATATTATATATTCGTACATACATCTCGTTTTTCTACTTCAATATAATATTATTATGGCATTTAATAATAAATTCTTCAAAATACCATAATGGGTGTAAGGAGCAGGGTGTTTTAATTCTGATATGAAAATTGACGACTTCATAAATATGTCGACAAGAACAAAGATGATTAGTATCACCCTGTTAAATGTACTCGTTTAGTCGTACATGTTTTATGCCTTTCCTTATGGATAACGATTTATGAGTAACTCGACTAATGAAAAATTTATAAAAAAAAAAAAATTGAAATGGCAATTTACAAGAAGTAGGACAGAACAATTATTCCTCCGTATTTGTTTTACAATTTATTATTAACGATTATTGATATATTCAAGTTTATCAATAATTTATCAAAGATTGTTCATTTACATTGAAATGTATATTTATATATTTTACAAGTTTTATTTATTTCAAATTAATCGCCGATTTACCAAACAGCGCACAGTGGTGGGAACCGCAATGATGTTGCTACATATTTTTATTCGAATTTGCTCGGCACAGCTCACGACTTAATTGCGGATCATTGGAGGATTCACAAATTTTCCGTATATCATTGCTGCTATATGGTTTCTCATTTACCGATTTTGATTTTCAATATCTTCAAATGGAATAACCGATAAATTTCGGCAGAAGAAAAAATTATTTTCTAAGATTACTGCTAGTTTTCTAAACAATTCGAAGATATTCTATGTTTTTTCCAATTATTGAAATGGAACTTGTACATGAACACAATTATGAGGCTTAATTGGCAGTCTTGATGGACCAACAGTATCTAATTCTCGGCGTATAGGACTTATACCTCCCGAATATCACTCCCTTGATCAATACCCGTTGCCATTAATCCCCGGTACATTGCTCCCCGGCAATTACCATCCTACTATTACTACGACTGCAATTACCGTCCCGCCATAAACCCCCGTTCTTGGTAGTTAATCCCCGGTAGTAAAATCAAGGATAGTAATCATGAAAAATGTGGACCTCCATATTTTTGCGGATTTACCATGCATCGTCGAAATCAAAAAAGAAATTTTTAAAAAATGTGTGTGTATGTGTGCGTTCACACGTGCTTTCGTTCAGACTAAATGTATGTAGTTTCTCTAGTCTAGAAAGATTGACTGAACAAGGTGAAACTTTATATGTAAGCTTTTCTCATAAATTGGGAGATTCCGATCTTTTTGCATATTTTGAAGAGTATATCATTTACGACAAAAACGAATAAGAACTAAAATTTTTTAAATTAATTTTGCAACCAAACATAGGCCCAGATCAGGTTTTAAAATTTTCCCGGAAATGATGATTTTTGACAAACAACTGTTTTTAACAAAAGTTCGACCTCTAAATAGCCTAGACAGATTTAAGGATCATGATAAAACATTTTACTTAAGGTTTTACCAAAAATTGGGAGTTCCCATCCGAAGTGGCATCTTCCAGAGGAGCATTCTCGGTTTTTGAAAATATTTTCAGAAGAATATCATTTATGAGAAAAACGACTATGGACTAAAAGTTTACAAATTAATTTCATAACGTATGACGAGTTTTGACTGCACACCCCAGACCAATTGATTGATCTGGATGACACTTCAAACTTAAGGTTTTCCCATAATTAGGAACTCCTAGTGATTTTCACTGATAGATAAAATTTACTAAAAACGATTCTAAAGTAAATTACGAATAAAATTAGTTCAGATTATGTTTTAAATGTTACCGCATATAGGTGATGAAAAAAACGTTATTTTTCGAAAATTTAGCATCTCTCTACAGTGCAGATCCTTGCAAAATTTGGTGGCAATCTGTTTATGGGGAGTGGCATCTTCAATGACAGCTTTTCAATTTTTGCAATGATGTTGAAAAGTTTTGCATTTACAAAAACCGACGAAGAATTTTGGGTTTACATAAATTGAAAGATAAAATTTTGAAGCAACAAGTGTTGGCCTTCGAGATCTATTTATATATTGGTGGTAAAAGAATGTCGTGTGTTGGCATTCGTGACATTCATCCCTACTCCAGTTTTAAACGATTATGATAATAATTGCACCATTAAATGAAAATGATTCATATTCTTAAACGATAATGCTTCATAATGCTGTTTGGAATGTGACTGTTTTTAAACCGATCCTGCCCTCATTTGGTATGTTGAATGAGGCGGAAACCAGAAATGTTATTTTTGGACGTGATTTATGAAATATTTTCCACTCGGATTGGTATATTATAGTTTTAATCATTAATCGATTATTTAAGTATACACAAATATGCAAACCATAAATTAATCCAGATTTTTCCAGAAATCACTCAGAAATCACCCAACAATTCAGTTGTCCTCTCTCCCCTGCGCGATTCTGCCTGCTCCAACTTAATCAGGTTTGGTTAAAATACCGTAGTTTCAATCATATTTTGACCAACTTAACAAATGTAATGAACACTTATGAATTAACTAGTTCTCTCTTTTGGAAAGAAGAATAAACTCCAACACAAGTTATCGAAACTGACATTCCTATGAACTAGGTCTCAATCGGCGATTTAACAGTAGCCTTGGGTTACTCGGGAGCAAAAGGAATCTGAGTTGATAATGTCGCAACCCCCAAAGTGAACTGATTAAGTAAATTCACAATTTCATAATAAAATATTACGGCTTACAATCCGGTAGCCATTAAACATTAAGTTCACACGAGTATTTTTACTTTCCTTTACTTAGTAAAATGAATTATAATAATGATAAATATTATCAACCTCGGGATTATTGCAGGTTTACCTGCAAATTAGTTTTCAGTAAGTTCTCCTTGCGGCTGTGCGTGTGTTTTTTTTCTTCTGTGTTTTTATTCTCTGACGCTCTGGCGAAGTTATTTGTCTTAGAGCAATCTCACTACTCCTAGAATCGCAGGGTTTGATCTCCTATGATTTTGGGAATACCGGATGGTAAAATACACATTTCAAGAATCCAGAAACCTGCTTCTGTCATGGTTTGGAGTGAAATCAGTCCAAGAGGTAAATTCCTCCAAACTTTATAAAAAACTCACACGTCAACCATTACTCAAGCATAGTGTACTGATAATTTGATTGAATTTTTGGTGAAGAATGAATGTCTCCAGATTACAATCTTCTAGTTTTTTCTTATTCTCTTTTTTCTCTCTTACCGAAATTTTTAAATTCGCATCAATTTAAAAATGTTATATCAAAATCAAAAATAAAATGACAACGAAAACAGAGTGTGGCTGAAGTAGAATTCCGTCTTTTTCCAGGCTTCACGAGAGTTGGATAAGAAGTGACCCAGTTTAGAATCAATTTTCACCATTTTAACAAAATTATTTCACAAAAATTTAGCATCTCTCTACAGTCCAGGTGGATTGACTATTCGGAATAAAACTTCATTCGACGATGTGTACTTAAAGGTTTGAAGAAAGTTTTGGGTTTCCATTTTAGTTTCAATTGCAAGACAAGTGTGTTTAACAATTTATTCGGCTTCTTTGCTACTCGTATGCCATATACCAAATGTAATTTACCAAATATAATTTATATGGGTGCCAGCACTTCGAGAAGCGAGGCAGAATGAAGGACAGCATAAAAAATGTGCGGTTTAGTTATAGAATTTTGGCTAGATTTTTTTTCCTTTGTTTCCGGATAACAACGAATATTATGCTCAGGTCCTAGGATTAAGAAACCAAAGAAAAGGGGAAGATTATTACTTCCTTTTCCGCTTCTAAAACTTCTGTTATAGGTACTAAATATATCATAAAAATTCACGGTCAAAAGGTCAGCCGCATCTTACTTTAACTTCATTTAATCGCACCTCGCTTATGAATTTCAGATCAGTATGTTTCAAACTAACCGAAAATATAATTTTTATGATTGCAAATAATTTAACGGTATCTAGGCCAAGCAATTCCTTGGTGACTTAGACCCCTCTAACTGCCTGACACATTCTGGTTTGGTACCACTAATTGATCATATTATGATTATACAGAAGTATTTCATTTCGGTACTGCAACCTAAATTTTTTGATTGTACAAACCAGGTTGAGAGGAATGACTACTCACGCTTACAGAACTAGGATTCTATAAAAAGGCAATATCCACTCATTTAGAAAAATTAAGAACAGAAGAACTGCCCTTCAGCACACGGACATTTTTTTGTGGAATAAAAATGCATACAGTCTTTGCAAGGGCAAAAAATTCCGGGATTAGACAATCTATTAGTGAAGCTCTTGAAAAGTAGGTCTCTTTGGTGTTTACGTGTATACTAGTCACAACCACAATGCTTCTCGATACCTGGAATACAAATAACATCACACAAGATGTAATTATCCTTACCAAAAATGGGGATGATTTTATTGTCAACGTCTAGCTTGGTATTGAACGTAGTCCTTAATAGCTTTCTTATCATTATTAAATTTCAAATGTGTCGCTGCTCTAGAGCCAATAATTCTACATGTGAACGCGGTTTAGTTGAAGCATCAACTATTGTAAAGTTTCTACATTGCGATCAATGCCACAATAAGCCATAACCCACACAAACTCTTCTCTATTGTCAGAAAGGACAAGGTTAATAAAATATTTGAAGACCTTGGTCAGTTTAGAAGTAGTCATAGGATTGAGCACAGCTGTACAAATAATAGTATTTCTGCCTGAAAGAGCGAGATAGACACATCAACTCGGCCTGGAATGCCGTCTAGTTGAAACCCAGGCAATCGTATGAACGTAGATAATGTGGAGGACTGTATAGGCTCCAAATGCGCATCAAGTTCGGAGTGTTATTGAAGTTAGATATTTAAACCTTGGAACATCCAAGAGTCTCTTGATGGATACACCGCTGGGAAAGAGTTATATAAATAGAAGTATAGTACACACTTAAAAATCTTGCTGCAATTTTTAATGCAACCCTTGCATCAAGGCTTATACGATGCAATCGTGTATCACATTCTGATGTAAAGCATGCATTAAAAATAGTTATGATGCAGTTGCGTTTAAAATTACTGCAGTAGTTTATTAAAAGAAAATTTGTATATAATCTGGGGGTTGATTATTTTTTAGCAAATTTATTATAATTCGCTAAGGCATTGTGTATATTTTTAATATAAAAGCTTAAAATATTTTTCATATATTTGCTGTGTAAGGATAAGGACGTCAATTGATTCACGTCTATCCAGTTGGAAAAGAAAAAAAATTGGAATCTGTGGAATTTGCCTTATAGTTTTAGTTTCAATACAAAATATTATAAGTGTAATACAATTAATTGGGAATTTCTAAATTTCTAATGTAGTGTGCTTTATTCTGTTTAAAGCACTGGGCTGAGCTATACAATTTTAATGCCACTTACGACAAAATATGATGCTTCCGAATGGATATTTTAATTAATTTTTTTATGCAATGTGCTGTAAAATTTTAATATAACTTGTATCAGTTTTAACAAAATATTCCGTTACAGTTTAATGTAAACTATACAATAAAAATTAATACAATTAGCATTAATATCTAATATAATGCAAGCTTGCGCTGGACCTATATAAAAAGCAATTTGCATTACATAGGCCATATTTTTTCAACTGTGTAGCTTTAACCACAGGCAAAATAACATAAGTGTAAGTTTGCATAGGTAAAATGAATTCCTAAATGATTTTCTAAATTGCTAAAATATGGGAAAGGGTACTTTCTAAGGTGTTAGAAGATGGTGGATCGGGCGATTACCCTTTCAAAAATGAAGAACAGGCAGTTCAAGGATATTTGTACGTCGTTCTAAGACTAGCAAGTTTGAGATGAATTAACGTAAGAATCCTTACCATTTCACATTTCTACAACTTGTGGACTTATTGTATTAAGTTTTTGGTAACCTAGCTCAGCCACTTACAACGCTTTTCCAAAAGTCGGTCTCGCGCGGAATATTTCTATCAATTTGGAAAGATTTTTAAGTTATTTGAAAGTGTTGTATTTGATTCTCTTTACTTTCAATGTAAAAACAATGTTTCAATAAATCAACATGGCTTCCTTAGAGGACGATCTACTCAACCAATCTAACCGAATTTGCATCTCATACTTTGAACGTTGTGGAAGGTGGGAACGTTGATGTTATTACCACGGATTTAAGCAAGGCATTTGACAGGGTTTCCCATAAAAAATATTTTTGTTTAAACTTATGTCTCTTGGTTTCGCACCCTAACTCTCACTATGGTTGGGCTCTTATCTGAGGGAACGTAGGTATCAGGTGTTCTTTAAGTCATCAATATCAGCTTCTTTTATAGCTAATCCCGGAGTACCGCAAGGCAGTCATCCTGGACATTTACCGTTTGCCTTCTTAACTCGATCGCTTGTAGCTTATTAAATTAAAGGGAGCCTGCAGTTAGCGACGATCGGTTGCTGACATCGTTTCCGTTTATCAACTTTCATCTGGTAGGGTACATTCTTCAGCTCTACTCGAAAGGATAGCTCTTAATGTAAATACTCGTACCTTAAGAACGGTACCTGTTTATAAAGTTGCTCCTAACAGAATGACCTACGGCCATAACGAGCCTATTCCAATAATGCTACGCGAGAATATTAAGAAATTATTATATACTACCAACCGATAGACCAATTAACTTAATTTTTTTTTATCTATTTGAAGTACTCTATCGAGTATTGATAATTTTAAATGTTTTGCTTTCCCCATTTGCGTTTCATTTAATTTTATTTTTATTTATTTTTTATTGTCTCCCTCTTTTTAATTTTTTCTTCATCACTAGTTTCAAATCTGCTTGCTTTAAGCAGATCAACGGGTGGTCTTTTTTTTTTGCGGCGGAGTATCATTCTCCTAAACTAAAAAAATCAAAAAAAAAAAATCAGATAGAACATTAATGTGTTTATCCGAAATTATAAGGATTAAGTCAACAGTTTACCTTTGAGCAATGAAGCCAGATTGCTTGCAGTAATCCATCAATAATCAAAAGCATGAGAGGTGAGACAAAATACCTCCTTGGGGGCAACTTTTAAAAACATTAACGGAATGCCTCAGTAATGGCAAAGAAAAATGTTCTATCAGAAACACCTGCAATATCAAGGAAAGTGCTCACAGAATCTCCGTATTATTTACTGATTTTTCAATACATGTAACAAGTTCACGTAAAGTACTTTCATACGATTTTGCCAACTCTGGTAAGCATATTGCAGTGCTATTGAGCCTAAGATAGATCCAGTATAAAGGCATAAACAGTAACTAATATACCATAAGCAAAGCAGTTTGATAAGGATGCATTCTAACAAAAAACCGTTTTTGGTTGTTAGTCTGATTAAAACTGAAGACTAAATCGATGTATTGAATGGTTGGCAATGACCCCCATTAACTTTATTATTGGAGGCGACCGCAACGCGAAAACATATTCAGGTGATTGGGAGATTAGGAGTAGTTATATCCTATCAAACAAAGAGAGCTATTTGAAGCAAGCGGAACATTAAAATGTGAGTTTCACTCCAGTAGAAAGCCACCTACTATACGGACTCAAATAAAATTCCGGACCTTCTGGATTTCTATATATATCAAGAGGTATTTCCTAGAGCTTGTAAACCGGTTAAAATCTGGTTATCCGGGTTTATTTTCATTTTTGCTAAACCTGTAATAATCGGGGGTTTCCGTAAAAGCCGGGGTTTTCTTTTTTAAGAAAGTTAATTTTTTATTTCTTTTAGTAAATAAATATCTAGAATATGGAAAATATTCCAAAAAGTTTAGCCAATCATCTTCGAGCCAAGCATAATTTCAACGTTAAGAAAATGAAGAACCTCTAAACAAAAGAGTAAACAAAAGTTTAAATACGTATATCAAAAGGGAATCTATGGGAGAATAATTGGCAAGTGCTATAAGAGAATTAATTACAAAACATTGCTATGAAATGCTTAGGCGTGGGAAAAGAATACCAAAATTAATCGTTGATTTTGCTGATGGAAAAATATTGGAATTTAAAGATAAGTTGCTAAAAAATTGCTCAATTTGGAATGCGATGAATGGACTTGCTGTCATAGCAAAAGATTTTTAAATGTAACCTTATATTCTCAAATAGAGATAGTTATAAATCAGGCTTTATTGTCATACAGGGTTCACGTGATGCGTACCAGGTTCTGTCATTACTTGAACAAGAATGGGAAGAGTGCGGTATACAACTTTGCTACATGTTGGCATCAACACAAGATGGAGCCAGTGTTATGAAGAACTAAGCTCAATTTAATGGAATGGGAAATCATATAAGATGAAACTCTCTTATACCAATGATGGAGAGGTTCGTACAAATTAAAGAAGAAATCAGAATTAGAATTTCCGCATACTCGGCTAAAACGCCGACGTTGAGCTTGGCAACAACAATGGCCTAACATTATTCGGTAATCCACCAGTTGGTGAATTATTGTTATAATAATATGAAGTCACTGAAGTCGAACTAATAACATCCGGATCGGCTTCTTTAATACAAAAATTACAGCATTCAATTTCTGCAGTCTTGCAGGATTTAAACGAATGCACCAACGATAGCAATTTTGAGTCACTAAGCAAAAATCGATAAAAGTCAACAACTTATTCAATGCTCTGGCATCAATTCAACCCACGTCAACAGACAGTGAGGGAGTATTTTCAACCGCGCATAATTCCTGTACTAAATTACGTTTTTCTATGGCATTTGACTTGTTGGACACATTAATTTTTCTTAATTATTATTTGATTAAAAAACAAAATGTGCAAGATATGTTTCCTTTCAATTTTTTTCATAAATTGAATTTCAACATGATCTTTTAATTTTTTTTTTTAAATAATTCTAAATGGGTGTGAAGTTTCTCACAAAAAAATAACAGTAATATGTATACGAATCCAATAAGAAAGTTCTAGAAAATTGCATGTGTTAGTTTTTACACTGTTAAACACTGTTGTTGAAAGAGAGAGCTCTACGATATTAGAAAGAGATGAACCCTCGCCATGTTTTTTCAAATAAGAAAACAATTAAAAATTCATTTCGTCTCTTTCTAATGATATTCAGCTCACTCGCTCTTTCAAGTATAATTCATATTGCATTCCGATGTATATGTTAAATTAAATTCAACTTTAAATAATAATAATTTTGTTCAAACGATTAAATTTTCCATCACCAGATTTATGTTTAACTAAAACTTGTTTATTTAAAAAACTAGGTGGCACATTTTAAAGTTCCAATAGCAGACCACCGTAAAGTTTATACCAAAGGGATTGGCACCTTAAGATTTTTGAGCAAAATATATTTGCAGAGTGGAACAAACTTTCGCAGAGGTTGTACCAAAATGCCACAATTATCGGATGATTGCTATTGGCTTAACCTTTCAAATAAAATAATTTTGGAAAACTAGTTCATGGAATTAATTGAGTGGCGCACGTTGAATGACCAATAACAGGACACCGTAGAGTTTGTACTAAAATCTCATTATAAACTGATGACACCTATGGACCCTTTCAAATGACATCAGTGACATTCTAAAACGGATGAACGTCGCAAGATTTTTGAGTAGAATTTATTCAGTGCACTCATGGAGTATGATGGCCAATAACAAGTCATCGCAGGTTTTGTACCAAATTGCCACTCTTATCGGGTGATTGCTATAGGCTTAACCTTTCAAATAAAATAGGTTTGGTTTCCAAACGAATAGGTCGCGAAAACATAATTGGTGACAATCAGCCTGGTTTTCGGCCCAACTGATCAACCACTGATCAGTGCTTAACAATGAGAAGGATTTTGAAAAAATATTGGGAGTACAATATAATCATATACATCAACTATATATAGACTTCTTGCAGGCATCGTATCAATCGCTTTGCTGTGTAATTTAACAAAGTCTGGGTCTGTTTATCGAAAGTGAGAATTGAACCTAACCTCTATTGACTGAAGAATGCTACTTATGGTCTTTCGTTCCATGTTTAGTCAAATTAAAATTACTCACAGCAAATATGATTCGCATGAAGTACGAGGTAAAACAATTCTCGGTGGAGATGGTTGAATCCCGTTGCCAGGTCCCATAATTATAATGCGTGATAAAGTGTTCCATCCATAACTAGCACCGGAGGCCGTCGTAGAGGAAGACGCCCACAGTACAGGAGGCAAAATTAATTCACGAGATGTGAAAGCTAGAGAGAGAGAGATTGACTTTCAACGAAGTCAATAAATGAGATAGACTCAAAAAAATCTATCATAACCAAATCCTCAGAAAATCAGTTCTCAATTCTTAGAAGAAGAATAGATGTTAAGCTTTTATAAGTATTGTCTGATAAAAGTGGCATTTTGGTAAAAAACCTTCGATGTTCTGTTACTGGCTGATTGAACATTACCACTTAACAAAGTCTATGAATGAGTTTTACTCAGAAAAATTCTACGCTGTCAATTGGTTTGGAAAGTCAGCAATGTCATTTCAAAGGTTAAGTTTATATTTGTCTGCATATAACAAAATTTAGAAAGAATCTGTGCGATGTCTCGTTATTGGTTGCTAAAAACATACCACTCAGATTCCATGAGTGCACTGAATCTACTCAAATATCTTCCGACGTTTATCCGTTTTTTCAATGTCACTGATGTCATTTGAAAGGTTAAGTCCATAGACGTCATCAATATATAATGAAATTTTTGTACAAAATCTACGATGCCCTGTTATCGCTACTCAATTAATTCCTTGAACGAGTTTTACTCAAAGAAATCTATCGCGACCTATCTGTTTGGAAACCCAACCTATTTTATTTGAAAGGTTAAGGCTGTAGCAATCATCCTATAATAGTGGCATTTTGGTACAAACTCTGCGATGGGACGAACTCTCCAAATATGTTCTACTCAAAAATATTAAGGTACCAATCCGTTTGGTATACACTTTACGGTGGTCTGTTATTGGAACTTTAAAATGTGCAACCTATTTTATTTTAAAAATAAACGAGTTTTAAGAAGTATTTTATAATCGTCCGTGAATTTAATTTATTTTAAGATTTTTTTCGGCTTTCGGATAAAATATTATTTTTAATGGACACCCCTACGACTATTTTAGTTGTAGAAAACAAAAAGGACATTTACCAACAATATTTCTACCACAAAAGTAGAAAAAATGCACTCCCCCCGATCCGTACGAAACCAGGCTGCCAAGAAGCCAACTAAGGGAGTTTTCATTTTTGTAAGGGTTTGTGTATCTTTGTGTACACAAGTACCCTGGGGTTTAAAATGGGGGGAGTGCATTTTTTCTACTTTTGTAGCGTCGGAAAAACCTACAATCTACAAGTGCAGATCTTGAATGCTTACATGATAGAAGAGACAGCTTCATTGAACGTGTACAAAATGCACCCTGGGAAAGTACTCTTGATCAGCAAGAAGTATTACAAAAAAGGTATATACTATCCAGTTGAAGTAAGAGAGTTGGTTAACGAAAAAAGAAGAACTCGTAAGACTTGGTATAGAACTAGAGCCCTCAAAGACAAAACAATCCTAAACAACTTGTGCAACAAACTTAAACTACTTGTAAAGGAGAGAAGATTAAGAATGAGTAAGTTGGTAGCTCCTAAGTAAAACCTGACACGGACTATTCCCTGTGGAAAACCACCAAAGGTTTAAGAAGGGCCAAAATGCAAGTGCCACCCATAAAAATGGTTGATGGAACCTGGGCCCGCAGCGATATCCAAAAAGCTGATCAGTTTGCCGAACACTTAGAAAAAACCGTCAAACTACCAACTGGACAACATCTGTGCTACCAGTTACTCTGAAAGAAATCAAACAAGAAGTAAAAAGCCTCAAAGAAAACAAAGTTCTAGGATACGACCTGATAACGGGGCAAATAATCAAAGCTCTACCAGAAAAAGCACTAAGGAAACTACAGCACATAAACAATGCTATCTTTAGAATAAGTTATGTTTCGAAACAGTGGAAAACAGCGGAAATCATAATGATTGCCTAATCTACCGCTAAACGACAAAACATCGTTTAGAAAAAAGTAAGTATGTTCAGCAAATTCTTAGACGTAGCCCAAGTTTGACACCGTGGTCTGGAATTTAAGCTCCAACGAGATTTCTCAATCGAATAATCTTATGTACTGCTAAAGTCTTACATCAACGACCGGTACTTCCGGGTGAGACAGGAAGGGAAATACTCAAAACTAAAAATATTGGCGCTGGTTCCACAAGGCAGTGTTCCGGGCCTCGTATTATACCTCCTGTATACAAATGATCTACCAAAACATAGTAGAAGTTAGAATAGGAACGTTTGCTGATGACACAGCGTTTATGATGACTGATGCTAGTATTGTTGAGTCTGTACTCGTATATGAATATAGTGAATAACGGGACAAAAAAATTACGCTAAATGAATCGAAATCAACACAGAATATATTCCGATAAGACCGAATTCGCAACAAATTGCATATTCTGATAACGCTAAGTACCTCGGCATGACACTAGACTCTAACCTCAGGTAGAAAGCGAATGTTAAAAAGAGAAGGCAATAACTGATTTTAAAATTTAGAAAAATGCAGTGGCTTGTTGGGGGCCACTCCGAACTGACAACGAACAATAAACTGCTATTATTAAAACAAATCCTAAAACCTATCTGGACGTAAGGTATTCAGCTTTGGGGCTGCGCAAGAAAAACTACAGTGAAGATCATTCAAACATTTCAAAACAAAGTACTACATAGCATTGTAAATGCTCCACGGTACATTAGAAATGACAACCTCCATCGAAACTTAAACATGGAATACGTCAGCAATGAGATCCAAAAGTTTGCAATGAATCAGCAAGACAACGAGAGGCTGCGGAACCTATTGGATCGCACCTATGGAGCGAAGCGCTTGAAAATAACCAAGCTTTTAGACATAATGGTTGAGTCGCTGAAATAAAAGGACTGATAGAGCCGATAGGTTTCATCCCATACGAATAGACTATCAATTAAGCAATTAGATAATCACTGAGTGTAGTTGGAATTTTATACAGAAATAAAAATTTAAAAAAAAATAAAAAATAAATCAATAAAGGTCTAAGAAGGCATGTGAAATATTTATCCTATGACGCAATAATGGTTTTATTTGTTTATGCATTTTTTGTTTGGTAAAGCGATTGTTTTTGCTAATATTTTTTATCAGTTGCAATTTGGAGTGACATCCAGCTTTGAGCATTTTAGTTACAAATTGGTGCTCGATGGTTAGCGTGGAGAAAGCTTAAGCAATTATACGTCGTGATGTTGAATTCGACTATGTAAGTATCATAATTAGTTTTCTGGAGTTCTCAAATTAGACCTTGTATTTCAAATAATTGTATTGTAGGTAGGCAATATTTGCCACGTGCTATCGAAATTCTTATAAATTCTTAATCACCTTAAAATAACATAATAAAATAATTTTGTATTAAGTTCTAATCTTCTTAATTAATTTAAAATATTATTTTCTTTATCGTATACATTAAATATCTACATACGTGTGTAGGTACATTAAAATATTAGATAACGGATTATGGTTATAGTGGTTATTAAGGATTAATTATGTTTCGAAAAATTTCATTTTCTTATATGTACATATACGATTATTATTATTGTTATCATTACAATGTCGTCATTATTGTTATTACCTTCTTCCATCCATATCACTTTACGTCTACAAATTTGTGTAAATTGTTAAAAAATGTTGAAAATCTGTAAGTCTAATGTCATGTTCTTAGTCACGTACATTATACGCAAAACATAAAAGTAATATTTGTCAGTTCTAATATTTTATTTAATTTTAATTAATTAATTAATTTTATACATATAAAAAATAATATGTAAAACATTTATTTTATTTATATTATGACACAAAACTAAACACATTTTAACTGGCGATATTTATATAACAAAAATACTCTAATATTTATTTAAATATTATTTTTTTGTAAATTTTAATTAAATTAAATTTATATATATTTTTGTGTTATTGGTTAAATTTAATTCATATATAAGCAACATGGCTTGACATTTAAGCAAACTAAAAAAATTTTAAAATTAATAAACAAAACGAATAAAAAAACATAATTTTATTTAAATATTTATTTTAAATTATTATTTAAAGCGTTTAATTATTTATAGTATTGTTTGATTATATAATTATTATTCATTTAAATATTAATTAAATAAATAAAATTTAAAATATGAGTGTTTTGTGTGTAGGTACGAATGAATGATAAATTTTGCAAATTTTTGTGAGTTGTGTGGTGGAATCCTCAATTGAGCATTTCAAAATTCAGTAATTGTGGAGGGAAATTTCGGGTTTACCAACGTGTACGCAATCGTTTTTTGATTGTTTAGGTCGGAGCTTTCGACATTCTTTTTTATGAGACAAGCCTGTGGTGGTAGTGGTAGTCTTGTTGGGATAAACATAATCACATCGATTATATAACTCGCCTGATTTAATGCGTCGGGCATTCAAAGTTTGATATACATACAAAAAAAAAAAAAAACAATGAATTTCGATCAAGTTTGCATTGAAAACTGATTTTGTTTTCATACAAATCAAATAAAACCATTCGTTCAAAATCCGAAGGAACATACCAATAAAACCAGTTTTCAATGCAACTTTGATCGAAATTGGTTGTTATAATTTTTTCGCATGTGTGTATGTGAAATTTCAAACTCCCGACACATTAAATTGAATCGACATAAATATATAAAATACATGTTTTTTCGTATGTATTTAAATAGTCAGACTTCTCTCAAAAAGAAAGATTGTCGAAGGTTTTGTGAAAGTGCACGTGGAAAAATTTTAATTAGGTGTTAATAAAGGTTTTCTGTGTACTAATACCATTATGATACTGCAAAGAAATTGAATTAAGATAAAAATTATTGTATTCAGTGAAAGGTGGTAAATGTAAAACGAGTTTTTCAAATTATTTCACCAGAAGCTGGCCTTTTGTTTTATATACCATTGTTTATAAAAACAAATTTGTAAAACATTCAGTTGTGTATTTTGACGTAAAAGAGCAATGCTTAGCGTACTGGTACACAATAATCGTTGACAGTAAAAGTATGTAGCTTTTTTTAGTATTTTTTGTGTGTGTATGTGAAATAATAGTGCAGGTTGCTTATTCACAGTATTAAGCATTTGATTCTTTATATGCTTATAGGGTATACAGCATACCGTCTATTGAACCGATTATAAAAGTAAGTAGGAAAATATGCAATGCCCAACAAAAATATCGACACAATAAAATTGCAGTAGGCTTATCAATTTACTGAATCATCGAATAAAATAGCGTTCTTACTTTGAGAAATATTATTTCTATTAGAGTAGGAGTAAAATTTGTGTTCAAAGTAAGACCGCTCCTAGTCATAACTTGTATCTAACGTTTTTAAACGTTGTGCTTTTGCTTGCGTAAGTTCCTTCGCACTTGCGTATAGAGAAAACTTGTATGTTTCTATTCAGTTTTGATTTCGAGGCCCGTGTAATTTAAAAGTCCAATTTTTAAAATAAAACAAAAATGGAGGAGCGGCAAGTAGAATTTAGAAGAATTTATTCTGTTCTGGAGCCGTAGCACTCGTACTTTAAGCAGTAGCCAAATCGAGAACATACGGCTATAGGTCTGATTTACGTAGTATGGGTAAGGAACTTGGGTCGGTCCATGAGTTCTGCACTCCGACAGAGGGTCATAGCTATGTTCATTTACATCACAGATCGTAATCTGGCCTCCATTGTGACAAAAGCATTTTCAATAACGCGCCTTGTTCGCCATCTTCAATAACACGTGTAAGGCGATAATTAAATATTTTATTTTCCACGTTTCGGCAATGCATGTTGAACGGTTGCAACATGCCACACCTTAATGCAAAATTTGCACCAATATTGCACATTAAAAAGTCACATACTATGACTTCTTTATATGTATAAAAATATAAATCACTGTTCATTGGGGAACAGGGAAATGTCATCAATGTCTTTCCTGCTGAGCCTTTTGTCGGGTTTTGACACATTACTTATTTAAATAAACGTTCATTTACTGTCCACATTCAACGACAAAGTGTTATATACATTTCTTCATTCATGAACATGAACGAACATCATCCATGAGACGCACGAACAAATGTGCATTATTGTGTTTCGCGAATTGGCAACAAAATATTTCGCAATTGTTTTATTTGGAAAATTTAATATAACCATACTCAACGAAATATTTATAATGCCACTTTTCAAGGTTCTATTTTGAATTTATTTGACGAACAATGCCTTTATTCCACCAAGAAAAATGTACTGTCAGTAAAAAATATTGAATACTAATCAGAAAAGGAAAATTAAAATTAAAATTGCATTAGAGTGACAGAAACAAAAACAAAATTTATTGAAACATTTTATAGTTAAATTTTGACATCTTGAAGATTTCTTGGACAATTTCGGAGATTTCATTTTTTTGATAGAAATTTCAGTTTGATTGGTATTACAATTCATCAATATCAAATAAAAATATTAAGAAGTTTCCTATTCTTTCGCCACGTCACAAACGAGCTCGTCTAGATTTTGCAGAAAAATATCAATTTTGGGAAAACAAGTTGCAATCCGTTGAATTTAGTGTCGAACAAAAATTTAATCTAGATGGCCCCGATGACTTTCAATATGATATTGGGAGGATATTCGACGAAATTTAGAAACAAGAAAGTCCAGAAATTTTGGAGGGGGCAACCTGATAGTATGGAGTGCTTTCGGATATTATAGTAAGTCGACAATCAGCTTCATTTCTTGTAAAATGAATGCTGAAAAGTACACAGAGTTTTTAGATGATGCACTGATAAATTATGCAAACGATATGGCTGGTACAAATTGAACTTTCCAACAAGAAAATGCCGCTATTCATTCTGCAAAAAAGACAAACCAGTTTCTTGTGTTTCGAAATATAACACAATTTGCGCGTAAGGCATTTGCGATATAATTTATGTTTTATTCAAGAAAATAAAATGGCATTATAAATATTTCGTGGGATGTAGTTTATTATTTTTGGGCACATGTGTCGGAAAGATTATTGGTTTTTTTAAGCCGTCAGCATTTAAACATTTTTTTTTTAAATAATTTAAATTAATTAACTTAAATAAAATGTTTTTATTACATGCTTTACATAAATTTATCTCATACATATCTATGAGCCATGTCACATACGATTCGACTATGACTTGTCACGTACGATTCATTTCAGACATGTCGTAAATGATTTAGGTCAGACTTGTCTCAAACGAAAATTACTCACATTTACTGATAAATGTTTACGGCTATGCATCGTTTCAATTTAGACTTGCTGAATACAAGTTTTTGGGCAAACTTTTCCTGGCTTCTTCTGATCTTTGAATAAGTTTCATTCGGATCAGCAATAAAATATCATAGACATTGCCGTAAAATTTCTCCAAGTAAAGGTAACTATTATAGGGTCTGAGCTATCAAACGGAGTATAATGCAGTTTCAATATGGACTCAGTACGATTTTTTTTGAGTAAATTCAATTTGCTTTTTTAGATTTTTGAATAAAACTTATTATGGTCAATAGTAGGACATCACAAAGTTTTCACCAAACTGTAAATATTTAGTATTTTCTATAGTTGCTATAGTCAATAAAGGGATGTCACACAGATTGCACCAAAATGTAAATATTTAGAAGATTCTGCTAAGACTTTGGCCATTTCAAAATGGATTTGCTTTTTAGAGTTTTGTGTGAATTTCATTATATGGTCAATAGTGGGATATCGCATCAATTTCACGAGCAAATCTTTCAATGGCTTCTTGTAATATTTTAATCAATAACATTTAGGTCAGAAATTACACCAAATCGAAACCATATAGATTTAACTACGAAGGCTCTGACCTGTCAAAAAAGCTAGCGATATATTCGTTTCAACAAGGACTTTCTTAGTAGGATTTTTAAGTTAAAATTTGTATGACCCCTTTGATTTTTTGGTGGATCCCATTCAGACCTGGTCTGATCTATTTAACGGACTGTATAGGTTTATATATGTCCTCAGTATAATTTTTTTGAGCAAAACTTTTATTGGTTCTTTTTGATTTCAGATCAATAACTGGACATCACAGAACAAAATTTTACCATAAAGAGGTAGCTACTATGGGTCTGACCTGTCAAAAGATGCTGTTTCAATATAGACCTGCACATTCCATTGGTTTCTTTTATATTGTGCATAAGTTGCATACAGGCCAATAACAGAAAATCACTGAATAGAGATTGCTCTAAAATGTCACCATATGCACAGGTAACTATAACGGGTCCGACCTTTCAAACGGTGTGTGAACCCTTTCAATATGGACTTATTTATACAAGAAAATTTAATAGAAGAAATAAATAAGTTCTGCGAAATCCACTACTGTTTTGGAAAAAAATCTCGCTGGAATTTCTTTAGTAATTTGGTACCCCTACCGGACAAGTGACGCAGCGGTTAAAGCTTCGGCACTTGGACCGGGAGGTACTCGATTCGAATCCCGCCAAAGGCTGGATGCAAAGCGAATTTTCAACATTGATTTCACGATCAGTGATGTTAATAAACACAACTAAGACACTCGGTTGGAGTGAAGAATTCAACGTCGACCCACCGCCCATTTGTGGTATTTGCATGAATGAAGAGGGGGTATTTATTGGCCTTCAAAGGACATTAAATCTACTGGGCAATTAATACTTTCTAATTAAAAAAAAAAAAAAAAAAAATCAGGCAAATTTCCTGAATGAATCTCCATAATTGTTGTTGAATCACACGGTTACATCGGTGGCACTTAGAGTATTAAGTTATTAATGAGTTATTCTAAACTGAATTTAATAACTTGGAGCAAAATAACGTTCACAAAACTTTATTTTTTTAAGTATACCTTGGTTTTTATACTTATGCATGCTGAGTATAACTCAGCAGCTTATGCATTTTCTAATCGCAAACTCGATGGTTTGTCTCATCGTGTGACTGTGTGCTTGATCCAACGTGGAATTTCTATTTATCTATTTATTTATTTATTTTCGTGCATAGTTCAATTGTGCAAAAGCACCAATAATTTGGTGACCCACACACCACCCGTGGTGTGCAGCTCAATTAATTCAAAACATGAAATTGTCTTCTCTGGCATATTGAAGTTTTATGAAGAGGTTCCACCAAATACAGAAGTGAGGGCTCCTGTCCATCGATAATTTTTGAACTAAATTGATTTCACGCAACTCTAGTCTGACAATTGCAGCAATAGTGCACATACATACTTATAAGGTGCGCAGCTAAATCGCTTGGTTTCACACATAGATGGTGCCAGCGACAATTAAGTTGTTATTTATGTCAGAAGTGGTGGTTTGTTCATAGCGTGGACAGTTGTTAACGATAACCAGTTATAATACCAGCACAAAAGCGCAAAAATGTTGAGTTTTGTGCCAAACAAACAGCATTTGCGAGAAGCTTTGGTTTTCTGCGTCAGGCCCACGGCGAACATGCACCATCAAAAACTACTTGTGAAGATTGGTTTAAAAGCTTCAGAAGTGGCGATATCGACATTGAAGACAAGCAGCGCTCCTGTAGACCAAACATATTGAAGACACCGAGCTCTGGATCGTTATTGGATGAAGATGATATGCATACTCAAGATCAACTTGCGGAGGCATTAAAGACGACTCTCCTTTAGGTATTTCCAAACGTTTACATGCTATGGGAAAAATTCAAAAGGAGGGAAAATGGGTGCTGAATGAGTTGACAGTGATCGAAAATCGAAGAGCGATTCGCGAAATTTTTCCTTCAGGCATGAAAAAAAGAGCTTCCTCTATCGAATTGTTGCGGGAGATGAGAAGTGGATATTTTTTAAGAATCTTAAATTCAAAAAGTCGTGGTTTTTGCATGGCGAAGCATCAACATCGACGGCACGGCTAAATCGCTTCGGAAAGTAGGCAATGCTCTCAACAACTCATCAATAACCATGCATTGCTTAAAAAATGGCTAGAATGGGACCCGAGACACGAATTAGTGATATTGCAGCAAGACAACGCTGTGCCATCACACCTTCATCGTCCAAGACAGCAAGAAAACGCTGAGATGGGGTCTGTTACCGAACCCGCCTTGCTCCCCTCAGATTTTTACTTGTTCCGGTCAATGGCGCATGGCTTGGCAGGGCTACACTTGGCCAGTTTAGAAGAAGTGCAAAATTAGTTGGACGAATGGTTTCAGTCCAAAGACGCGTCGTTTTATCGTCATTGTGTTCATGTATTGCCAGAGAGACAGCAAACATGTGTTGATAGCGAAGGACAATACTTTGAATAAACCTTTCATTATATTTCTGTTTTTCAAAAAACACGAAATTTAGTTGCGCACCTAGTAAGGTTTTTGGCATACGTGTTGGTGTGATTTTGTAGCAGTTTCTATTGTGATACTTGTATTTATAAGCGGACTTACTTGTATCTATCTTGATGCGGACTTATTCACGTTATAAATTAAATTGTTATTATTATTAAAAAGTAATAATTTAAATTTATTTTACAAAGGCAAGAAAGCGATGTGAAAGTCAAAGGCCCCGATATTTTCGAGTAAAACCATTATTGGCTTTTTCTGAAAATTCAGATGCAAGTTTTTCACAAAAATGTCGTAATCAGCAAGTTCATATCCGAACATTAGGAGTTATTTCTTTACGGTTAGTTTTTGATGCGTCTATCCAGCCAATGAAAGTTTTCCTTAAACCAATATAAGCCGTTTGATAGATAAGACGGATGGTAGATATCTCAATATGGTGGAAATTTGTTGCAATCTCTGTCGTGTCTTGTTATTGGCCTGAACGGCATACACTAGCAATCAAAAATAGTCGAGTTTTACTCAGAAAAATCATCTCGTGTCGTATATGTGGATGGTATTAGGTTTAGGTTTCAGTGGTTTACACTTAGGCCATTTTTGGCCCATTGTGATACCACGCATTCACGCCACATCATTAACCCATTCACCTACTCACACAACAACAGTATACCACCTGCACATTGCAAGCTCCATGTCAACCTGTACATAGACATGGACGGTGTGTCGGCGCTGAATTCTGCACTCCATCAGAGGGTCTCAGTGGATGGTATTAGAATAGTTAATTTATTTTTGCATTAGAGGAATATTCAACTCCTCCAATTTCGTGAGTTTTTGTTTTTCACTCAAAATTCTAATACAAAATTTTTTAACATGCTTATTTTCGATAATTGTCAAAAACGGCTCTCATGTACGTTTCAGGAGTGGGGAATGATAACAAATTTAACAGTGTAGTTTTAAAATTAAATAGAAATATTTGAAATTTTTAAAATTTAAAATTTAAAGCAATAGGCAATTATCAACTTTAACATTACTTAAAGTTCTTGACAATTATAAAGAAGAAACGTCTGATTGGAAGCTTGTTCGCATTTTCCTTGAGAATTTTAATTCAACTTTTACATTTCAGTCTGTTTTGACAGTTTTTAAACATAGATAGCTGATACGCTTTGATTGGAACGTATGCCTTAGTCCCCTTTGTCTCTTTGAGTACAACCCTTTACAAAATACTCTGCACCCATACAAGTTATAAAGAATCAAATACTTTTTTATATTTATATGAATAATTAATTGATTTGTGTTTGTGTCGTTTCAAAAATGTAGATTAAACGAAATTATATAAAATAAATTTCATTTGTATGTACATGAGTGATGTACCTACATATATTTTAATATTATATCATTATATTATTGTTTTTAATTAATTAATTATTATAAAATTTTTTATCTGATCAAAAAAAAAAATTTTTAAAACTTTTATATTTCCAATTATATTCAATTTATTTGTTGATTGACGTATTTTGTTTGTATCATGAGGGATTTGAATCGTTTTAATTCATCATTTGATATGAGATATTTGACTCGATGAAAGATTTTGCTAGCAGGCCAATATAAATTATTGTTTACTAATTAAAATAAAATAAAAATTTTAATAAATTTATTTTATTTTTATTAGTTGATTATTGTTGTTATTTTATTTAGTTTTTTTTTTTTTTAAATTTCGCGTAGACGTTGCGGTGGCGTATATTTTGATGGATATGATGTTGCGTACATTAAAATAATATGTATATAAATATCTCATAAAATGATGAAAATATACTATAGCTATACAAATATAGCTGTAGGTCCAACAATAACGGCAAGCTGACGTTGTACCTTCCCACTAGCCCATATATTTTCTTTTATAAACGTACGTATGTTTTATCTTCTTTATGGCCAAAGAAAAAAAAACATAGATATTTTATTATTTTAACTTAGTGTTGTGCACGTGAACTACTCTTTAAATCTCTTATTAAATGTTTTTTTTTATTTGATTAATTTTGATATATTTTGGTATAATATAATAAATATATAATTAAAAAAGAGAGAGATAAAATTTAATGTATATATTATATTTTAGTAATTAAACAAGACATTAGGATATAATAATAAAAAAATTGTTATTAATTTTTATGTGGTATTGTATATAAATAAAATGTTATATAAAAATAATAAAAATTTATTAAGATTTTTATATAACAATATAAATTTAATTAAAACAGAAATTTTGGGGTGTATGGAATATGTGAATACTTGCACAAACGAAACGGGAGACAAAAAAAAATTCTTACCTCAATTTTTTTTTTTTAATTTTTAAATATTTTTTAATTTTATTTATTTTAAAATATTATGTTTTTTAAATAAATAAAAATTCAAAATTATAAATTAATAAAAAGCCACACACAATATAATATATATATGTTATAATATAATAATTAACAGGAAACAACAAAAAATAAAAAATTAAATTATAATTTATTTAATATTTTATTTTACACATTTATTTTTTATTTTTTTTGGTAATTGTATTTTAAAACAGCATTTCTCAAATATGTGTATAACAATGATTAAAAGCGTATAAAGTTGAAAATTTACTGCTTTAAATAACATTACAGAGATAATAAATGTTTTATTTTTGTTAATTTCATATTAAAAATTATTTTTGTTATTATTTTTGTAAAATAAATAAAAATGTTTAACTCAAATAAAACACAATAATTAAAGCACACATTATTAAATTTTAGTTGTTGTTGTATTGATTGGTAATACATTATTTATCATTATTATTTTTATTGCATTTTTATTTATTACAAACCTAACGTTTGTAATAATATTTTGGCCTGCTGGTATAAATTGTTATTTTTGTTATTTATATATGGATTTAATAGATAATATATTATTTTAATTTAAATGAAATACTTAAAAAATAATAAAATCGATATAAATTAAATTGGTGGTAGATTGCGTAGACCATAACAAAATTAAATGCGAATCCGGTAATTTTCGGTATTGAGTGAAAATCAAAAACTTAATTTTAAAATAGTTTAAAAAAAGTTTGTAAATCGATCACCTTCATGTAATTTGTGGTTCAATATTTTATCAAATAGTTTAGGATGCGCATCAAATAACTAGCTCATACAGTGACACTATTCTGACTTTCACTGGATAGGATGATCTAACACCACAAAAAGAATAATTTTGTTATTTCCAAATTTTCATTTATGGATTAGTAAATGAATCATAAAGTTATAATCACAATTTTTGTGCTTAAATTAATTAACATACAATAATATACGAATACTTCCGAACGCCTCTTAGAACGTCTTCTCCTTTCTGGATCAAACTTAAGAACTCAGCGCAGTAATTGCGTTTAAAATTATATTTTAATATTATTTTAGGATTTGCAATAAAATATTTTTGCTCTTCGTTTGGCACAATTTAAAGAAATTTACTCATTTTTTATGAGTTTATTTGGGGCCAAATTGCTTTTGTGTCTTAGCGTCCTTTAAAAAGGTTAAAGGACCCATTGTTAAACTGGCTTAAAAATGTAAAATCATTAATAACGATGTTTTTCGATTAAGAATTCAGATCACTCTCATATTTCGGCTCGTTCTGTTTCCTTAGCTAATTCCATCCATTTAAATATGTTTTCAGAATTGTTTTGTGCAATTTTAAGCAAATTTTTGTAGATTTTAAGTGCATTTTTCATTCACTAAATGAGGAGTGATTTTTTAAACGGGTTTTTTTTTTCATTTTTGGTCAAAAGTAATATTATTTCGGATTTCAGTTCAGCAGCTTTTAATTATTGTGGATGTTATTGTCTCTCTTGCAAAAGTCACTATCCATCCACAATAATTTATAAAAAAAATGGAAATAAGTCCTTTTGAAAAATCACAATCAAATCATAATTTTTCGAAAATGTTAGAGTTATTATCGGGAAAAAATCGTTAAGAATTTGTTCCTCAGGCTGTCGTTCAGCTGCTAATAAGTGTGTGAGTGACAATATGTGTGGGCGTGGTATCACAGACAACCAAAGGAGGTTTTTCATTTGAACTAAAAAAATTAAAACAAAATTTATTTCTGTTAATTCCAATGTCATCGATGTATCTTTACGATTTACGCAAAAAAAATAAAATATTTTTGATTGTATGCAACTATTACAGAAAATGAATACGCTGTTTAAATTTGTACGTTTACTTAAGATGAAATATATCTGTTTTAGGTTGTCTCTGGTGGTATCATGCAGACTAAATGTTGTTGGTTTTCTACAGCCCAAAATGATCGAGGTTAAATTTTATACTTAAGCATTTTTCATAAATTGGGAAATCGCAATGATTTTAGGGCATTTTTAAATTTTTCTAGCATACAATCTGCCAATTCCAGTGAAGCTTTTCCGTTCTTTTGCAAATATTTTGAAAAGTACATCATTGACAAGAACAACTAAATTAAATTTGCTACAATACTTTCCAAATCAGTATTCAAAAATTTAAGTGGAAATGATTTTTCGACGCCCTGTAATGCCCAGAAGAATTGATTGTTAGAAACCTCATACTAGACCACACTTTATGGTAAACTTTACCCCAGAAACGTCCAGGCAGAAAGAATATTCGGAATGAAAATTCATACTAAAGCTTTTTATATAAATTGGGAGATCCGTGCGAAATGTGGCGGACATCTGTGTATCGAAAGAGGCAGCTTCCGTAGGACTTTTTTACATTTTTGCAATAAAGATGGTTGGTTGATTGATGGTTTTCTGACATTTAAGCAGAAATAATGATTTTTGAGAGACAGTGTTGTTATGACGTATTTTTCATAACAACTCTGTAGGTTGAATTTTTCGATTTATAGATAGTCGGGTGTTGGCCACACCATATCTCATTTTTTTGACTAAACAATTTTGTCCTCTGCAACCACACGCATTGAATAAAAGTTCATACATAAGCTTTTTATAAATAGGAAGATCATAGTGATTTTGGGTCGAAGTCGGTTCACCGGAAGTCAGAGCTTCCATTGGACCTTTTCTGTTTTTTGCGATTGTTTTGAAATGTATATCATTTACGAGAAAATGACTATGAACTAAAAGATTCTAAATTATTTTTGCGCACAATACTCTCTCTCTCTCTCTCTCTCTCTGGCACTATATCCCATCAAGGGATTTGGCCGCCTCAAATGTGGTTTCATAATCATATTTTCATTTCGGATAATGAGTGATTAATTCATTGATCCTAAACCAGCCGTGAAAAAAAAAATTTTCACCACCGGGGTTCGAACCCGGGACATCCGGTCGCTGGAGCAAGCATGCTGACCACTTTGCCACCGGGGCGGCAAAAAAAAACTGCTCACAATACTGGTTCAAATCAATTTTCCAGAATTTAAGCAGGAATGACGATTCTTGGCAAGATTCGGGGTTTCAACAAAATTTCGGTGATTTCACAGCTCATGCGGTTATGGTCGATCTGCATGAAACTTCATACATAAGCTTTTCCCTTAAATCAAATTGCAGCTTCCGTTGGTGCTTTTCCATTTTTTGGAATTTTTTAAAAGGACATTTCATTATAAACACAAATAGATTGTAAATTAAATTTCAAACAAAAATTAGTTTAGATAATTTTTTAAAGTTTACGAGTACCGTTTAAAAAAACTTTATTTAACCAAAATTCACCACCTCTAGTCCATGCAGATTTACTATTCGGAATAAAATTTTTCTATTAACTTCGAGATCCTTGCAAAATTTGGTAGAAATCGTACCGTCGAAAGTAGCAGCTTCAATGAGAGCCTTTTCAAGTTTTGCAATGCCGTTGAAAAGTTTAGCATTTACAAAAAATGACAAAAAATCAAGTATTTTTAACAAATTTAAAGATTAAACTTTCGACCAACAAGAATTGTTGGTTTTCTGGAATTTAAGCAGGTGAAATGCTTTTGAATTATACAAAAAGTTTTATCAAAAGTCCGGTACATTTAATTTTTTGCTTTAGAAATCAAGTGTGATGTATTTCGATGCCTGGGTATACATTCATGATAAACGAGAGTCGGGTGTTGGAAATAACATATTCGCTCCGCCTTTTTTTTATATTCAGACGGATAGATGGAAAACTCTTATCAAAGTGTGTAGGAAGTGCAAATAAGCTTGACTTAATAAGCTTACCGAAAATATTTTCAACGTCACAGGTGCCCTAGATGTTGATAAAAATATGATTTTAGAGGCTCATATAATTTTCAATTCTTTCATTTGCCGAAAAAGGTGATAACCGTATTGTATTAGACGAACTGAAACGAGTTTGGTGGTTAATTTTGCCAAACTCGTAAAGTTCTTTAAGATTTTATGAAAGAAATGGTTGTCCAGTTTTTACAACTGGACTCGGCATCGATAGGTCATACATCAGTTTCATGTTTGATACATTTATTTAAAATATGTGTTGGTCATCCGATGGCCACAATGTTCCGGAAATTAGAGTCGGCTTTTATTATTTCCATCTCCACTACCCAAAAAGCGGCACATTTTGCTTGCAGTCTGAATTTAGTTAGGACCTTGCAAGGACACCTTAACACTTCTCACCTTAAAAGTATAGAACTCGGTTTACAATTTTTTGACGACCAAAGGAAATATTACCTTACACACGAAATCGCTTGTGTTTTTGTGTGGGCAGATGAAATTTTTGTTGCTATTTTTGCCTTTCTTTTGTTCTAGCAAAGAATTTTTCTAGCACTTCGGTTGTTGTTTGGAACATTTTAAATTCGATTTGTAATTTGTCGTGAACCGACCTTTTCTAGGCTTGCTAGAGCTAGACATTTAGATTGTTTTCTAATTTTATTTAAACAAATTGTGTTTTTATAAAAGAGCAAAAGATTTAAATATAATCGCTCGTTTTGGTTTATTACAACCAGAAACTGTTAGCTTAAAAATAAAAATTTTATTGTCACTCAATTTTCATAGCAATACAAACAACAGAAACATTTCGTTTAATTCTCAACTATATTTGTTTATTTATTTTATTTCTTTATCCTTTTATATTTTAATTAATTTTGTTTGATAAAAAACACCTCCACCACGCAGTGACCACCGGTAACTACTCCGTAACTGGGGTGTGTGGGGGCTGTTGTCATTGTGGAGGGGGTTTTCGTTGGACAGACAACCCAACCAATTGTCACGAAACTTAAAAAAAAAACCCGGATAATCAACCCGGATGACTCGAAATAAGGACTACGATTGAAAATTTGGAAAATGGAATGTATATAGCTTTAACCGCCCGAAGGACCTGCACCAACTCTTCGATCGGCAACAATTGGCGTATTGCATTGGAATATATGCAACAACAATTGCATTATTGATTCACGGATGGATTTACGAAAATCTAGTCCAATTTTTAGTACTAATGGCTTGTACTCAAATATGAAAAGTGAAATTTCAAAATGCCAGCAATATGAGTTACAATGTAATAAATACCAAGATATTTTGGTAAACTTACAAAATAGAATCGAAATACTAGAGAGGCAAAATAAACCTTCTACGTCTACTAATGGTAGAAGTCAGAGCCTACAAAGCCCTGGTAACGAATACTTTACGGATGAAGAGGAACTTGAGAAAGAAACCCAACCTAGATAAAATAAACTAAATATAAATAAAAATAGGAGACTCTCCAAAACGCCATCACCAAGAGTATCTCTACCGCAAGATAACGAAATACCAAAACAACCACAAGATGCACACCAAAAGGAACCCTTACCACCACCAATCAATGTCAGCAATGTTAGGAATTTTAATATACTCAGAGCTCGAGTATTGGCAGTGACAGAGAAACCTGCTCAGTTTAAAGCAATATCCAATAACGATATCAAAATAACAACGCAGTCTGAAAATGACTACCGTAAAATTTAAAAAACTACTTAGCGATATAAAAGAAACTGAATCCAATAACAAGGATAGTACATTATATAAGATGGAATACCATACTTATCAGCTCAAAAGTGAAAGATGGTATAGAGTCGTTATACTAGGTTTACCGTCATCTACCGATCGCGAAGAGATCAAAGCGGCAATCGAGGAACATGGTCATAAAGTAACCAACATTATTAACATTCATAAAAAGTCGACAATTAATAATGAGAAAATTATTAGACACTTAAAGCTTTAATATCAGAGAAGCACTTTACGGAGAAAAATTTTATCAAAATTTCAGGATATAGAGCCTATTGGACATTGCATCCGAGTTATCTCGAGGAGGGACAGCAAACTTAATCAAACAAAATATCCTACATTCCCAGCAAGAAAAAATTAACGAGCCATTTATGCAAGCTACTGTAATAACGATTAACCATGGTGGTGCTGAATTAAGTTTAGGGGCGATCTACTGTCTACCAAGACATAATATCGTAAGAAATCAATATGTTAACACTTTTAATAAACTTGGACCAAGGTTTATCATAGGAGGTGACGACAACGTCAAACATACTGCGTGGGGATCTCGACTCATAACACCAGGAAAAGGAAAACAATTCCTTAGTGCAATAGAAATGTCAGGTTGTGAATATCACTCATCGCGTAAACCTACCTATTGGCCTACAGACATCAACAAAGTTCCTGATTTGATTGACTTAGCTTAGATTTGATTGAATAGCCTCAAATTACATTGAAGTCGAAGGCATTGACGACCTTACTTCCGATCACACACCGGTCTTAATGACTGTGAGTACATTAGTCATAAAAAAGAAAACCAAACTTACCTTACTAATAAATTTACTGATTGGGAATTATTTAGAGAGAAACTGGACAATCTAATTGAGTTAAAAGTTAGTCTTGTTTTCTAGAAAACTAAAGAAGAACACGAATTACAAACTAAATATTTTATTAACTCCATGCGTGAAGCAGCTAAAGACGCTACACACGTATTAGGTGAGAAAGTCGTACAAGAGATCAACTACTCCCCGGCGATTCTAGAACTGATAAAAGAAAGGCGTAAGAAAAGACGCATATGGCATAGAACCAGAAATATTATTGACAAAAGAGAATTTAATCAGGTAAGAAAGTTAACCGATTAACTAAAGAACATAAAGAAGCTTGTACTGAAAATTATTTGAAAGTACTGGGTCCTGAAGCTGACAGAAATTATTCTCTTTGAAAAGCTACTAAAAGATACAAGAGACCAATAATCCAAGTTCCACCTATAAGGAACACAAATGGAGAATGGGTGCGACGTAATGAAGACAAAGCAGAACTGTTTGCACAACATCTGGCATCAGTATTTCAACCACACGACATACAATCTAGGATTGACCCTAAACCAGTCTATACGTCTCCATCAAATATCAGAAGTGTCACCCCACTAGAAACTGCGCAAGAACTAGACATGAATTTGAATCCCAAAAAGTCACCTGGAATTGATGAAATTTCGCCAAGGATGTTTAAGGAGTTATCAAAGAGAGCAGTCACTATGTTAACATATATATATATATATATATATATATATATATATATATATATATATATATATATATATATATATATATATATATATATATATATATATATATATATATATATATATATATATATATATATATATATATATATATATATATATATATATATATATATATATATATATATATATATATATATATATATATATATATATATATATATATATATATATATATATATATATATATATATATATATATATATATATATATATATATATATATATATATATATATATATATATATATATATATATATATATATATATATATATATATATATATATATATATATATATATATATATATATATATATATATATATATATATATATATATATATATATATATATATATATATATATATATATATATATATATATACAGGGTGGCGCACGAATCGTGCTACAAAAACAAAACGTAATAACTATTTTTCTGTGTGACTAATCTGTTTTTTATTTTTTTTATTTTGCAGATTATTATTTAAATTTACTAAAATGGATGCTTGGAATACCGAAACGAGGATTTGGATAGTGCAGCGCTACCATGCTTTGCAGTCCATCATTTCCGTCCAGAGGGAATTTAGGCGGGAGTTTGGCGGCACTCCCCCGAGTAGATGGACCATTATGAGGTTGGTACGCATGTTTGCTGAATCTGGAAGCATCGCACGTAGACCGTACAATCGAGATCCCTATGTTCGGGTCGAAGCCACAATCGCAGCTGTAGCATCATCAATTCAGGCAAATCCAAGTGTTTCGACTCGAGAGTTATCGGCGCAAATTGGAGTTAGCAGACGGTCATTACAACGGATAATTCATGATGACTTAAACTTGTTTCCGTACAAAATCCAAATTACAAGCACATTAAAACCTCTGGATTTGCCTATTCGCCTGGAATTTTGCCGGAAAATTATTGAAATGGCCGAAGAAGACAACAACTTCATAAATTGCTTGTTTATGTCTGATGAGGCCCATTTTGATCTAAACGGCAATGTAAACAAGCAAAATTGCCGTATATGGAGTGAAACTAATCCAGAAATACTCAGTGCGCAATGAATAATTCAATGAATAATTCCCTTCAGTGCGCAATGAATAATTTTCTGATCAGGTGTCGCACATGCGTGAATGAGCATGGAGGTCATTTACGGTCTATCATTTTCAAAACTAATTAGTTAAATAAAAATAAAATTGAATTATCTATACAATAAAAAAAAATAAAGCCGATTAGTCACACAGAAAAAAAGTTATTACGTTTTGTTTTTGTAGCACGATTCGTGCGCCACCCTGTATATATATATATATATATATATATATATATATATATATATATGTAATACTTGCTTTCGACTTAAATATATGCCTGAGTGCTTCAAGGTTGCAAAAATAATCATGATAAAAAACCAGACAAACCAGTCGAGCAAATGGGATCATACAGGCCGATCTCTTTGTTACCTACTGTTTCAAAGTTGTTTGAAAAGTTGTTATTCAACCGACTAAAACCAATGATCATTATACCTGATTTCCAGTTTGGATTCAGGAATAAACATTCGACAATTGATCAAGTTCTTCGCGTGACTGCAAAGATAGAACAAGCACTAGAAGAGAAGAAACATTGCCCTGCCGTATTTCTAGATGTATCACAGGCTTTCGATAGAGTGTGGCATGAGGGTCTTATCTACAAGATAAGTAAATTAGTGCCAGAAAATTACTGCCAATTGCTCGAGTCGTATCTCTCCAAACGAATATTTAGAGTATCATATGAAGAAACATGCTCTAACTTTTACCCAGCCATAGCAGGGGTGCCCCAGGGTAGCGTATTAGGACCCATCCTATATCTAATTTACACTTCTGATATACCGACAACGGAAACAACCTTCATCGGAACTTTTGCTGATGATACCGCAGTATATTGGCATCAAGTGAATCGCAAGACCAAGCAGTAGAATACTTACAGCAAGCACTCGATAGAATCAGCCAATGGACCAGGGATTGGAAAATAAAGCTTAACGAGCTGAAATCAGTACATGTAACATACACTTACAGCTTAGCCTGTACTGTAAATGCCTGATCTACGAATCGATAATTAAACCAATTTGGACGTATGGTATCCAACTCTGGGGCTGTACTAAACAATCAAATCGTTTAATTATTCAACGTTGCCAAAACAAATTTCTGCGAGCAATAACGAATGCTTACCGCTACGTAACCAACGAGGAATTACACAACGGCCTAAATGTTAAATGGATTGATGCAGTGATTCAGGAATTTGCCATCAAACATGAAAAAAGATTACTGCAATACACCAACAGTGAAGCAATACAACTTCTTGACATAACACATGAACTGAGACGCCTTAAAAGAATTAAACCGCATCAGCTCGTCATCTAATAAATAAAGATTTATTATTGGGAGCAGAATATTGATTGCTTGTAAACCCACACTCGCTCCACTTATTAGTTTCAAATAAGTGCGTTATCATCATTAGTAATAAATTATCATGTGATAAGATTGTACTATTTAAATAATAAAAAAAAAACTTTCTGATAGTTGCGAAATATGGCGTCTACCACGTACAATTACCGATTCTAACAAATCTCACGTAATATCTAAGCTGTAAACAATCAAGTTACCAGGACCAACTGCGAAGCAGCGTATCAGAAAACCTAGAAAGCAAATCACAACCTCATCCTACAAATAGGTCAAAATACATCTTAACCTAGAAACAGTTGGCTGGAAGAGAATTATTTAGCTGCAATTTAAACAAAGGATCGTACACGCAAACGGAACCGCTCTCAATCAACAAGGCGGTCTCACAACGACTATACATAATCTCGAGAAAACACTCCAACCGATTGTCTAGAAGGACAAAACATGAATGGTACAAACAACAATAGAGACAGTTATGGAAATAGACACAAGCACCGTCCTAACAGTGTGGCGAAATTATTTCTAGTCACTCTTAAAAATACAGGCGTTATCCTCTAGCGAGCAATCAACATAATTGTTTCAATATGAAATTAATGTAACAATGACACTTACACCTGATGGTGAGGATATCATTTTCAACGAAATGGCCTACTAATTTATCTACTACATAAAAAGAGATGCGCGGAACAGCTTTTCTCGACACAAACTGACAAGTTTTCAAATTACAACCAGCTGTTTTGATCGAGATAGGTCGAGAACCAATCAAACTTTTTCTCTCAGGATGGTGTTCGAATAAAACATCCCTGTACATTTTCTATTCATAAATTTTCAACAGGCGTATGTTAGCATCCAATTAATCATCTCATACAAAGTATTGTTAGATGATTCTACAAGCTAATGTTCGAGTCCTTCGAAATAACATCAGGAGTGAGACAAGAGACCTCATAACCCAAATTCTATTGAACCTTTCTGGATGGTGACGAAAATTCATTTTTATCATTGAACCTAGCTACGTATTAGTTGGTTGAAAAATAAATTGATTAATCCCATTTTGCAGTATTGTATGTTGTGGAATCCTATTTTCATCATATTAGAAACTGAGTTTTATTTCATAATTTTGGGGTTCATTTACAAACCTATAGTTATTTCGCATTAGTTCAGGAATAGATTATTTCCAACCAAATTGACCGTTTTCCAAAAGTCATAATCGGAATTACGAACTCTTTATCATACAGTTTTAGTTTTACTGTCGTGAGGTTCGGACATAAAATAAAACAAACGAAAAGTGCAGTGTTAGTGCTTTTTATTTTGTTATATCTTTCTTTTTCAATTGTGTAAATGGTTTTACAGCGAAATACACACGGTGCAAAAAACTAATATATAAAATTGTAACTTAATAAGTGATGATGTAAACATGATGGGGCTTTTTCCCCCAAGAAAGACTTTGTTGGGCATCGAACGCCGAACACAATCTACAACAAACTTGAACCAGTTTCATGTAGAAAATATAAATATGGCAAGTGCAAGTGTAAAAAAGTGGGCAAAGTTCAACACAGCCCAAAGAAAAACCAATGCTAATGATTAAAAATGCTTCTGCGACAGAATTAATTATACCGCTGTTTAAAATCAAAATCAAAACCGCGTTGAAAAAATTAATTTATCAGCAAATTTAACAATGCAGAACGAAAACAATAGTAATGAACTCAGTGCGACGAACTCTAGTGATCGTGGTCAGTGTGAAAATAACCTAGTGCAAACGGGGATGGATAGGTATATCACTGTTCAATGTAAAAGAAAACGTAGCCCGAGATCTGCCCAGTTTGCTGGCAGGAGCAAAGTGACACGGACTGAAGGAGGTGTTAACCAAATACCTCTTAACAATGCAACGCCAAATTTGAAAACTGAGAAACCGCCTCCAATCTATTTAAGGGAAGCATCTAATAATGAATTGGTTAATAACATCGCAACATTAACAGATTCTAATTTTTATATTACCCCGCTCAAAAGAGGTATTATAAACGAAACAAAGATTCAAACTTTCGAAATCGATGGCTTCAGAGCCCTATAGTTAAATATTTTGACGTTTCCATGCCAAATCTATTGGTAATATAGTAAACGGTGAGAAGGTACCTCAACCTATGTTCCGTTTGGAACTAGAGCCAGAGGAAGAAAAATCAAAAGGAATTCACAAGATTTACAACTTAAAACATTTGTTACATCGCAAAATAGTAATTGAAGAACCTAAGAAGTGGTCTGGACAGTTGGATGCATAAAGTGCCAAGAATACGGATACACGAAAACATACTGCACCTTAAATGAAGTTTGTGTTATTTTTTGGGAAATTCACGACTCAAAACAGTGTGAAAAGTAGCACTGTCGCAATGACCCATCTGTGAGACTTTGTAATAACTGCGGTGAAAATCATACTGCAGGGCTTGCGCAGTGTATCTGGACTTAAAACGAAAAATAAACCCTAAAATGAGAGCTGAGCAACGAATGCTCAATATGCAATTTAATCAGTGGGCCATGTTACCAAAAAATACAATAGTCACCAAACTAACGAGTGCAGACACACAAAATTATAACTTGGAGACATTTGCCAGCAGTAATGCACAGCCAAGTGTTTCTTACGCAAATATCCTAAAAGGAAACAAACCGAAACCCAAAGTTCATTCTAATGAGGAGGACCTAAACATTCACACCATGGTAAATAAATTAACCGAGACCATCCAAAGTTTCATGATGATGATGGAAAGACAAATGAGCATGATGATGCAAAATATAAATACGCTTATCCAAATTATAGTCAAAAATCAAAAAGCACAGTTCTAAAAATAGATATTTGGAATGCGAACGGGCTCTCGCAACATAAAGCTGAGGTACAAACCTTTCTTATCCAACAAAATATAGACATCATGTTAATATTTGAAACACACTTCACAAAACAAAATTTTTTTAATATTACCGGCTATTCCGTTTATGACACCAAACATCCGGATGGGAAAGCACACGGCGGTACTGCAGTCTTAACAAAAAGAAGATTAAAGCACTACGAGCTCCAAAAATATGCTAAAGATCACATCCAAGCTACAACTGTCAGTTTGGAAGAATGGTCTGGGAAATTTTTAATATCGGTTGTCTACTGTCCACTGAAACACGCCATTAAAACAGCAACTTATCGATTACTTTAATCAATTGGGAATCAAATTTCTAGCAGGAAATGATTACAACGCTAAACATGTGCAATTGGGGTTCGAGGTTGACGTCACCCAAAGGAAAGCAACTCTACGAAGCACTGAACGAGAAAAACCTAGATTATTTATCATCTGGACATCCCACATATTGGCCTACAAATCCAGGAAAATCCCTGATTTAATAGATTTCTGTGTAATACGAGGAATAGCACGCACCAATGCTCAAGCCGTTGACTGTTATGATTTATCATCAGATCACTCACCAATAATAGTACCACTAAGTACCCAAGCATTAAAAACTGAACCACCCCAACGTTTAACAAACAAACTAACGAAATGGGTTCTCTATAGAAACATAGTATATGAAAATTATCATCTTGATGTTCCACTTCGTACACCAGAAGACATTGATGCCGCGATAGAAAACTAAAGTCAAGTAATCGAAATGGCTGCAAAAAAAGCTACTCCGGAGAACAAAAAGTCCGAAAAAATATAAGGCTTTCAAGTAACATTTAAATTATTGGCCGAGAAGCGGGTAATTCAGCGGCTATGGCAGCTTCGCCAATCTCCTTTACATAAATGGAAATTAAATAGAGCTATTAAAGCTTGGAGAGAAGCAATACGGGAAGAACAAAATTTAGATTACTCACTGTGAAAGGCAGCAAAAAATTTAAAAACTGGGCCAGAAGTGACTTAGAAAAGGCTGTCGCTTTCTCTAACCATCTACAAAAAGTATTCACCCCAAACGAACAAAATAATGATCGCTTACTACCACAGCTTACGAGAGACGGGTCGAACCCAAATCCAGTAAAATTTAAATGGAAATGCATCAAAACGGTTACCAAAAACAGTATAAATCCTAAGAAAGCGCCAGGTCATAATCTAATAACTGGAAAAATGATCAAAGAATTACCAGATAGATGCATAAAATATATAACATATATTTTTAACGCGATTATGAGATGGGGATACTTTGACCAAAAATTGAAAATATCTCAAATTATCATGATTCCTAAGCCAGGTAAAGACGAAACCCAAGTCTCGTCGTACAGGCCAATAAGTCTCCTTCCGATAATTTCAAAGCTTTTTGAAAAGATGCTACTACAAGAACTAATACCTATATTATCTGAAGGTCGCATTATACCAGATCATATTATACCAGAATAGGTGCACAGAATTGTAAATACAATTAAGGTTTATTTAGAAAAAAAGGAATATTGCTCTTCATTTTTCTTGGATATTGCGCAAGCTTTCGACAAAGTATGGCATTAAGGATTAAATTGCAAAATTAAAACTCTTCTGCCTATAGACAATTTCATGCAATTCTTGAAAACTACTTAGCCCAAAGGATGTTCCAGGTGAAACAAAATACGGCTACTACTGAACAAACCGAGATAAAGGCAGGAGTACCGCAAGGTAGTGTATTGGGACCTGTGCTATACTTGTTATTCACAGCTGACCTACCAATAACTGAAAAAATCGTCACATCAACTTTTGCTGATGACACAGCTATATTATTTCCAAATAAAAACCCTCAAACGGCATCGAGAGAATTACAAGAACATCTACACAAAATAGAAGATTGGTTAAAAACTTGGCGGATGAGGACGAATGAATGTAAATCAACACATATAACATTCACACTGAATAAACTTACATGTCCGACAGTAAAATTAAACAATATCACAATTCCTCAACAAACAAACGTCAAATATCTCGGTCTTCGTCTCGATAGAAGATTGACACGGAAAAGGCGCATTGAAACAAAACGCAATGAGTTAAAAATAAAATTTTCTAAAATGTTTTGGATGATCGGAAGAAAATCGAAACTCTCTCTAGACTGCAAAGTTCTACTATACAAAGCGATCCTAATCCCCATATGGACATATGGTTTTCATAATTATGGGGCTCAACTAGTGCATCAAATATAGATATCGTACAAAGAACGTAAGCAAAGATACTTCGTAGCATTACAAATGCCCCATGTCGAAACAGCAACATCAATAGAGACCTAGGAATTAAAACTGTTAAAGAGACAATTAAATCATGCAGTCTAAAATACCAACTGAAACGGAATCACACCCTAACGAATTAGCTAGAGAACTACTAAGGCAACCGAAATATGGACGGCTTCGCATCTTCCTCTAGATTTAATTAACTGAGAAATATAATATAATAATTATGCGCATGTTGACCTGACACACTAAAATTAAGTAATTAATAATAATTTAATAATAATAATGCATAATGATATTCAGTATTAACATAGGTTAAGTCTTAAGTTAAAAAAATTTATAGTTTTTAAGAATTTCACACTTCTTGTTAGTTTCGTATAAAGAAAGATTCAAGAATAAAGCCTTTGGCAATAGTTACAAAAAAAAAAAAAAACTTTTATCATACAAGCCGACATTTTTCACGAACAAATATTGGGTCGACGAAAAGCGGAATGTGCACAAACAACGAATCTTTTAAACAAATTTTTCGAAATTAGGACACATCTTAGAATTCGAACGGTTCTCTGCAAAATTGTCAAACAGAAATTGACATGTTTCCGCGAATGGTGGTTGGAGGAAAATCAAATTTACCGTGGGGTGCACACTTTATGTTGCTGCCAGCGGATTTAACCAGCTACAACAAATTAGTTAAAATTAAGTTTAAGGTACCCAACTAAACCATCTCAGTAAATTCAACTTCAGCGATATTACGAAGCGTTTGCAAATCTAACTACAACAGCAAACTCGATTTTATTTTATAAACACCATATGACGAATAATATGTACCCGCTACTCAACCTATGTACATATATCAAACCAAAACTAAAATCTTCACTCTCCATATATGTAACACAAAGTGGGATACAAGAGTAATAAGAGCACATATACATACATAAATTCAAAAACTACTATAATTCTCAACAAGATAAACACTTCACTATATACATTGATCTGAAGAATTTTAATAAATTTTTAATTAAAAGTTTTTTTTTGTGTATTAAATAGAATGTATTCGAATTTATTTTTAAAATGTCAATGTTTGTAATAATAATTATGGGAGGATATGTACCTAACCAAACACAATAGTTTTTCAATTTAAACTAAAAAGAATGTACTTATGAATATGTAATCGAAAAACTTAAATGTGCATGTTGGTATATTAAGGATTATGCAAACCTAACTTATGTTCAGTCACTTGACTAGGATTGACACCAGCTTAAACCAACCTAATTTAGGGGAAGGTATATACATATACATATTTATCTTACAATTCACATCTAATTAAATTTATGTAACACTACCATTTTACGACATTATTACCTTAATATAATATATAGGCCAAAGGTTTTTTTGATGCCTATTAAATTACTTAATTATTTTAATAAAATTTTTTGCATTTACATAATTACAAAACTAGTTTACGATAATTATAACAAAATTATTTTGCATTAGAAAAAATATTATAATACACAACATTATAATATTACACGTGAAGTGTACAGATTGCACCAATAAGATATTTTATCGAAAATATCGTACCGTACACCTCTTCTTGGGACCTAAATGCAGTAAAAATCAAAAAAACGTCTTTTTTATTGGGACACCCTTTATTTTAGATTAATATATAAGATAATCCCTATTTAGGTATTAAATTACAACTAAAGGATATCTTTTTGTGAAAGGTATACAGTTACAGTTTATTTTTAAATATTTATCTTATTTATTTATTTTATTTATTTATGATTAATAATCGATAAGTTTTTGAATTGAATTTTTTTTGTTTGCACAAAATCTTAAGGATATTGAAAGACACCTTTTGTTAATGATTGCGTTTTTTAATTAAAAAGTTTTGTTTGTTTTCATTTTTTGCCTTCCATTTTGAAGGACGTTTCTAACCAATCAAACAAATAAAGACCCCTGGATTTTAAAAGGGGAAGACTATAGGAATAAAGGGAAGTGTACGTTAATGTGAAAAAAACGAGATAAGATTGTAAAGCTAAAAGACATATGTATTTGTCACTGGGAATAGAGGGATATAAGTCTTATACTATTTTTATAATATTTCACATATCCCCTTTTTCGCTGGCAGTAAGTAATTATTTCGATGGCAAATTGTAAATAGGCCGTAACATCAATTTATTTTTGTAATTTTTTTTTTGTGCATTGTGGTTCTTCTCGTTGATTTACACTATGAAAACTAAACAATAGAATCGGTTTTCAATCGAAAAGCGTAGTTTTCCCGCTTTTTTTTAAAGTCGTAACATCACGTTTGCAAAACGTCAGAAAAATAAGCCGTAACAAACATAATGTGATACAGGTTTAATGTTACAATGCCGAAAAATTGGTAAGTTTTAGCAAAGTATTATTTTTATTATTATTAGCATATTAAACGAAATTTCAATTTAATTTATAGTTGTAAAACTGGCAACGAAATTATGATTAACTTAACCAAAAATCGAATTACCGAAAGTGCCAGAGGAAAATATTAAAAATGGCGAAAACATAATTCCCACAGAATGTTTGACTGCAAACAAAATTACTGACGTCGAGTACGAAATATAAATTTTACAAACACCTGTCAACGCCGACGTGCATACACAAACGTATGATATTATAAATGCCAAATAATTTAGAATACAAGATTGAGAATTCAGAAACTAATATCCAAACTCACAAAAATTTACAAATATCTGCAGCAATTATGAATGTGGCCAAAAAAAGAATATACACTGAAAGTTCATCTAAAAGAACCACATCACGTTGTTACTATTTGAGAGCAAGTAGCGGGGACATGTTGTAGGTGTGCTAAAATATGTTTTTAAATACACTTGGGATAAAAAATGATGTGAATATATGGCTGAAAAATAGCCTGCATGATCTGCAAGTTAATCCGGTTGAAACCGGGCAAAATATATTATCTACTACTGCAAAGTTTCTAAATAATGACAAGCATCAATCACATATGACGGAGTTTTTTGAATTATATCCAAAACTGGAACCACGCTATTGTCGTAAATATTCAAATCAAAATTTACTTACAGAGTGACAGCAAAACGGGTCTTTACAATAAAGAATACGTAAAGGAATGTTTTTACACCTATAACCGCTTTCCATTACTGTCTTTTCCGATTTTTTAAAAGAATTGAATTATTCAATTTTGACCTCACGCAAGGATCAATGCGATACAAGCACAGAGTATAAAGTGGGAAATTTACAAAAATTATAATGACCACAGAGGGCGAGTTGAAAAAGCGCGAAAAGGAATGGAGACGGACCAGAAATTTACAACAGAAGGCTAAATTATTATGTTATGTATGGATGCCAGCTCACACTACTATAAAATGAAATTAAAAATTCATATATTTTACGATTTATAACGTAGTGACGCATGCTTCACATGTAGTTATGTGTGACGAAACCTAAGGACGCTTAGTTCCCTCTTGTTTTACGACAATAATTTGTAACCACATCGTACGTGTAGCTGAATCGACTGCTACAAAAAAGAAAAGTCGATGGTGATTTATTTTGACGCGTGTGGGTACCAGAACCGTAATGAAATGCTATCCAATAACCTGTGTAATTTATCCTCGAAATATCAAATATTAATTGAACAAAAATAGTTAGAAAAAGGGTATACACAGAACCAATGCGATTCTACTTATTCGCTAATCGAGAGGAAAATTAAAGGGAATATTATTAAGTATCCGGGCGAATTTGTGGCTCTAGCAAAAGAAGCTCGCAATAAACCCCATCCACTTGAAATCCGTCTTTTGAACTAAGAATATTTCTTAAACTATGACGAAGCGGACCTCAAAAAATGGAAGTTAATTCGACCATTCACATTTTATTTTATTTAATTTTTCTTTAGGCAAACTTGCTGGAAATCATACGAAATACACACCAGACGGAGTTATAAGCCTTAAACTAAATTTTAAAGACGAGTACAAGCCCTACCTCAATGTCGCAATCCTACCATAACAAACCGCTAACCAAAACGAATGTATACCAGGAACGTTTCACGATCTCGCAAAGCAAATATAAGCATCTTCAAGATTTAAAAACTTTAATTCCCAGTGATACTCACGCCTTTTATTACAACATACAACTCCACGCTGACACACCAAAGTCAACAAAATAACTTATTATACTTAGAAAAAAGTTTCTTTTCTTTACTTATTATATTTTATTTTGAAATTTTATTTTGTATAATTTATTTTTTATTTTTATAATGGATAAAACAGTAGATAATTAAATTAAGACTGAACTGAGGAAATTTAATTTATTAGGAGTAAAGTAGAACTAATTTGAAAATCGCTATTTTATTGCAGACCCTTTAACAAATAGGTTGTAACAAAGTGAACAAATTTCAAAATACATATATTGGTTTTAACTAGTTTTTTGAAATTATTTTTATTTTTATTAATGTTACCACCCCTTAGCCTAGGGTACTCAGAGAGCTTCGACTGTCTCTGTGTACACCTAGGTAACACCAAGGTAGCCACGACCTCGTCGCGGGGGGTGGGTACTGCTTCGGCAGTAGCAAAGTGCTACCGGGGACCAAATGCCAGTGATATAAATTGGCTAAAACAAACAATGAATACAACAAATACGGAATGTAATACCTCAGGTGGTACAGCAGCAGATATGATGCCAAATCCACACTCTTCGGAGGCAGACCCAATAGATTCTGGAATGAGCCAATCATTGTTTAACCCATTTGGACGTAGTTTCAAATTACCAAGATCACCAAGATCTTTAACTGAAAATATATTTCAGTACGAGAAGGAAAATGCTGAACTCCGTGAACAACTACGAGAAATAAAGGAATTTACAACTAAATTGAAAGAAGAATTTACAATTTTAAAGAAAGAGATTGAATAACTCAAAAAAGCAGTTGAAACACGTGCAGAACTTGGGACGAAACCTAATCCTGCAACCGATGATGACAGCAATCCATTCCATACGGATGAAGAAGAATTGGAAAGAGAAACAAATTGGATGTTGAAACGGAATAAAAGACCAAGTAAGAAAAGGAAAGCTCAACACTCACCAGAAATGGCAGAAACCTTACCATCAACTTCAAAAGAGGTTTCTAGAAAACCGTTAATCATCAAGAAACAAATAGCTCTAGACCAACAACCAGCTAAACCAAAAGAGAAATCACTTCCACCAATAATTGTCGATGAGGTAGAAAAATCATCCGAACGGCAACCAGCTCAACAAAATGAAGCACAGACAAAGGTAAAAGCTGCACCACCGATTTCCATAGTAGGAGTAACGAATTACTCAGAAATCCAAACAGTACCCATTGTTACGGAACAAAAGTATAAAATTACTGCTCTGAATAATAATGTATGGAAGATTAACACTTCAAATCCAAACGTATACAGAAACTTGTCAATGAAGCTGAATACGCAAAAATATATCAGTGGTACACGTACGAAAATAAAAACGATCGTCCGATCCAGGTCATGGCAAGAGGGCTACATCCAACCTGTGAAATTAATTCAATAATGGAGGATCTAGAAAATAAAGGATTCAAAATCCTTGATGCCATAAACATTATTAAAAAAGAGAGACGTAGCGGACAGAACCGACTAGAAGCCGTTTCAAAAAGAAGGCTTCCCCTGTTCATGCTAACGTTTGATAAATCCGAGAAAATAGAAAACATTTACAATATAACTGGCATACTCACCATGCGAGTAAAGATCGAAGCTGTTACAAGAGGCAGTACAAGAATAGTACAATGTAAAAAATGCCAAGGCTTTAACCATACGCAACGAAATTGCGCGCGCGATCCAAGATGTGTGAAATGTGCTGAAAAGCACCCAACACAAACTTGCAAACTATCAAAAGAAGAACCAGCAAAATGTATAAATTGTAATGGGCAGCATCCAGCCAGCTACCGAGGATGTGAGGTTGCCAAGCAGCTACAAAAAATGAGAGATCAGGCACGCAAACCCCCTCTAAGTCATCCAAAAAGAATCGAGCAAGAAACGAATTCGAGCCTTGAGGAACAGAATACTAAATAAGCTAATTCTGAATCGACTTCACCTGCTGGAAATACCAAGTTCCAAAATAGTTAAAAATAAATAAAAAAAAAATAAATAATGCCTTCAATACATAGTTCAACTCATAATTGCGGAACAGAAACCAGACATCAAAACTACTCATTAAGAATAGCCATATGGAATGCAAACGGATTAACACAAGACCTAGAAGAATTAGAACTATTTCTAAATACAGAGAAAATTGATATATGCTTAATATCAGAAACACATTTTACCAGCAGCTCCTATGTATCAATCCGGAGATATACTTGTTACCATACCACACATCCTGCAGAACGAGCAAGAGAAGGGTCAGCTATATTTATTAGGGATAATATCAAACATCATGAGAATGAAAAATAGAAAAAATTCCATGCAAGTAACCATCGTGACGGTTAAATTAGGTCATCACAACACCTGTAATATATCTGCAATATATTGCCCCCCCCCCCACGGTATAACCTAAAAAAAGAAGAATACATTAATCTGTTCCAGAAATTAGGAAGTAACATCATTGTCGGAGGTGATTTTTATGCAAAAAATACCTTCTGGGGTTCAAGATTAACCTCTCCAAAAGGCAAGGAATTACTTGAAGCTGGCCAATACTCAAACTGCGAATTTTACTCAGGAGGGAAACCAACGTACTGGCCAACAGATCCTAACAAAATCCCAGACCTAATAGATTTCTACATCACATATCTGATCATTCTCCTGTTATTATGACGGTTAGTGAAAATGTAATAGAAAAAACAAATTCACCACAACTAACAAATAACAAAACAAATTGGGAATTGTTTAAGCAGTTAGTGGAGAAAAGAATAGAACTTCAAGTGCCAATCAAAAGTGAATATGAAATAGAAGAGGAACTAGACCGGCTCCTTGATGTCATACAATGGTCGGTTTGGGAATGCACCCCAAATTATCATCCAGGAAAGAAAACGCCGTTATTTACCCAATAGAAGTAACAGAATTAGTGCAGGAAAAACGAAAAGCCCGAAAGAAATGGCAGAATACACGTGCGCCGCAAGATAAAACCACCTTAAACAACTTGTGCATCAAACTTAAGGTACTCATAAAAGCAGTGAAAAATGAAACAATTGGAAAATATCTTTGTTCTCTAGCCCCAACTAAAGATACCGACTATTCCCTCTGGAAAGCAACAAAAGGCTTAAAACGACCAAAAACGCAGATCACCCCAATCAAAACAAGCGATGGGAATTGGGCTAGAAATGCGAAAGATAAAGCTGACCTGTTTGCTGAACATCTTGAAGAAACATTTCAACCTCTAGGTCGGCAGACCAGTTACGAAAATACTCTGATACGCCCAGAATATCTGATTTCGAAGATATCAGGCCTGTAACATTGAAAGAGCCAAAAGCTGAAATTAAGAACATAAGAGCAAAGAAAGCTTCTGGTTACGATCTGATAACAGGGCAAATAATAAAGGAGCTGCCTGAAAAAGGGACCCGTAAATTACTGCACATAATCAATGCGATCCTCAGGAAAAAACATGTGCCAATGCAGTGGAAAGTAGTAGAAGTAATAATTATTCCGAAACCGGGCAAGCCACCGAATGATAGAAAATCTTATCGGCCAATTTCACTTCTACCAACACTAGCGAAATTGTTTGAGAGGCTGTTACTCAAAAGATTGAAAAAACCATAGAATAACGAAACCTTATCCCAGAATATCAGTTTGGTTTCAGAGAGAAACACTCAACTATTAAGCAGGTTCACAGGCTTACAGATGTCATTGAGAATTCATTAGAAAGGAAAAAGGTTTGCTCTGGTATCTTCATAGATGTGGCACAGGCCTTCGATAAGGTATGGCACAGAGGTTTACATAAAGATTTACAATAACAATATTACATGATTTTAAAATCATACATAGAGAATCGCCACTTTCGGGTGAAATGAATATTCCGAGCTAAAAAAGATTTCGGCAGGAGTCCCGCACAGGGTAGTGTTTTGGGACCAATTCTTTACCTACTCTACACCAGAGATCTACCTCATTTAAACGATGTTACCGTTGCAACATTTGCTGATGACACTGCAGTTCTCTCAGTAGGAGACACTATCGAGGAATCGACAACGAAACTTCAAAAAGCATGTGACAAAATCATAAAATGGACAAAAATGTGGCGTATCGGGCACAATGAATCGAAATCCACGCATGTGAATTTTACTAATCTAATCATTAACGGTCAGCAGATTCCGTATGCAAATAAGGCTAAATGTCTAGGGATGACCTTAGATACCAGGCTGAGATGGGAAGAGCACGTTAAAAAGAAAAAAGAAGAACTTAATATCAAAAATCGAAAAATGTATTGGCTGCTCGGGAAAAAATCGGAATTGTCAACCGAAAATAAATTGCTATTATATCAACAGGTGCTAAACCCTGTATGGACGGAATACTGCTCTGGGGCTGTACAAAGAAAACCAACACTAAAATAATACAAACTTTTCAAAACAAAGTGCTACGTGGTATAGTTGTGCTCCGTGGTACATCAGGAATGATGACCTTCATAGGGATCTAAATATCCCGACGGTCCGAGAAGAAATAAAAAACTTGCAGTAATACACGGATAACGTATTTATCAACACGTAAATGAAGAGCTTCGTGGTATGTTGGACACCTCCCATGCAGTAAAACGATTGCAGAGAACGAAACCAATTGATTTAATGGATTAAGGACACCAAAGCAAAGACTACTTCAGTAAATAACATATAAATGGAGCCGGCTAATGGGCGTCTTCAGTTGTAATAATTTAAATAAAAAACACTTAATTTTACCGTAATTTGTTACTCCATAAATATAATTTTAATTAAAATATTAAGTTTTTTCACTGTCCTGTAAAGTTTGTACAATGCGATTTACGCCCTATTTACAAAATGCGATCTATTTGTAATTTGTAACGTTAATAAAAAGTGTAGCTACACATTTTAACAAAAAGTGTAGACTCGAAACGTGTTTTGATCATTAACGAGATACACAAATTATCAAAAAGTGTAGCTGCAAAATAAAAAAAAAAGTTTGGAATTCGAGACACGTGGTTTAATTAAAATTATTGAAAATTAACAATAAATATTGTGAATCGCGGAACTACAGAAATAAGTTCATATACCTGCTACCATAATCCCTTTTCTGGCCTGCGATCCCTATTGTGTACGTTACGAAAGAGAAACATGAAAAAAACAAAAACAAAAACCATTACAAACTATGCGTCGGTGAGACTCGCCAACTATGTAAGCAAAAAGCAAATTGTGTAGCACCTCAATAGTTGCTTTCCAATCGACCACCCCAAGTACTTGTAAGTGCAAAAAATGTGTATTGGCTAAAGTGTCGATTGGAAAGCACAAAAAATTACAAAAGCAAAACATAACCTACAAATGTGTAGTTTATTTGTGGTAACTTTAAAAAATATATATTTATACCGAAATTGTATTACCACTTCACATACGACATTCAATTATATTTTTGACAGAAAAATACTACACACAATCACCTAGCAGACAAATTTATCGTAACTGCTTTCAACTACTCATAATAAAATGGTAGAACAGTTGTGAGTAGTTAATTTAGCAAAGACTACGAATATGTGCCGTCTACTCCTAATATTATTGCGTAGAACCGGAATTCTATGATATTCCTATAGTATTTTGTTTAGAAAATGAATCGCAGCTGGACTAACAACTTAATTCTTGTGGTAAGCCTTTATATTCCATTTACTATAAGCTATAATTTACTATACTATAATTTTAACATTTTAATTTTTACAGCCCATACGAAAAATGAAATTGAAGAGCAAACACAATGGACACCTGAAAAAGCTAAATGTAAACGAGCTCAAATTGATACAAATCAATGGAAGGGGTTAGAAGAAATGCTATTCGGAGGCAGACAGGACATCCATATAAATCAAAGCAGAAGACCAAAAATCAATGGAGATACGACATAATCAAACCAACCAAAAATATATGAAAACTAGATGTAACTGTAACCTCTCCAATAATGCCAATTCAATCATAAAGCGTCAATCGATAACTGAGCAAGACCAAATAGCTTTTTTCTACGATTTTTGGGTAATGAGCTGGGGTGAAAAAAAAATTTTTGTGAAGGTTTTATGTTTGCGTTTCTAGACGAACAAATTCAGTCGTATATTTTTTGCGGAAAATCGGCACAACAGTCCAGTATAGAGTTTGTATAAAATGATCGTGGGACGATGTTAAACTGGATAAATAATGAAGTTAAACCATAAATAGAAACTGCCACTAAAAAGAATACGGAGAACAATCTTACCCCTTCCAATCAAACTCAAAAGTTATAAAAGATTCAATAAAATTTTTTTTTGAAAATTATACCTAGAGCCAGAATCGATTAGCAAAAATCGGCTCTGGCGTGAATATACAAATCACTGGTGTGCAAAAGAAATGGTCGCGGTCGCTTCTAGAACAACATTTCCTAGTTTACTTGAATTTAAGTTTGTATTAATAAAAATCTAGTCAGAGCCGAAAAATTGAAGGACAAAGAGAGTAAAATTCAAAACGTTTTTACCATAAATCTGCAATCAGTCCTGTTAAGTCCAAAATCCAATGTTTCTTCGGTGTACTATAAAACTAAAGTGGTAGTGCACAACTTTACAGTCTATACTTTACAGACTCACGACGGTTACTGCTTTATATGACATGAGGGTGAAGGGGGTGTTGGTTCAAGCGAGTTCTCATCTATACTAACTTATTTTATTTTAAATGAAATACAACCATATTTACGAGACCAGCAGCAGGTCGATTCTGGCTTTCATATAGGAAAAGGAATTAGGAAAAGTATTTTCATAGTAATTTTGTCACAAAAAATATTTTTCTGGCATACTATGGTAAACAGTTAGTGGAAATTTTTTCAAAAACAAAATTAAATTGGGAATATTTTTCCTATCCAATTTCGATACGGAAAAAATATTTCCTAAATTATAAAAATTTAGATCACACATGATTTCTCAGTAGGCCAGTAAATGATATTTTTGGCATAAACGCTATGTAAATATTTTTCCTAATTCTTTTTCCTATAGGAAAACCAGAATCGACCTGCAGGAAGAAAATTTTTTTTACAGTGGTGGATGTACCAACCGAAACCTAAATTCCACTCTCTTAAACGCATTGTTAAACATCGCAATGACATCCAATTTAATTATAACTCAAAAAATATTGGAAAAGGGCCACACTCAAATGGAGGTAGACTCCATGCATTCGATAATTGAGCATAAAATTAAAAATAGAATCATTAACGTTCCAGGCGATTATATTGATGTGTGCAGGCAAGCAAGAATAAATACGAAACCGTACCAAGTGAAATATTTGGATCAAAGGTTTTTTTAAAAATTTTAATTTAATGAAGTTCTACACTTCTATAGGGCCAGGAAAATCTATTGGAGATCCCACAGTAAATCAAATTCGGGTAATTAAGTATAACCCCGATGGAAAAATTAAGTTATAACTTGGATTCAATGAAGATTGGTTTGATATGCCACAAAGTTTAATAATAAAATTCAACCAACAGCATTTCAACATATTCCCCAGCTTTACAGTTCTCTTTTACCAATTAAAAAAGAGAAATATGACCATCTGTTATAGTCACTCAAAACTACAATGCCGAGTGATTATCACTCGTTTTATGATAATCTTCCTTTTGTTTAGGGTGATTGACTAATAAATTCATAAATTTGAATTTGTGATTCTTCTTCTTTCTCTAAAATATAAAATTTCAGAGTAATTTAAATTTGGACTTGAAACGGGTTAGTCTTTAATTACAGCGAAGGCCCACCCTTGTTTCATAGATTTCGGTCCGCAGTTCGGTCTTATAGAGGGGAACGTCGTGAGCGGTGAGGTGCTCACATATCGGGGCACACAAGATTGCAATGAAGACAAAAGCGGCACAACAATTAATGTAATTGACATACAGCTTGAGAATATTCAAGGTTTATTGAAATCGGGGACCATAAATGACTTTAGAGTAGTTTATTTAGTGGTAGTTTGGAAGGTAAATACAAACGATTCCGATGCATATAGAGCATATAGTCACAAATTTCACTGAAGAAGGTAAAAAAGTGATATAGCTACAAAGATAAAAATAACACGGAAACTAAGGTTTTCCACAGGTCTTCTTACCACCTACAAAAAGGAGGATATTATTTAAAAGAACTTAAAATGAAAGAGTTGCAAATTGAAGACGATGTAAACATCTTTAAACGGGAGAAATTTAAAATAGCCAAGGAACCAGATCATCAAAAGACGCTCAGATTTAACAAAAACTAGAAAACTTGAAAAGATTTTTTAATATTCAAGCAAAACTTAATATGTGGCTTAAAATAGGGCCACCGAGAAAAACACGAGATTAATACCTCAATGCAAGAAATGCCAAAGTTTTAACCACGAAATATTAGGCACGTAAAATTTGCAGGTAGAAAAAACGCGAAGGACTACACAGTTAGTCAAATCGAACCTACAAGGTATAAAAGCTGTAATGGGCAACACAACGCCAACTATAGAGGATGCGAGTTACCTGCTGCGTTAAGAAAATCCATTTGAAAGAATATTCCGAAGTATATAAGCGATAAATGCACGCCTAGCAAAACAAGAATGTGACCTCGAACCATTATATATAAGGCGAATCACAAAATTAAATAAAACGATTTTTCTTATTTTCCTTAATTTACTTCAATTTAATTTCGATGTTATATTTAACCATTCTTTCATTTTAACTTGATATGTAAAGGCTGGATGCAGCATATAGAAATTTACTTGGAAATTAATAATTTTTATGAGTTGTTTTTTATTTGTGTTTTCTTCTGTTTTGTTATTATGCATAAATTTTTGCCAAATTACTAAGATTGAATACCGAAAAATGCCAGAACCAAATACGCAGTGAGGCTACTATCCTAAATTATTTATGGTACCGTTTTAGCCAAAACTAAACGGTTCTCGACTTTTTCCCGGGAGAGGTTGTTTCGTCTCTGAGCCCACACTACACAATTTAACCCGCCCATATAACCTTAATACCTCAAACAGAATGACGTCGAAGACATCGGCGCTAAATTTAAAATACATGCATTTCCATAAGAGCGTACAGATAGAGCGTCAATATATAAAATTTTATATTTTTTTGGACGATGAGTGACATTTAGATAAAAACAAGAAAAACGTATTTTTTATGAAATGGACGACGTGATAATACATAACTAAATTTTGTTCTAATAAAGAAGTTGTTTGTTTTAAATACTCAATTCAGTTTTACAATTTTCAGGATACATTTAATGAGAAATTAATCTTTCAATAAATTACCCATTGTGAATAACATCATTGCCATTTTCATTAGCATTATTGTGTTATCACTATCCATTTCTTCTATTTTGCTGGAATGTTTATTTATCCACAAACAAAAACATCTAATATATTATTAGTATTTTAAGTCTGTCTACAAATGACAGAAATGTCAAAAAAACGGCGTCTATCTGTTTGACAAAAAAGATTTGAACTTTGAGCGCCGAAGATCGGCGATGTGTGCCGCTATTCTGTTTGAGGTATAATAATCAGCTAGCCAGGGAAAGCGCAGCAATAGTAGCCCCTACCAAAGGGGGAGCTTTTTCTGGAAGAAACCGAGACGCATGGTAACTTTTACCAGAAGCTAATTAATGAAGTGACTCGCAACAACACTTAATATGCGTATCATAAATTTTTAAAATTAATGTCGTCGCCGCCGGTTTACGACAAAAAAAAAACAACAAGAATAAAGTGTTTTCTATTATGTATTGTAAATTTATTTATGCTAAACGAGTTAACTTAAAATGTCTATTCCGGTTATGTCGTCTCCACCGAAAAAAGAATGTTTTGTAAATATTTAGACACAAAACAAAAATTCCCACACGTTTTTGTTTACTCCCGCACTCAACGTTTTTTCATCCAAATCACCAATTTATGTGTATGTACATAGCATCCAAAATACACAAAGAACTGTCCCATTTTATGATTATTTTTTGGATTAAATAAATTCATTGTGGTTAATTTTGGTAAATAAATCAAATTTTGATCATTAAACACAAATTTTTTTGTAACCCTCACATTATTTAAACAATGACATAGTATATAATATTTTATACAGCATTAAATCCTTTTAGTGTTAAAATAACAATTGTTGTAAAAAAAACAAAAACCGAAACGTAAATCTACCACCAACTGTAATAAATAATAAATTAACATTTGAAAAATATATAATAATAATTATAAAAAGGAAATGACAAAAAATTTAACTATAATAAAAATTAATAATTTAATTATTATTTATTTATTTATATTTTTATTCTGTTTTGCTTTTAAATTTTATACCAGCATTTTTTATTCATTCTTTTGTTATAATTATATTTTATATAATTAAAAATATTATATACTCGTAGATAATAATATTTTTATCTTTTTTAATATTTTATGTTTTAATAATAAAATAACATATAATGGAAAATCGTCTTACCTGTTATACATAAGAACATCAGGTTTCCATAATTTTGTCGGTGTTATCCGTAAATCCTTAACACCACCATACTCCGAATCGTTCCATCGCAGATTATAATCGTTCCATTCCTACATTTTTGTTGTTGTTATTGTTGTTGTTGTTGTTGATATATTCCAAAGTTTTCCATGAACATTTATATATTTCAATTTTATTACATTTGGAATGGAAAATAAAAAAAAAACGAGAAAGGAGATAAAAATAGTTAATTTATTTTACTGTTTGGTTGTGCTAAAATATTATTATTGATTTGTAATTAATTATATAAATATATAAATTTATATATATATATATATATATATATATATATATATATATATATATATATATATATATATATATATATATATTGTATATATATATATATATATATATATATATATATATATATATATATATATATATATATATATATATATATATATATATATATATATATATATATATATATATATATATATATATATATATATATATATATATATATATATATATATATATATATATATATATATATATATATATATATATATATATATATATATAAATCGTAAACAAAAAAATATGATTAAATAAATAAATAAAATTCAAGTTTTTATTTATTTATTTAATAATTTTAAGGGCTATAGATTATTTTCCGCAATTAAAATTGAGGGGGAATTAAAAACTAAAACATCCATTAAAATTAAAAATTGGACAGCAGTTTAAAAAAAATGTTGATAAATTTTCAGTTTTCTTTTTGACATACAATCAAATTATTTAGCTAAATAAATTCGAAAATAACAGTTGTTTTTATTCACAGAATGCTTTTGTTTTATTGTGCGGATTGGTTAAGTTAATTATTTTGGTCGAATTGTATTTTAATTTATACAATGTACGTTTAAAAATCAGAATCGCAATACATGTATAAAATAATTTTAAAACTTTGTCAAATGAAAAGCTTATTACATTATAACAAAAATATAAGTTGATGTACAGAATTGTTTTCAACTTACCATAATAATTTTAAATATTTCTAAATATATTATACAACATTTAAATTAGTCAGTTAATACAATGCGTTCTCAACCAAAATTCCAACAGTACTTACATTTCCACGCAAATTTCAAGTGTAGCTATGTATGTGTAAAATTGTTGTGTATTTAATGTTCGTTGCTTGAGCGAAACGGGTGAGATAACAAACAAAAATCTAGTAGGTTCTGAACCGAAAATTTCCAGCATTGTTAAAAATTGATTTCATAACGAGTAAAAAAACAAAAAAATAGCAGAAACATTTTATTTTTCGTTTGAATTAGTAGGCTATGCGAATTAAGAACAGTTGAATTAAAAACCTGTTTTTTGTGAGTTTAAGGGGTATATCCTCTATCCGGTCGCAAGTTAATTATTTGCGATCAGAAGTATGGTTACTAGATTTATTTGGCCATGCCAATTGGATTTTTTTTTTTAAATTTAAATTTGTTTTGCGATTGTAAAGTAGAAATCCACGAAAAGATTGCTACGCATTTTCCGAGGTCGCAGTCTTTTCATGTATTTCTACTTAGCAATCGCAAAACAAATTTAAATTTAAAAAAAATGTGCCAATTGGCATGGCCAAATAAATCTAGTAACCATATTTCTGATCGCAAATAATTAACTTGCGACCGGATAGAGGATATACCCCTAAATGTGCGTTTTAGATTCGTCGCATATATGGGAATGTCAATTTCGCCACAGTATTATACACAGATTGGGAATACATTCCGAATATTTTTTACTTACGAACCTAAAATTCAAGAAACCTTAGTGTTATATCTTTAATGAAAATTATAGAATTTATGTATTGTTCTCATTTCTAACATTTTCCAAAAATTGTATTTTTAATGAATTCACAATTCTTTAATCATTAACACCCGCAAATAATTAACTTGAACTGCCAGAGTCTCAGGTCACAGCCATGCAGAGATGCTCAATAGATTTGCTTTCCGAGGCCTGGCTGCGCAATGACGAGCATGTTAATATTCCTACGTTTGAATGCTGCGTTCCGTTCAAGAGAACTGGTCAGCGGGCTGCCGGTGGATACAAATAATTTGCCCTACGAACTTTTACTTGTCCTAGGTTGGCCTTACTTTCTCAAAACCAATATGGACGTAACAGATGAACTGGCGAATGGAACTATGGGCTGCCTGAGGTATATCGAATGCAGCAATCCTGATCGAACAACGAGAACGATGAAACGTCAACAGTAAAAAATATGAAACAACTTAGGATGGATTTCGGTACTAATTCACAAGTTAGCAAGAAGGTCATGCGGCTTAAAGCTTATGGGCGCAGAAAAATAGTATCAACCGATGTTTGGTGGCCATTTCTAGAAAAAGCTCAACTGATCACGTCTTCTACCATGGACGCAAAACTGGGACCTCAATGGGCCTTCTTCAAAATACGAGCTATCGCGCCTCACTCCAAATCTGCTAATTATAGCTCAGGTTGTAATGGCGAATTTTGTACGAGATAATAATGACGTCTGGGGCGGAATCATGAACGCCGCACGGAAATTTTAGACGGTAGAGAAATTTTATATGGAAAGCAGTAATAATTCTACCGGTATTATTCTGTTGTTTCAAAAAAACCTTACAAATTCGTTCGATTGCTATAAAGCTGACGAATGAATTATTTTTTTTCTGGCTTGCTCTTTGTGTTTTTTTTGCGAAACAATGGAACAAAACCGGTACAATTATTGCTGTTTTCCATATAAAATTTCACTACCGTTTAAATTTTCCGTCCGGCGTTCATGATTCCACCCCTGGTTTTTAACATTGAACAGGGATGCTGAATTTTCTTGCTTTCCGAGATCTGGCAACGCAATGACTAGCATTTTAATATTACTAATTTTGAATGCTGCGTTCAGTTCAAGAGAGATAGTCAGTGGGCTGCCAGAATAGCAATATATGTATAAAAATACAAGTAGAACTCATACAGTCACTTCGCATAAGGAAATCATCGTTCGACAAACAACTGGTATGAGCGTAACAACACAACCCATTGATGATATACACACGGCTGAACTTCAGCTTCTCAATGGGAATAAGATGATTTCTGTAGTTGTATTCATCTCGCAATTTCGTCTTTGCTCCATATTCTAAAAGAATTTCAAAAATTCTCCAAGGAGATTATCATCTTTTGCCGATGATTACGAGCGATTATTTCAATGTTAATTTTGCTGTTCCTCACGCTGAACCACTTATAAACTTCCTGCGAGACGAATTCGATTTGCACATGAACTCAGGTCGAAATATATCTACTAGCTCCTATAGGAAGAATGACATCCGATTATAATCCCATACAAGGAACGCTTTACCGACTTGATCCTGGATTGGGGCCATCGCCAAACATTACATGGGAGTAATTCTCTGACCTTGGCATATATTGGCAAACGGTTCTCGATCATCAGAGGGGTTCAACAGCTCATGGGAAACCTGCCTGTTCCTCGAGTCACTGTAACTCGACCATTCACATATACTGGAGTGGATTATGCAAGAGTGCAGGACCCATTAACATACGGATGAGCAGAGGCCGTGAAAATAAGTCACATAAAGGGTATATCTGCATCTTCATCTGCCTCAGCCACAAAGCAATTCACATCGAAGTAACATCGGATTTAACCACGAAAGGATTCGTAAGCGCCTTTAGGCGATTCACAGCGACATGGGAACCAACTTTGTAGCTAGTTATCTAATGCAGTCCACAACATAGCATTTTATCCCCTCTTCAGCACCACACTTCGAGGGACTATGGGAAGCAGGAGTAAATCAATCAAAAGTCATCTTTAAAAATGTATAGGGGATATGAGGTAAACTCCAGGCCACCCTGCTCATTAACTGAGGATCCAGAGTCCCTAGAGGTGTCAACTCCAGGGCATATTTTAATTGGAAACGCACTCACAGCTCCCTCAGAAAAAGAACATCCAGACGCGAGAGTGGTGCAGAACACGCGGTCGCAGTTTTGGAATAAGTGGACAACGGATTACTCACATCATCTATAGCAGCGACTCAAATGGCGAAAGGAAACAAAAACCATCGACAAAGAAGACTTTGTCTTGTTACGAGATGAACTGTTACCTCTTACCAGATGGACAATAGGCGGAATTCTAGGGTTATATCTCAGCAGGGAGGATTAAGCCGAGTCGTAACTGTGAAAACCACTGATCATCCCAACATTAAGGGACCAATAACAAAGGCAATACCCGATAAGTATGGCAGATAGAAAGAAGATAAAGGATATAGCGAACCATTACGCTTACCAACAACAACCAAGTCGTCACGCAAAACAGAACCGAAGTCCTGCCAATCATACTGGTCGACTTTTATTACTGACTTGAGCAGTGATTTGTGTCTTCGCAGTTCGGTACATAATCATCCATTCGGAAGAAAATCGTATGCCACACAACCTCAATTATCGGTGATAATCAAGGAATGGGCCAACTCAGGAAATGTACTTAGATAACAATAAAATTAATGGCGACCAAATGGATCTGGTCCTTCGGTATATTTTAATCAATTATTGGCAAGAAATGCGCAACATGGAAAAGAGTCTTGCTCTGCTTGAAACAGCTTGCAGCCATGTAATCACCATCAAATACCATTGGCAAAATAGCTGGTGATATGTCCGAAATTCTATCTCAAAGAGATGCGGAGCAGTATGAAAAACAGTTTGAACGAATTCAACGCAATGAAGAATACAACTTAAAATTGTTAAAAAATCAAACAGCTATCATCGACAATAAGGTGAAATTATTCAAACACAGCCGCAATATACCCGCCCAACAATTAAAACAACTCGTAAACGCACACCAACGCCTGCAACACGAGTTAGCAGCACTGAACGAGTATCGGACGTTTCAAGACAAGGCGTTAGCAACAATATTGCTCTCGTTGCAATTAGGACTAGCCCCAGGATACCACTACTCGTATAAACCATCCATTAATGATGGCGGCCCTGGAATATGTTGAGAACAACATAATATAATACAATACCAGTCTACAATATTTCCAGACACCCGGTACCCTCGCAAACAATCTAATTTTAATAATTTTTACATTTTTTTTGGCAGTTACTAATTTTTGTATAAATAAACTATTTTCATATAATAAAAGGAAGGATGGAATTGACCACAATCAACTCAGTTTTATATTCTCACATCTAATTAAACCTCAGCCGTGGTAATTTAATTAGATCACAGCGCTAGTCTAATAAAACTTACAACTGTAGTAAGCCCCATCTTCGATGTTTACATTTTTAGCCTTAGGATTTTTTATTTCGTTGCATATTCTTGGGACGAAATTTCGTTGCATTTTTCTATTTAATGCGACCCCAAAAACATCTTCGATGTTAAAAAAATAAATACGAGAGAATCAGAACACGCTGTGCGCCAATTTTGTTTTGTGCTCTCTCTATGCACATATTTCTCATCTACGATATCAATTAGTGAGCGTAATTTACAAACCAAAATAAAAAAACAAAAAATAAAGTAAATACGAGAGACCAAAACACGCTGGTGCATCGAAAATCAATTTTTGGGACGCCAATTAATGTATTCGACATAACAGAATTTGCTAGTATACAAACTATAATGAAATCAGTGACCATTAGCGAGTCCAGAGTAGAGTCACTAAACAATAACGTGTGGAAAATCAATACACAAGATTCCGATATATGAATATAGAGCTCTAGCCACAAAGCTCAATGAGGAAGGAAAAGAATGGTTCACATACGAAAATAGAAACAACCGTGCAATTAAGGTTATGGCCAGAGAAAGGTGTAATCCAACGTGTAAGAAGAAGGATATATTGGAGGACCTAAAGTCAAAAGATCTGCAAATAGAAGATGCAGTAAATATCCTAAAGCGAGGGAGAGGTGAGAACATTGAAGTAAAAAAAGGGCTCCAACTATGCTTACTTTTAATAAAAAGAAGAAAGTTGAAAACACTTTCAACTTCAAAGAACCCCTAAAGAGAAATACGAGGCTAATACCTCAATGCAAAAAATGCCAAGGTTTCAACCACACTCAAAAATATTGCGGTCGGGAGCCTACATGTGTAAAATGTGCTGGAAAACACAACGCAAAAGAGTGTAAGGAAACTAAAAACAACCCTACAAAATGCATAAACTATATAGGGCATCATCCTGCGAGTTACAGAGGATGTGAAGTCGCCAAAGAACTTCAAAGCCTAAGAAACAAAATGAATCAGTTTCCTCAAAGCTCTAAGGTTACCAGAGAGAACAAAAACCAAGCGGAACCAATGCCACCATCTAATCCACAATCATCTAATGCTATTACTGATGACCCTCTCGAAAGGATATGTAGATACGTAGAAGCTATATATGCTAGACTAGCAAAGCAATAACGTGGTCTAGAAGCTTTACATAAGCGTTTAGAAAAGCAAGAGACTACAAACGGAGCAACAATCCTCTAATATTAAAATGAGCAGAACATTAAGAATTGTCACCTGAAACGCGAACAGACTAGCGCAGGATGTTTCAGAGTCAGAAATTTTTCTAAATTTAGAAAAACAGATATATGCCTTATATCGGAAAACCATTTGACCATTTGAAAAAATGTTCTTTGTTACGAAAGGGATTACCGAGGACTACATGTGTCTCGAAAATAGTGAGGGGTATATTTTGACTCAGCACAATGATAATTAACAAGGATAACTTGCCTAACCTACAAATAATAAAACTCACTGGGACCTATCCCAAGAACTAATTGAAGTGCAAATAGACTTTCAAGTGCCAATTATCGCAGTGGTACAATTGGAAGACAAACTGGAGGTACTTAGCAGTACTATTCAACAAGCAGTACATGGGAAAGTTCTCCTACTAATCATACCGAATCCCGTAGGAATCAAAATTACCCTCTTGAAATCAGGGAATTAGTTAGAAAGAAATGGAAGGCACGAAATACCTGGGGCGGACTCATGAAATACGACCGGAAAATTTAAACGGATTTAAAAATGTTTTCAAACTTATTAGATTAAAAGTATTCAAATTTACTATGATGGATGCAGACTGATGTATAAATGCAACTTCTATAATATTTGAAGAGCAATGGCCAACCTCCTACAAGAATTTCGAAATTCTTTTTTTACCGGTACAACATTTTCATTTAAAACTACTCGATTATGAAATAGTTGTCGAATACAATTTTTAGGTTAAACTTTCATTTATTTGTGTTTTCATACAAAATATCTACGCCAACTTTGACCACTTTTCGAATGTTTTTGTGTTTGTCCATTGAAATGTTTTCCAGCAATTCATTTTTCCGGTTGGATTTCATGACCTTGCCCCTGTATACATCAAAAAAATTATTTATTTCACGAATTTTTACAATTTCAATACAAAAGACTTCAATGCCATCTCATAAAATGAAACGGCGACGAACCTGGGGCGAGGAAAATGAATTTCGAAAATCTTGTAGATTAGCCATTGCTCTTAAAACATTATAGAAGCTTCATTTATACATCAGTCTGCATCCATCATAGTAAATTTGAATCTAATAAATTTGAAAATATTTTTAAATTCGTTTAAATTTTTTCGGTCGTATTTCATGATTCCGCCCGTGGCAAAGGCCACGCGCTCTGGAAAACAAAAAAATCCTCAATTATCTGTGCAATAAACTGAAACAATTTATAAGAGACACTGATTACTCTCTTTGGAAAGTATTAAAAAGGACCCAAACCCATGCGCCGTCTATTAAAACTGAGGAAGGAACCTGAGCCTAAAGTGACCAGCAAAAAGCTACTGTATTTGTGGCTCACTTGAAAGAAGCCTTTCAACCGTTACCCAGGCAAACTGCAGATGTGAACATAACAACAATTAGCAAAATTGAAGACCATAATATACGATCTGTAACATTACAGGAATTGAAAGATGAGGTCAAGTACAGTTTAAATTCGAAAAAATCTCTAGGTTATGATCTAATTACTGGCCAAGTCGTAAAAGCCATTCTCAAGAAGGGATTATGAAGTAATTATGATTCCTAAACCAGGCAAAGCAGCAAAGAACAAAAAGTCGTAAATCTCACTACTTCTTGTTATTTCAAAATTATTTAAAAAACTATTACTCAAGCTAATAATAGAAGAACGAAATTTAATTTCACCCCACCAATTTGGATTTAGGGAAAATCACTCTACGATAGAACAAGTTCGCAGAATAACGGACAGAATAGAAGGCGCACTTGAGAAAAAGAAAATATATTCCAGTATCTTCTTAGATGTAGCACAAGTTTTCGACAAAGTTTGGCACCAAAGAGTTGAATTTAAATTGCATCGAGATCTACCTCAACAGTTCCATCAAATTCTTAAATCGTACACCGCAGAACGGCATTTCCATGTAAATTGTAAGATATAACAAAGAGTACTCTGCACTAAAGAGAATAGCAGCAGGCATACCACAAGGAAGCGTACTAAATTCTTTCTATATTATATATCCTGCACACCAGAGATATGCCAAGTACAGAAGGTGCTACCATAGCAACATTTGCAGATGACTGATTGGCAACTGGGAAGTGTATACCAGAAGCAACGACAACCTGCAACCAACTTAGTGAGTAGCCTAAACGAAGCAAAATTGGTTCACGTAAACTTCACAAACCAGAAAGTTAACTGGATTCCAGTGGAACTTAATTCAAGGCAGTTTTCAAACACAAATAGAGCCAAATACTTCGGCATTCTTCTCGATTACAAGCTTAAATGGAAAGAGAATGTTTAAAAGAAAAAAGGTCTGCCCGCAGTTCTGGTTATCTCATGACGTTTCGACCATTAGCACAATATGAAATGCTGAAATAAATTTCTTTCGAATAAGGAAAACAAAACGTCTGCAGACGTGGGGTCAAATAAATTTCAACTAATTATGAGCGCACCATAAGTTACATGCCATAAGCCATAATTATCGATTTTTCTCTGATTGGCTCTGATGATTAATGAACACCCCTACTCTTCCCCTACTCGCATCACTTCAAGTGATGTGACTACTCATCTTCTTGTTAACTAGATCATTAAATCAAAACTTACGAAATAATTGTTCAATAAAGTCGTTCTGGCTGTTCTTTAAATCTTAGTATGCTACTTTATAAATATTTCCTATAGGCTCACTTCAAATTACAATTTCTATCACTTGAAATTTTGACGTGACAAATAAATAACAAAAAAAAGCCAAACTAAAGCAGCCAACTAAGATTTAAAAAAATTTCATTGAGAGTTTTGCACAAAACTATTTAGTAAATTTTGATTTTTAAATCTAGTAACCAGGAAGATCCATAGTCACGTCTCATGAAGTGATACGTCTAAGAGAATTGAGTATGAAATGATGGTTTGAAAATATAATAATGTTTTTATCTCTCGGTTAACAATGCATGTAAACAAAAAAAAATGACACACGCCGAATGGAAATAGAACTGATTTACGGTCATGTGAATACAAGTCTTTGTACTCGTGTGTAATATAGAAACGAAAACAATACCGTAAAAATCTGGTGGGGAGAATTAATAAAAGGCTAAGATCTCATTATTGATATCGATTGGTAAACGAAACAAAGAAATTAGAACTTTCTTTCATCTTGCTGCTTTCCTCCGGCGACACATCTGTACAAATCAACTTATATTTTTGCTGGATATATGCTGAAACAAAATCAAATTTAATTTATCGACAACTTATCCAATCAGCAAAATCAAAATGCGTTAATTAAAAAAAAAATGAAAATTTTTCTTGTGTTGTATAATAATAATTTCTTATAAATCTCGTTATAAGACGTTATAAGGTGTAATTCTATCGTGTTCGTGTAAAATGTGTAAAATGAGAAGAAACTTAATAAAAACATAACCATCAATTATAATTAATAATGGCGTATACACAATTATAATAAATCCACCGGGAGTATTTGGTTAACAAAATTAAAAAAAAAAAAAAAATCAAACCAGAAGCAATACAATATTCGGGCTCGATTTTTAATTAAGAAATTAAATTAATTTTTTTCGTCATGAACATGCAATCAACCGTAAGAAAATAAGATAAATTTCTGTCTACATTCTACATATCTAAGGTACAAACTAATTAAGATATTGGCATGCGATGCCTACTACCTACATGCAATCTAATGTTAAATTGGATTCTGTGATTCCTCGTACAAAAATAATAATCACCGATTAATTCTTGTTTCGTGCAAAATGCGAAATGTGCAAAATCTGGTTGTGATATGGATTAAAGGACGCTAGACATTTATTTATTATTTTACATTTTGAAATGCTGGGCCGGTAAGCCACAAAATATTTCTTTGTTTGTTTTTTATAAAACAATAATGATAAATTTCATGCATATTGCTATTTGTTTTTATTTATTGTTGCAACAAATTTTATCCATTTTTAACAATACATTGCTGTGCCAATTTAAATCTGCAAACAACCTACATTATTCCTATGCTTTCAGCATGCACTTCATATTATGCTGTAATAATAATGTTTTTATAAATATATACATATCTAATATAAATAAAAATAATAACAAGCGAAATAGTTTAAATAAATAAATATAAAAAATAAATGTAGTGGTACACATCTGGCAACACTAGAATTTTATTCGCTATGTATATACATAAAGCTCGCACCAACAACATATATATGTAACATAAAAATAAACTTATTTACGTTTTTTTTTAAATATTTTTTTAGCAAAATAAAAATTATTTAGTTTTTTATTTAAATATTTTTTTTTAACTAAAATTAAATAAAAATATTTATTGAAAATAAAAAATATAAAAAAACAAATTAAAGCTTAAACTTTTTAGCTAAAATATAAAATAAAATAAAATAATTAAAATCTAAAAACAAAAATATTAATCTAAATAAAGTTATAAAATTTTAATTTAGATATTAAAAAATAATTATAATTTATATGGGAAAAGTAATATAATGTTAATGATTATTTTTTGTGAGATGAGCCTTTTTATGATCTTTTAATTTAAAATTAAAATGAGATGATTCTCTGTTTAAAGGATGAATTGGGATCTTATGTATAAAAAATTTAAAGTAGATTGTGATTTTGGTAGACAAGTTAAACGGCATTTAATATTTAATTAATTAATGTGTAACATTGCTGGATACAAATTTTTTGTTTGCTATACTTTGATTGGTGTTGTTGTTTTTCTGCGATTCAACCTTCTATTTATAATGTAATAAAAATTAATAAATTATTTAAAAAATAACGATATAAATGTTTTTTTTTTTTAATGTGCGGGCTTGATTGCTTTTTATGGTTGTAAATGTTATCAGTATTTTTGAGTATTTTAAATTTTATTGACATTTCAAGTCTCTAAATTATTTGACTGTTGTATAATGTATAATGTGAAAGGTTAAATTGTTATAATGCGCAAAAATTCTCCTAACTGAATGAACCTATAGTAGATGCTACAGATAATAACTAACGGTAAATTAAATTAAAGCAAAATTGAAGTCTACTACAATAATTTAAAAGGGATTTATTCAAAAAATGAAACATTTTCTTGATTTAGAATATATTGCTATCTCGTTCAAGAAATAAAATTTGATCCAAGAAAAATATTTTAATTTTGTTATTTACATTTTTCTTGAATAATTAAAGAAATTGAATTAAAAGGTATTTGTACGTCAAATTTACATTTTATTGTTATCCAAGAGTGAACCTACTGCAGAGAGGTAGCCGCACGAATTCCGCAGATTACTAGAAAAAATCGGCGCCCCATGGGGTCTATTATTCTCGATTGCGTTTTCGAATTTTCGCAAATCGATATTTTGAATTTTTCTATTGTATCGAAACTATAAAAATCTCTTAAAAATTTTATTCTGAAAAATTTATATAACTAGGAGCAGCGAGCCTTGCTCAGTCAGATATGGTTGAAATGGAAGTTTTGTGTGCCATTAAATTAAGTATAAACATTTCAAAATTGGTACGTTAAGTTTTATTTGTAATACCGTGAAAAAATCGAGACTATACATTACACAAAGTCGGAACAAATATCAGTTGATAAATTTAATTCTGAATACAAAAGAGTTGCGTAAATTGTTGCGTCCCCACTTATGCAACATATTCCAGAAATAGAAATATTTTTAAATTCAGAAAAAATCAACATTTTCTTAATATCTGAATGCCGTTTAGTTAAATCTTCGTTTGTTAAAATCCGGGGTTATAACTTATAACTCCATTCATCCAGCAGAAAGAGCAAGAAGTGGTTCGTCATTGCTCACACAGCTTACTGTCTCTGCAATATATTGTCCTTGCCGGCATAAGTTGAAAAAGGTGGACTACCTTAAACTATTTAAATTGCTTGGACGTGATTTTATTATTCGAAGAGACTTTAATGCGAAAACACGTATTGGGTAAGTCTAAATTACAACGTCAAAAGTTAAAGAATTGCTTCAAGCAGGGCATACATAAAAATGTTAATTTTACTCTGATGGTTCCCCAACATGCTAGCCCAGTCACGGAACGAAAATACCTGACCTAATAGACTTTTATATAGCAAGAAGTATATCCCAGAACTACATTCACATTAAAGACAGCAATTTTCTAGTATCAGATCATTCCCCGGTTATCATGACAGTCAGTGAAATGGTAATTCAAAGGAAGAGTGCACCCAGATTAACAAATTCAAAAACAAACTAGGATCTCTTTCGTGAAGTAATGGAGGAAAAAATGAACCTTCAGGTACCAACAAGAAATTCTCACCAGTTGGAAGAATAATTAGAACAACACAACGAAACAATTCACTATGCTGCTTTGACAAGTACTCCCATTATACAAAACGAGAAGAAGCTTAACATATCCTGCCCAGTGGAAGTTAGAGTATTGGTAAGAGAAAAACGACGGACATGTAAAATCTGGCAAATAACTAGAATACAGGAGAACAAAACAATTCTTAACAATTTAGGTAACAGTCTCAAATCTCTTCTTAAAGAAGTTAAAAATGCATCAATCAATAGATATCTAGCTAGCCTAACCGATGAAAAAAATTCTGATTATTCACTGTGGAAAGCGACAAAGGGATTCAAAAAGGAGGGTAGAACCTGGGCAAGAGGTCCCAAAGAGAAGACTGACCTGTTTGTGGAGTATCTCGAAGATACCTTCTAACCACTACCAAGACAAACGGCCAATGAAAATATAATGTCAATCCACAAGCTAGATGATCTTGATATACGCCCAGTAACTCTCAAAGAATTAAAAGAAGTAAAAATCAACATGAATGCTAAAAAGCCCAAGGGTATGACTTGATTAGTTGCCTGATTATTTGGCTCTACCAGATAAAGAATTTCGTAAGCTATTACACATAATCAATGCAAGCTTTCGGTTAACATATGTTCCGTGGCAATAGAAAGTAGCGGAAGCAATCATGATAGCAAAACCTGATAAACCACCTAACGATAAAAAATCATACAGGCCAATTTCATTGCTACCAAGTATGTCAAAACTCTTTGAAAAATTATTACTAATCAGACTTAAACCAATAATTTAGGATTGAAACCGATTCGACCACATCAATTTGAATTCGGAGAAAATCATTCCACAATTGAATAGGTGCATAGAATCACCAACATTATTGAAAGAACGTTAGATCGTAAAAAAAACTATGCTCCAGCATACTTCTGGATGTCGCCCAAGCATTCGATAAAGTCTGGCATAGTGGACTGGAATTCAAGCTGCATAGAGATCTACCGAGGAAATTCTGTGCCATACTAAAATCTTATTTATCCAATAGACATTTTCGTGTGAAATTTGAGGATGAATACCCCGATTTCAGAACTAAAGAAAATCTCTGCCGATGTCCCGCAGAGGAGTGTCTTAGGACCAATATAACAATAAATGAAAAAACCATAGCCACCTTTGCAGATGAACAGGGCGATTTTAAATAATGTTGCTGATGCAACGAGCAAACTCCAGAAGATTACCAATGCGGTTTGTAACTGGACTAAGCGCTGGCGAATCAAGCTTACTGAGACAAAACCCATTCATATTACCTTTACATATCAAAAGCCTTCCCATCTACCGATAGAAATTAACTCACGAGCGGTGCCATATGCAAACAAAACTAATTATCTTTGTATGACTCTTGATGTTAAGCTCAAGTGGAGAGAGCATGTTAAAAAGAAAAAAGAAGAACTTAACATTAAGTTCAGAAAAATGTAAATATATTGGCTCATTGGTAGAGGCTCTGAGCTTACAGTTCACAACAAGCTACTGAGCAAACAAACGCCAAAATGATATAGACGTTTCAAAACAAGGTTCTTCGTAGCATTGTAAATGCTCCGTGGTACACAAGAAATGAAGGCATTCACAGCGACTTACAGATGGAATACATCAAAGATGAAATAAAAAAGTATGCCGCAAGCACAAACACGAAATAAGGATGCAGGAACACGGAAACTCCATATTTGCCATACGATAGATAACTCTGTCGTTGAAAGAAGACTCCAAAGGACGAGGCCACGTATTTTAAATAGGTTTTCAACAAATCAGAATTGTTTAAGAAATGTAAAATTTGTAAAAATTTGGAAGATAAATTGATAGATGAGCACAGTCTCAGTTGTAATTAATAAAGGAAAACAAATAACCATAATTTTTATTTCAGTTCAACGCCCGATTTTCTTCTGAAATTTGATTCTCATGAGCTCATATGTCAAAATTCAATTCATCATTCCAAGACGCGACATCAAAATTATGAAATTCGACATATTTTTGATATTGCCTGGTTTATTCTCTTTAGCTATGGAAAGAAAACCTTAAGCATCTTCCGGTTAGTTGATTCCAGAAATCAATGTGTGATGTGTCAAGCCGCGTATGTTTCGTAATCTCATAATCCCAAACCGTAGTTTTCGAATTTTCTGCCCCGCTTAAAGGGATTGTAAAAATAATTTTTGGCGCTAAGTTGCCGCAACTGTCCTTTTTTTGTTTGCTGTGCTCTATTTTGTCAGTTCATCTCAAGTGTGTTTTGCGATTTTTATAATGAATACAAATATCGAACAAAGAATTTGTCTCAAATTTTGTATTGCAAATAGAATTTCGTGTGCCGGATCACTGAAAATCTGGTTTGCGGAATGAAAACTCACGGATTTTACATTATAACACCACACTATCTCACAAGGCTATCATTGTGAACGAATTTCTGGCCAAAAATTCAATAAATATCACCAAACAACTACCGTATTCACTTGTTATGGTTCCGGCAAACTTTTTCTTTTTCCAAAATTCATACTACCACTTCTAGGCATCCAATTTCAGTCGATAGAAGACATAAAAGAGAATTCACGGCGAGAACTGAAGTCAATTCCAGAAAATTCGTTCGGCGATCTCTGGAATCTGCTATTTTATCAGAAAACCCTAAGTATGAAGTTTTATGGAGTTCACTCAAGCTGATTGGGCTGTAGAGTGGGCTGTATCATGCTGAAAAACAGATTATTATCAAAAATCGTTATTAAGCTTTAATTTTGGAGCTTAATAACGATTTTTGATAATAATCTGTTTTTCAGCATGATACAGCCCACTCTACAGCCCAATCAGCTTGAGTGAACTCCATAAAACTTCATACTTAGGGTTTTCTGATAAAATAGCAGATTCCAGAGATCGCCGAACGAATTTTCTGGAATCGACTTCAGTTCTCGCCGTGAATTCTGAAATGAATTGATTTAAACCGTTTTGCAAAACACATTAAAAACTGATTTCCGTCAAATTTCATTGTCACCTTCTAATGTAGGCAAAAAATTTTAGTAGAAAGTTTCATTCCAATCAGTCAACCCGACTGGGCGTAGAGGGAACCCAGACCGACAGACATTACCTTGAAAATCATTTTTTCGGACTTTCGGTAGTATAGCCGAAAGATAAACCGTCAAAAATGTCGAAGTCGAAAATTTTTATGATTACGAAAAATCTCGCCGCTTTAAAGCATGCGTTTTTGATGACAGCTTAGTAGGCCTTTAACTGAACTTTACTTATGCACCTTAGTTACAATCCTTTATACATGACCCAAAAACGTCTTAAAAACCAACATAGTAACGTAGGATCTACTTTCCAATGCTCGCGGAGTAGAGTCGACTATTCAAGGCATGCACAGGTAAATATGCAAATTGTAAAGCGGTGAGATTTTTCGTAAACTAATCACGGTACTCGTATATGAATGTGGCTCCAGATCAATGCCTAATCCCCGTTATATATTAATGGTAGTACGGATGAAGCTCAGAAATAGTCCTACGAATCTAATAAAATCATCCGTTAGATCTGACAATCTCTACGAACAGAGATTCATGCTTTGAAGTTGTGCAATTTCTCGAAAAAAAAATTCGACTTATTCTTTTATGAATGTGGCTCCAGATCAATGCCTAATCCCCGTTATATATTAATGGGAGTAGGGATGAAGCTCAGAAATAGTCCTACGAATCTAAAAAAATCATCCGTTAGATCTGACAATCTCTACGAACAGAGATTCATGCTTTGAAGTTGTGCAATTTCTCGAAAAAAAAAAAATTCGAGTTATTCGTGTATGAATGTGGCTCCAGATCAATGCCTAATCCCCGTTATATATTAATAAGAGTACGAATAAAGCTTGGAAATAGTCCTACGAATCTAAAAAAATCATCCGTTAGATCTGACAATCTCTACGAACAGAGATTCATGCTTTGAAGTTGTTCGATTTTTCGAAAAAAACTCGTTCATGAATGTGGCTCCAGATCAATGCCTAATCCTGTGAACATTCATGCTTTGATAATGATCTTTCGTTTAATTTAAAATTTAATAATTTAGAAGACAAGTTATGTTCTTTATTTTCTATCCTTACTTTCTTGCTACATAAAAATATTAAATAAAACATCACGTTTTAGTTTATTTACTTTTAAATTAAATAATAGTGCTATTAGTGCACAATTGGAAATTATTCGAAATAATTTCGAAAAAACTTTGAATCGATTACATTGTCTATTTTATTTTATTATCAAACAACGATTCTGATTCTCGTTGCATAAATATTTTATAACCCCGCTTCTTATATTGAAAAGAATAATAATAATAATATGTAAATAATACAAATAACATTACTTAAAATTTTAGATTCCGGAATCGGCCCTTAGCTTTTATTTAATGGATTACTATTTTTTATGGTCTACCCTTTTGTCTAGGAGATACATACATACAAATAATATTATTAAATTAACTATGAAACCATTCGTTTAATTCCTGAACAATTTTAAACGAGTACGAAGAAAGCAATTTTTTAATAGAAAAAATTGCTTGAACCAGGTCCCACAAATTTATTTTATTTTTCGGGATAGAATATGATTTGAACGTAAATTATTTTTAAGAAGAATTTTATAATCGTCCGTGAATTTAATTTGTTTAAGAATTTTTTCGGCTTTTCGGACAAAATATTATTTTAATGGACACCCATACAATGTTTACGACTATTTTAGTCGCAGAAAACAAAGAGGCCATTTATTAACAATATTTCTACCACAAAAGTAGAAAAAATGCACTCCTCAATATCTATTTTGTCCGAAAAGCCGAAAAAATTCTTAAACAAAGTAAATTATTTTTATTTTTCGGGCTAAAAGGCTTTTAAATGAATTTTAGTAAGGACACCCACCTTTTTCTAAATAGTCTTTTTTCGGGCTGGTTTTCGGGCTATCTTCACATACGTGCGTACAACGACCAAGCGCATGAATGCCATAACGTTCTCGACGCTTGACAAACATGTAGTATGAATTGTTTGCAATATTTGGAGATTTTTAGTTTTAGATTTAGTGGGAAACAATAAAATCGTCGATTCGATGATTTGGATTAAAATGGATTTATTTGAAATAAATCAGTTCTTGCTCGAAATTACGTTACAAAGAGCTTGTTATCTTAGCTTGCATCATATACTAATTAACCATAAGAGTCTAAGTAGGCAAAGAAAAATAATACTTAAGTTTTGTAAATAGAGGGAAGGGGAGCGGCCACGTGGCTCTAAATATGTCAGATATTGCTTAAAATGACCAGTTGCCCGATACGCAATTCTCGTCAATACTATTATCTATTTGTTCTAACTATATTCTGACTTGTAGTTGAATTTATATGGTCTGTCGATTAGAGTACGAAAGGATGGGCAAGAAGAAGATGGTTCATACATAGAAATTACTGCATCATAAAAAGTAGCAGAGTCCGTAAAAGAAGTCAGTGATATTTAAAACCAAAATACCTCAACTTCAAATTTAAAGTATCAAATCCACGAGTGCCAGTTCTATATGCACTAACAAAAACACATAAACCAGTACTAAAAATACGACCAAATGCTTCAAACATCATTTCACCAACATGATTTGAAATTGGATAATAAACAAATATAAATACAAAAGACCAGCAGACAGTTTCGAAGTATAAAACACAATAGACTGATTAATACAATTAAAGCAGAAACCGTAAAAAAAACTAAGCTTTAATATCTTTTGATGTCGTCTCGCTGTTATCTAGCGTTTCAACAGAAAAGGCAGTATAATATCTGGAATATTGGCTATTAAAGAAAAACTGCTAGCAAACACAACCAAAGCATGAAATGATTTTGCTTATGCATTTTGTGTGAATCTCACAAAATTATGTATAGAAGAAAGTTACAACCAGCTCAGAGAAATACTTTTTATAAACAAACTCATAGAGTAGCCATGGGTAATCCGGTTTCCACCTTCATCGCAAACATATACATGTCAGTTATTGAGAAAGCTCAACAGAACACCACCTTTTCCCAGAGTATGGTACCGTTATGTCGATGATATCTTCGCAATATTAAACAGGAGAAAAATAAAAAAAACATTTGAAATAATCTGTGATTAAATTCACATTAGCATAGGAACATGGCAAAACAAACTTCCTTGAAATAACTATCACCAGAAATCAGCAACATTATACTCCAGTATTTCAGTATTTATCGAAAATCATCACATTCGCTGAGATACATCAAAGCGCTCATTTCACCACATTCAATGTAAAATGGCAAATAAAAAGACTTAAACACAATATATGAAATAGTCAGCTTGAGTACACCAATAATTTTATAAATAAAATAGTAAGCTGCACGAAACAAAGGAAATCTTTAGAAGAAACCACAACATTGCAATTATTACCATTTGATATTGAGTGCTTGAGCGAAACGGATTTCAAAACCAAAAAATTAAATTTTAAAAATGTAGTAGGTATTGAAAAAGGATTCATTTTTGTAGTAATCGCGTAAACCCGAAAAAAATTTTGACTTTTTTATTTTTTTTTTATTTTTACGTTTGGGTTTGTGAGTATACAACACGAGCCACACTTGGAATTACTGCTGCAAACGCGCTGCAAAAACCCCTACTTTAAAATTTAGTTTATTGGCGGAGAGATAAGAGACGAAGGAAAACCCATTGCCGCGAAACTGCCACAATGTGTATATCGGCGAAACTAGTTGAGCCATTAGAAAATGATTCTCTAAGCATACGAAAGCCAACAGAAACGAAAAAATCAATGTAACCAATAGCCTAATATATGATAACTCATAATAATAAGGATAATAAATCATAAAAAATTTAATGTAGCGGAATCCATTGGGCTTATGAAAATGAAACCAAAAACTATACACAAAGATGGCGGACCAGTTCAAAACAAAACCCTAAAATTAGTTTTTATTAACCAACCACTTTTTTATTAGCAGTTGTTTTTTTTATTTCGCAAAAATTAATTTGTGGTTCTTCAAACCATCCCCATAATATTAAAATGTCAGCTTTCCACTCCCTCATAGATAGAATAATAATAAACATTCCTGTTACAAATTCAAATTATAACATTCAGCTAAAGATAATTCTACAAACAGCAACAAATAATGGATATGCAACTAAGACTATATTGAAGTCGAAAATCCATATTCCTTAACCAAAATATCCTTAACGAACAGAGAGAAATCCGCTTCTCGCCAATTACGGATTCCGCCTTGTTCTATTCTTACGTTCGTAATAATATGACTAGTACGACGGGTAATTAAATGTACTTCAATATACCTTGAATTTTGTTACTCAGCCGATGACTAATCGCTTACGTGCTATCCCTCCCTCCTTTTTATTATTAATTTTTCCGTATAAACAACAGGTGGTTGGGGCGATCAACAGAATAATTTTTATTGCCTATTTTTTGTCTCTCCTTTTATTTCTTCTTTGCCTTTTTTCTACTATAGCTGTATTTCATTGGGAAATAAAATAATCTAGGCCAGTTTTGAATTTAAATTTGCTTGCTTATGAATTTATCGTACCAAAAGGAAATTATTAATCATAGTTGGCTGTTTTATCTGGTAGTAATTGTGAATTCGATTTATTTAAATAATTTTTTTGTAAAATTTACATAAATTCAACGCAAATTTAGTTACTACTGATAAAATGGCCGACTATGATGAATTTGCGTTTTGATTTAATCTGTATTTGTTTATATACAGATTAAATCAAAACTGGCCTCGATTACTTTATTTCCCAATGAAATACAGCTTATATATAACTAAATTTTTACTTTTACAAAACAGTAGATAGATAATCTAAATCGATCGAGTGACTTTTTGAATTTTTTTTTTATTAAAATATTCAAAAGTTAATTTTTGCGAAAAAAATCAAGTGCTAATAAAAATGTCTTTATTAAGTGTAAGTGTATTTCGCCAAGTGCCTATAGTTGAACATCCCATCCACACCTACTAACAAATTGTTTGTAATATACACCTGGGTGCAAAAAAATCGCACATTGGTCAATTTTCCACAAAAGTTCAAAATATCAAAAAAAAAAACAATATTTGTTTAATTTTTTTAGTGGTACCTTTTTTGTACTTGTACCATACCAAAAAAGTGATTTTTTGTCAAATGCATATCCCAGCTGCCCGGTAACACAATTGTGTGGGCACGGCAAAAGTACCATGTCAAAAATTTATTTTTGTATGTGTTTTCAAAAATTTTACACATTTGTGTTTTCCTTTCAAACTTATTTTCGTCAGAAAAAAACACTATAACTCTACTCACAATTGTGTGACAAATCAAGCGAAATTTTTTATCAAAAACACCATTACATACTATGATTTTTTCCTCACACATTTGTGGGGTTTGGACTTAAATTAAGCCATTTGTTTGGTTGAAAAAGGGATATAGTAGGCTTTCGAATTAAATTCTTAAAATAATTCAACAAGATCAATACAATAGGATGCCATGGAATATCTCGCTCGGAATTGTGATCATGAACGATCCTCTATTGATTAAGTCCTCAACCGGAGCAAAGAAATGGATACCACACCAGTTTATGGATACCACACTAATTTATGCGGGGCAATACCAAAGTGATGTGGCACTACAACTAAATTTGAGCCGATTCTCCGTTCGTCGAGTGTGCCTGTGATATCAGGAAACTGGTGGCTTCAGATAGCGATAAGGATCTGGCCGACATTGTGCTACAGCACAGCGTGATGACCGCTTTCATTTAACAACTTCGTTGCGAAACCGCCGTATGAACGCGGTTCAACTGGGACGATGGCTCTAAGATGTTCGTGAAGTCGAAGTCAGTCGGTGGACAGTTAGAAGACAACTTCGAAAAGTTAATCTGGCTGCACACAGACCAGCAAATGGGATGAAATTGACCGCAGTTCACTGACGAGCCCATCGTGAGTTCGCTCGAGACCATTTGAATTGGACAGAAGAAGAATGGAGAACAGTCCTGTTCTCTGACGAGTGCAGGATGTGTTTGTATGGCACCGAAGGACGCGGAAAAGTATACAGAAGACTATTAGAGTGATATGCACAATGTTGCATTGATTGGTGGATCGTGCATGTTCTGGAGAGGCATATCATTAGAGGCGAAGACAGATCTTGTATTCATCACACGAGCCAATACTGGCTGCCGATCAAGAGGAATGAATTCTCAACCGTACATTGAGGAAGTACTCGAGGAGTAAGTCGTAGCTTTTGCCGGGTTTATTGGTGAACATTTTTTGTTCATGCAGGATAATGCGAGACCGCATACGGCTGGTGAAGTATACCAATACCTTCAAGCGGTAGATGTGCCTGTTAGGGAGTGACCAGCTCAAAGCATGAACCTCAGTCCCATCGAACATTTATGGGACGAGTTGAAAAGAAGCTTTTGAGCCAGAGATGTTGCTCCAACGAGTCTCCAGGAGCTGCAACAAGCGATCGTAGAAGAATGGGAGGCGATACCTCAAGGTTTTGTGAGAACTTTGGTGAAATCAATGCAGCATCGAATGGAAGCTGTCATTCGGGCCAGAGGATCGAATACTTCTTATTAATAAAACTGTTTTTTTGTTTATTTCCATGTTTTAATTCGATTTTTACCCCTAATTTTCATGCTGATAAATTCACAAAAACGTGTATCTCAGATGTTTACTCCCAAAAATCAGTTTGATGGCACGTATAAATACGAAAAACATACCACTGGATAGGTATTGAAATAAAATTTGAATCTGCATTAAAAAAAATTTAACACATATTGGATTTTTTTGAAATTTTTGAACTTTTGTGGAAAATTGAGCAATGTGCAATTTTTTTGCATCCAAGTGTATATTTTTAAGAGAATCCCCCGCGTCTTTTTATGTTGTAACCGACAGACGATGCAAATCCAACCAAAGCAGAAATTACGCGAATAAACGAGCTGATTTCGCAAAATGTACACATCGAAGTAAACAAAAAATGAATACAACATATGGAAAAAATTAAACCAGGACCAAAAATGTTTAATCAAATCAAGCGAATCAGGGCAAATAATAACACAAAAACCGGATCCGCTCGAAACGCGATATTTCGAAACGCGATATTTCAAAACGCGATATGGTACAAAACGCGATACGGTACAAAACGCGATATTTCGATTTTCGTCCAACAAAACAGCATTTGCGAAAACTGGTTTAGACGATTCAAAAGTGATGATTTTGATGTCAGTGACAAAGAACGTTCTGGTCAACAAAAAAAATCTGAAGATGAAGAATTGGAAGCATTATTGAAGGAAAACTCAGCTCAAACAGAAAAAGAACTTGCAGAACAGTTAAATGTCACTCAAGCAGCCATAAGCATACGTTTACATGCCGCAGTTTCAAAAAGAACGAAAATGGGTACCACATGAACTGACTAAGCCAACATTGAAAATTGTTCAATGGTTTGCAATTCTTTGCTTACAAGACATCGTAGATGGCACTGTTTGTCTCCAGGCGAACCATCCACATCAACAAAAAACGAAACATTCATGAAAGTAAGGTTATGTTGTGCGTTTAGTGGGCTCAGAAAGGAGTAGTGTACTATGAGCTGCTAAAACAGAGCGAAACTATTACTGGTGAACGTTACCAACAACAATTGATAGATTTGAACCATGCATTGAACGAAAATCGTTCGATTCCAGCAAACAAACAGCGTAAAGCGATTTTGCTGCACGTCAATGCTTGACCACAGGTCGCAAAATCAGTAAAAAATACGCTGGAAGTACTTAAATGGGAAATTCTACCACATGCTCCCTATTCACCAGATTGTCTCCCATCAGATTACTATTTGTTCCGAACAATGCAAAGCGATCTTTAAGACCAGCATTTCGTAACCCACCAAGAAAACAAAAAATGGATCGCATGAAAAGACAAACAATTTTTTTTCGATGGAATCCATAAATTGCAAGAAAAATGGTCGAAAGTTATAGATAACGATGGAAAAATTTTTTATTAAAACAAAATTTACCATTTCTTACAAATAAACGTGTTTTTTCTGCAAAAGAAGCAAAAAAACTAAGTTATACTCGCAATATAATAAGATCCAGGATCACATTAATGCAAACAATACCGGACAATCAATTAGGATTCAGGTATATAATCACTCAACAATACACGCAATAGCGAAACTAACACCGGATATATGCAGGAACCTAAATCAGAAAAAATGTACTGGTATGTGCTTAATGGATATGGAAAAGATTTCGAATCTGCCTGGTTCGATAGTTTAGTTCATAAAATGGCGCAAAAGCATTTTGATAGGGATATTCAACACAACACTGCTTCGAAAAAATGTTATAAGAAAGAAATAATGAGCCGGTAGTGGGAGTGGCGAAGGGATGCGGACACTGAAGCGAGCAGCCGGATGCCACTCCAATACCACTATTGCGACCTTTTTTCCAGTAGAAACCGTCCTTGATATTTTTAAACTTTTTAAGCCAACTCCAAATATCATAAAGCTCGATTTGAAACACAAAAATGAAAGTAAAAAATATTTGAACAGAAGCTACATATAAATTCTTTCCCCAGTTCCCTATTATTCTCGGGCTTTTAATGTTGATTACTGTTTAGATTGCTTACTGCTGGCATTTTTTTCTTTAAAAGACTTTACCTGGCGAATATCGGTTTGTTTGAGTTATAAATCCTATTCAATGACTTGTTCATGCACCAATTATGCAAGAATCCTTCCATATTATCCTATCTTCCGTTCGTGACATTAACTCACGTTAACCTTGATCTCTTTTGATTGATTGAGATTTGCGAAATTAGCTCAGTAATCTGTTTCTAGATGGTATACTGGTATACTGCGGCATAAAATCATTTTTGGGTACGAATTGGACTGAATTGGAATTATAACAAATTTTAGTTTTGGGGAAGCTGAATTTGGCTGAGTCATCACTCTTAGCAGGTTAAGGACAAGTTTGGTTCAGCTATGGTGAATGTAGTAACTGGATAATTATTTGGCTGATTATTTTCAAATTTATTTTGTAGATAAATCGAGAACTCCATTAAAGATTTATGTTGGAATCTCGATTCAGCTCAATATACCAGATTCAAACATAATTAGTTAAGAAACTGCCCAGCACGGTCGAATACCAGAACTTCTCTAAAATCCATTTTTAAATTCCCGCCAAATTTTGCATACCAGAGTGTCAATTTTGTACCAAAAAAAAATAGCGCGAGGTGAGCAAACCGAAAAAGCATAGTAGTGGTTATTTTATTAATATTGGTTTGCTTGAGCGCATGCGCGTCATTTTGTTTATATATTTTTTTAATTAATTATTCAAATATTTGAAAATCAAAAATCAAAATCACATAGCAAACAATCGGTTTCACTGCTCAAAAGCAAGCGAATAGAGGTGAGCTAGACGTCATTATTATAAGTATTCAACCGGTTGAACCGGAACTTTTTATTTTAATAACAGTAGAGAAGAATTACCGGAACGCATTAGTGTAGAATAAATGTGTTTTTGTATTAGTAACAAACAAATTTGTTCGGACGTAACGCCACACCATTCGCAATGTATTTATTTTAGGTTAATAATTTTATATTTTGTAAATTAACAAATTTTATATCCTTTTGTGTTTTACTAACACACTTGTGTAGGTACGGCAAAAGTACCATGTCATAAATTTATTTTTGGTTGTGTTTCGAACCAACTTACATATTTTTGTATTCCTTTCAAACATATTTTTGTTCGAAAAAAACACTAACTATACACACAATTGTGTTGATTGTACTTCAAATCAAGTGCAATTTTTTATCAAAGACGGCATTACATACTATGGTTTTTACTCACATATTTGTGTGGTTTGGACTTTAATAGAGCCATTTTTTGGTTGAAAAGGGATATTTTATAAAAAAAACAATTGTAAAACATTTCGTGTTCAATAAAACGACACGTAAAAAATAAATTCACTTTCCTCAAAATTTAGCATAATTTTGCTTTTGTCAAATTATGCTAAGTTTTGAGGAAAGTGAATTTATTTTTTACGTGTCTTTTTTTATAAAATTTGTTAATATACAAAATATAAAATTATTAACCTAAAATAAAAACATTGCGAATGGTGTGGCGTTACGTCCGAACAAATTTGTTCCACATCTAGATACCATGGGAAAATGTCACAAAACAGGAGAGGAAGCAACAAAAATTTGAACCGATTCCACCCGGTTCGATAAATTTTGGTGCCTATGGTCACAAAAACAACACACATCCATGCGTAACAAATGACAGCACACTTATTCAAAATTGTGTATTATACGTCGTATACGTATATACAAATTTGTGGTTTCATCTCCCAATTCTGGATAAAAATACGCGTTCAGAATGCACAGACACATGAGAGAAAAAATACAATACAAATATACAATTGTATATTAGTTGCTTTCCAGTCGACCAACCGCAAGTACTTGAGAGTACTAAGGTTTATGTCTTTGCTAAATCAACTACTCGCAACTGCTCTTGCTGTTTTGACATGACTAGTTAGAAGTAGTTACGTAAATGTGTCCGCTAGGTGAACCAGTGAATATTTTATTGTTCTTCTATCGAAATAGCCTTTGATTTTTCATTTTGAATTTAATCGTGCGTTATGGTATTCTGTCAAAGTACAATTTGATTTTAAATTTAATTGTGTGTTTTCGTGTTTCGCGAAATTAAAATATTTAATTAAAATCATGATTGAGATACAGTTTTATGTAGTTTTTTAGTTTTAAGTACAAACAAAAATTCTATATTTTTTATTTACAGTTCCATGATTCGTCCGACTCAAGCATAGAAAAAATCGTGGAGATATTTGGATCATCATCGACTAGCTCATCGGATGAAGAATTACCGAGACCCAAAAAAGTACACATTGAAAGTTTCATACGGACCATACAAAAGTTTTCGGATGAAGAATTTATAAGCCACTTTCGATTAAAAAGGACCATAGTTTATTCGTTGATTGGTAACTTCCAAGTTTGTGAATATGTTTAACAGATTTATTATAAAGCAAGGTTTATTTTTAGATAATTATAAAAATGATATTATAAGAGGTAACAAAGGTGGATCGGAAGAAATTTCAGCGGAAAAACGGGTGTTTGTTGCATTGTGGTACTTGGCAAACACAAATACGTTTCGGGAATTATCTAACCATTTCAATATCAATTTAAGTTCGGCACATAGATGCGTGGTAAGTGTTACTCATTGGTTGGTTAGAAGCGCTCATCATCATATAAAATGGCCGAGAGAAGAAAGAGAGCAACAAGTCATCTCACAACAGTTCCAAGAAGTGAGAGGATTTCCTAATGTGCTAGGATGTATTGATGGTAGTCATATACAAATACTTAAGCCAAAGGTAAATTCCAACGATTACTATAATCGAAAAAAATACCACAGTATTTTGCTTCAAGGGGTGGTTGGACCGGATAAAAAATTTTATGACATCCATGTAGGAGAACCAGGAAGCATACATGATAGTCGTATGCTTTGAAAATCGGAACTATACAAAAGATGCTTTGAGAACCACGAGTTGCTAGTAAAAGATAGGAAAGTTATTTTAGGAGACTCTGCATACCCATGTCTTACTTGGCTCATTCCGCCTTATAGAGACCTAGGGAATCTAACAGATTCTCAAAGAAAATTTAATAAAAAACATTCCTCTACCAGAGTAGTTGTTGAGCACGCATTTGGTCTACTAAAAAGTCGTTTTAGAAGATTAAATAAATTCGAAAACATTTCAATCGATTTTGTTGTAAAATGCACTATAGCTGCTTGTGTGCTCCGCAATATATGCATTGAAAAACACGATTTGTTAGTATATGTAGAAGGAGACATAGAATCGACAGTTGATGCGGGGATTGAGGAAAATTTCATTACAGAGGAAAACGATAAGAGAAGACGCAAATTGCTACAAGAAATGTTTCCCGATATCATTTAATAAAACTTTAAAATTTAATTCACTATTTCAATTTTTAATAATCATTTGCATGAACATAAATAAATAAAAATAATTAAAATAAAATGGTGTCAAAATTTTTATTTTTATTGGTATCGACAATTTCCATGTGCCGTTGTAACCGACTTTCCTCCTTTTTCTTTAAATACTGCTCGAGCAATACTTTTCGATCTTTTGAAGCCTGTATTTTTTGTTGGTAGTACTGAATTTTTAAGTCAGCTAGCTTTTCACTTTTTGTTCGTCTACGTTTATTTGGAATAGGTGAACAGGCGGGTGTCTCATTAGAAGTAGGTATATTAACATCATTATGATATTCCAGTTCGGGCTCTATAAGTTGTGATGGACACATAGGTTCTATAGTTTCATGGATCACACCCACAGACCGACAATGTGTTGTGGAAATGGTAGGACGACTACCAAACAATTCATCCATTAAACCCAAAAATGCAAACTTTGATGCGCTGCCACCGCTTCCTCGGTCTTTGGTGGCTTTGTAAGATCTCCAAAGCGCTTTCCATTTAATTTCGACTTGTTTGACCGTCGTGAAATTCTCCAAAATTTCGAAAATCATTTTAATCATTTATTATATTCATTACAAACTAATAATTACTAGAATATTTAAATTTTCTAAATCTATTAAAATAGATTCCCAGAACTGCTTTTTCTTTATAGTGGTCGCATATTCCTCCTGCCTGTTTCCATAAACTTGGATTAAAGATTTGGTTTCCTTATACGACCAATTTTTTTTAGAAATTTCTGGCATCTTGAGCAACGAACGTATATTCACAAAACATTCAAAAATTCAATAAATTCAAATTTTGTTTTACTCATAAAACTTATTTTTGGCTGTTCCAGTCGTCAGTTTAGCTAAGACACAATTAACTACTCATAAGTACTTATAAGTACTTGCGGTTGGTCGACTGGAAAGCAACCATTATACCATGTATATGTACACACAATTATTGTTCACCTCGCCAGCTTGTGTTGTAATTTTTGGTACAAAATCGAAACTCTGATTTGACAATAGTTTTTTTTGGGATATGGCAAAGTTCCATTCAGAATGGTCGAATTGTTTGACCACCAAAAAGACACGTTAAAATCCCAATACAAGTTGACCTGCTGAGCTCTACAAACTAAAATGGTAAGTTATCGGTTAGGTAACGGCATGGTTCCATTCATTATGGGTGACTCTCATAATTTCGCCAAGTTCGGCTTTGCACACCGAATTTGACCTTCATTTGTTAAGAGATGGCATTGCCTTGGGACGCCTCAACTATTTTTTTGCAACTTTTTCATTTTTTTTGTACTGGTGGTTTTAGACTATGGTTTGAGGAAATTCTATTGTAAGTTGTGGGATTGCACAAGGATTAAATTAATAAATGTTTTTCTTATTTAAGAAGCCGGAAAGCATTAATTTATAAATAAATTTCAGGAAATTTCCAAATGTACGTTAAATAATAATTTTGTTTTCTCAGGTTGCTGCTTTAGAGAAGCAATACCATCGTTAACCATTAAACCTTAATCCTTCCTCTAGTAGCTTAGAATTAGATTAGAATTGTGTTGTGCCGTACGATCGGTAGGTGTCTGCAACCGGGTCCGTCCCCAAAAGAAAAAAAAATACCTGCTCTATCCTTCGTATATTGTTATGTGTAAACAGGCTGTAGGAATAGGCTTGGCGTTATTCGGGACACTTGTCAAGTACTTGGTCTTTAAGTTGAATCAATCAATCAAAACTCAAATTATTATTTTTTGATTTTCCGAATTAAAATTTGTTATCGTACACAATATATACCTTTAAAGTTGATACTGGCAGTAATTCAAGAACACTCTCATCCACCACCATGCTTACATTTTGTAAATCTAATTCCCACCACCATTACGCTTGGGACGTGTTAACAAAATCCAATCCATTTTTTACGGATGGTAAATATTTTCAATTTAATTTAAAATATTTTGGAATTTTAACTCATTTCAAGATAAAAGTGTTAAAAAATATGTGCAAACGCAGCATAAAAAATATTTTCAATTACACGAGTAATAAAAATAATAATTATCGTAATAAAAAATTATGAATTTGTTGTTATACATATATATGAATGTTCGCATCAGTACATATTGAATTCGATTACACTAAAAAATTAAATGAAAACAGCGTAGTAATTTATTGGATTTAAAATATTTGCTGGGAAATTTAAGCTTTATTCTATATTTTATAAATTAAATTTATAGCTTTTTTGTAAACAAATTAATTTTTTTTTATCACTCATGATACTTTGGGGATTTTTATTTTTATTTGTAATTAATTTATTTATCATATAACACATAATAATATTTAATATATTTTACAATGTCGATAATGATGTTGTTGATATTGTCTCGCCAAATTGCTTTGTATGCAGAGAATGTCATATTTTACATTGATGATGATGATGAAGTCATGTTTAATTTAATTAACATTTTATTTAACGTGAGTTTAAGTAAGTATGGCTATATAATAAGCAATTGTGTACGTGAACACCATAATAAAATATTTAAACAATTAAATTTTACATTTTATGAGAATGTATACAGAGCTGTTATTCATCTTAAGGTACATAAACAGGAAACAAGATTTCCTGTTTTTTTTTCTCTCGTGAAACATCCGTTTCTCGGTTGAATTGTAATTAGTGAAAAAAGCTTTTGTTTCATTTGGTTTTTATATATTTTTTTTTGTTAATGGTTTCTTCCATTTTCGTATTTTATTTGTTTAATTAAATTTATTTTTCTAATTTAACAAAATTGTGTATTTTTATTGCTAGGCAGAAATTATAATTGATTTTTATGTTGTCGAGGTTTTTCAGACCGGCAATGTTTTGTTCGAGAGAAAGTTCAGTAAGGCACAAGCACATTATGCAAAAATAATGGACTCGTATGAAATCTACTACAATATATTAGCAGATTATTATTATAAAAATCAAACAGTCCTTCATTCCAAGTCAATTGCCCATTACATGCAAAATTGATCCATTAGACTTTAGTCCAATGTGAATGTGCTGAAATGAATTGTATTCATTATGTATGTGGACCATATTTTCGAAATTTCCATTATATAACGGGACATAAAATATTGGGTCGATCGAAGGTGATTTAGAGGACGCGACTTGAGCGCGAAGTTCAATAAAAACGACGCGCGTGAAACATTTCCTAACTTTATTCTAAGTTTAAAAAAATTTAGGAAAGGTTTAGGAAATATTTCACACCCCTGTATAACCGGAATGAAACAATTCCTAAATAAATTCTAAGTAAAAACTCGTGTTTGTGTATTAGTAAATATACACCAAAAAACATGTAGGCGGAACTAGCTAAATATGCAGTTTTGAATAATTGGTTCTACTGATAGATTTAAAATTTAAAAAAAACTGCTACAATCATAGGTTTTGAACTTCAAGTTCACAATTTTTTTAGCAAATGATATTTAATGTTTTTAGTTCATTCACAACTTTTTACAAGTCAACCACAATTTTTTATACCATTCATTGTCAATTTTTTCTAAATCAACTTCAATTTTTGCTTTCGCACATTTTTAAAAATAACTTCAACTAAATGTTTTTAAATTCAAATATTTTTAAAACAAATTCAAGTTTTATTATTTCAAGTTCGTAAATCTTGGTAGTTTTATTATTTCAAGTTCGTAAACTTTTTCTAAAACAAATTCAGTGCTCCCAATTCTTAACCGATTGTGATGGGATTGGGTATGTTGGATTTTAAATGGGATTCTTAAATGATTTTTGGAAGAAGTTCTGGAATTTAGCCACCTGGGACGG